>CM069911.1:69136675-69462638 GCA_036172215.1 Camellia granthamiana | reverse complement strand
CATTCAAGAAACCACTATACCATAACAATATATTTTTAATAAAAATGGAAGTTCATTCAAGGAACCACTATACCTTAACGAACCACTATGCGTTAAGGTATAGTGGTTTCTTGAATGAACTTCCATTTTTATTTTTATTCAACTTCCTTTTTTATTTAATTTCCAAATAGATCGTTCAGGTATAGTGGTATCTTGAATGAACTTCCATTTTTATTTTTATGCAGCTTCCATTTTTATTTTTATTCCACTTGCATTTTTATTCAGTTTCCTTTTCTATTCAACTTCTTTTTTTATTTAATTTCCCAATAGATTGTTAAGGTATAATGGTTTCTTGAATGAACTTCCATTTTTAATTTTATGCAACTTCCACTTTATATATATTTATTTCAATTTTTATTCAATTTTCTTTTTTATTTAACTTCCTTTTTTATTTAATTTCCAAATAAAATGGAAGTTCATTCAAGAAACCACTATACCTTAACGATCTATTTGGAAAACGAACTATTTGGAAATTAAACAAAAAAGGAAGTTGAATGAACTTCCATTTTTAATTTTATGCATCTTCCATTTTTATTCAACTTCCATTTTTTTTTTAATTCCTTTTTCCAAATAGATCGTTAAGGTATAGTAGTTTCTTAAATGAACTTCCATTTTTAATTTTATGCAACTTCCGTTTCTTTTCAAATAGACTTCCTTTTTTATTTATTAAATAAAAAAGGAACTTGAATAGAAAAGGAAGCTGAATAGAAGTTGCATAAAATTAAAAATTGAAGTTCATTCAAGAAACCACTATACCTTAACGATCTATTTACAAATTAAATAAAAAAGGAAGTTGAATAAAAATGCAAGTGGAATAAAAATAAAAATGGAATAAAAATAAAAGTGGAAGTTGCATATAAGGAAGTTCATAAAATTTCCTTAACGATCTATTTGGAAATTAAATAAAAAAGGAAGTTGAATAGAAAAGGAATCCAGTATACCTTAACAATCTATTTGGAAATTAAACAAAAATGGAAGCTGGAATAAAAATAAAAATGCAAGTGGAATATCTTAGCGATCTATTTGGAAATTAAATAACGATCTATTTGGAAATTAAATAAAAAAGGAAGTTGAATAGAAAAAGAAATTAATTTTATACAACTTCCATTTTTTTTTTCTTCAACTTCCTTTTTTATTAAAGTTCCAAATTGATCGTTAAGGTATAGTTGTATTCTATTTCCTTTTCTATTCAACTTCGTTAAGGTATAGTGGTTTCTTGAATGAACTTCTATTTGGAAATTAAATAAAAAAGGAAGTTGAATAAAAATGGAAGTGGAATAAAATTAAAAATGGAAGTTCAATCAAGAAACCACTATACCTGAACGATCCATTTTGAAATTAAATAGAAAAGGAAGTTGAATGGAAAATGAAATTGAATAAAAATTAAAGTTGAATAAAATTAAAAATGGAAGCTGCATAAAATTAAAAATGGAAGTTCATTCAAAAAATCACTATACCATAACGATCTATTTGGAAGTTGAATAGAAAAGGAAAGCGGAATAAATTTCCTTTTTTATTTTTATTCCTTTTTTATTCAATTTCCTTTTTTATTCAACTTCCTTTTCTATTCAACTTCCTTTTTTTTTTTTTTTTTAATTTCCAAATAGATCGTTCAGGTGTAGTGGTTTCTTGAATGAACTTCCATTTTTAATTTTATTCCACTTCCATTTTTATTTTTATTCAATTTCCAAATAGATCGTGAAGATATAGTTGTTTCTTGAATAAACTTCCATTTTTAATTTTATGCAGCTTCCATTTTTATTTTCATTCCGCTTCTATTTTTATTCAATTTAACAATCATTTTTATTCAATTTCTATTTTTATTCAATTTCCTTTTTTATTCAAATTCCTTTTCTATTCAATTTCCTTTTAATTCAATTTCCTTTTCCATTCAACTTCCATTTTTATTCAACTTCCTTTTAATTTTTTTTTTCAATTTCATTTTTCATTCAACTTCCTTCCATTTTTGTTTTTATTCCATTTCTATTTTTATTCAATTTCCTTTTCTATTCAACTTCATTTTTTATTTAATTTTCAAATGGATCGTTAAGATATAGTGGTTTCTTGAATGAATTTCCATTTTTATTCAATTTCCTTTTTTTAATTTCGAAATAGATCGTTAAAATATAGTGGTTTCTTGAATGAACTTCCATTTTTAATTTTTATTTCTATTCAATTCCTTTTTCATTTAATTTCCTTTTCTATTTTTATTCAATTTTCTTTTCCATTCAACTTACTTTTTTATTTAATTTCCAAATAAATCGTTAAGGTATAGTGGTTTCTTGAATGAACTTTCATTTTTAATTTTATGCAACTTCCACCGTTAAGGTACAGTGGTTTCTTGAATGAATTTCCTTTATTTTTATTCAATTTCATTTTCTATTCAACTTCCTTTTTTATTTAATTTCCAAATAGATCGTTCAGGTATAGTGGTTTCTTGAATGAACTTGCATTTTTTAATTTTATGCAGCTTCCATTTTTATATTTATTCCACTTGCATTTTTATTCAATTTTATTTAATTTCCTTTTTCCTATTCAACTCAACTTCCTTTTTTATTTCATTTCCAAATAGATCATTAAGGTATAGCAGTTTCCTTTTCTATTCAACTTCCTTTTTTATTTAATTTCCAAATAGATCGTTAAGGTATAGTGGTCATTTTCAATTTCCTTTTCTATTCAACTTCCTTTTTTATTTTTCATTTTATGCAACTTCTATTTTTATTTTTATTCTGCTTCTATTTTTGTGCAATTTCATTTTCTATTCAACTTTTATTAAATAAAAAAGGAAGTTGAATAAAAATTAAATTGAAAATGAAAGTTTATTCAAGAAACCACTATACCTTAATGACCTATTTGGAAATTGAATAAAAATAGAAGTGGAATAAAAATAAAAGTGGAAGTTCATTCAAGAAACCACTATACCTGAACGATCTATTTGGAAATTAAATAAAAAAGGAAGTTGAATAGAAAAGGAAATTGAATAAAAACCACTATGCCTTAACAATCTATTTGGAAATTAAAATGGAAGCTGCATAAAATGAAAAATGGAAGTTGAATAGAAAAGGAAATTGAATAAAAATGGAAGTGGAATAAAAATAAAGGTGGAATAAAAGTAGAAGTTGAATAAAAATAAAAATGGAAGTTCATTCAATAAACCACTATACCTTAACGATCTATTTGGAAATTAAACAAAAAAAGGAAGTTGAATAGAAAAGAAAATTGGAAGTTCATTCAAGAAACCACTATACCTTAACGATCCATTTGGAAGTTAAATAAAAAAGGAAGTTGAATAGAATAGAAAATAAAAAAGGAAGTTCATTCAAGAAGTGGAAATTAAATAAAAAAGGAAGTTGAATAGAAAAGAAAATTGAATAAAAATGCAAGTGCAATAAAAAAGGAAACTACTATACCTTAACGATCTATTTGGAAAGTGGTTTCTTGAATGAACTTCCATTTTTAATTTTTTGCCCCTTCCATTTATATTTTTTTTTATTTTTAATCAACTTCCTTTTTTATTCAATTTCTTTTTCTATTCAACTTCCTTTTTTATTCAATTTCCAAATAGATCGTTAAGGTATAGTGGTTTCTTGAATGAACTTCCATTTTTAATTTCCTTTTCTATTCAACTTCCTTTTTTATTCGATTTCTATTTTTATTTAATTTCCAAATAGATCGTTAAGCTTCCTTTTTTGTTTAATTTCCAAATAGATCGTTCAGGTATAGTGGTTTCTTAAATGAACTTCCATTTTTATTTTTATTCCACTTTTATTTTTATTCAACTTCCTTTTATATTCAACTTCCTTTTTTATTTAATTTCCAAATAGATCGTTATGGTATAGTGATTTCTTGAATGAACTTCCATTTTTATTTTTATTCAAGTTCCTTTTCTATTCAACATCCATTTTTAATTTTATAGATTGTTCAGGTATAGTGGTTTCTTTAATGAACTTCCATTTTTATTTTTATTCCACTTCCTTTTTTATTCAATTTCCTTTTCTATTCAACTTCCTTTTTTGTTTAATTTTCAAATAGATCGTTATGGTACAGTGGTTTCTTGAATGAACTTCCAATTTTCTTTTCTATTCAACTTCCTTTTTTTATTTTTATTCCACTTGCATTTTTCTATTCAACTTCCTTTTTTATTTAATTTCATTTTCTATTCAACATCCTTTTTTGTTTAATTTCCAAATAGATCGTTAAGGTATAGTGGTTTCTTGAATGAACTTCCATTTTTAATTTTATTCAACTTCCTTTTTTATTTAATTTCCAAATAGATCGTTAAGGTATAGTGGTTTCTTGAATGAACTATTGGGGTTTCTTGAATGAACTTCCATTTTTATTTTTATGCATCTTTCATTTTTATTTTTATTCCACCTTTATTTTTATTCAATTTCCATTTTTATTTAATTTAAAAATATATCGTTAAGGTATAGTGGTTTCTTGAATAAACTTCCATTCCTATACCTTAACTTAACGATCTATTTGGAAATCGAAATTAAATAAAAAAGGAATATGAATAGAAGTGGTTTCTTGAATGAACTTTCATTTTATTTTTATGCAACTTGCATTTTTATTATTCCACTTGCATTTTTATTTAATTTTCAAATAGATCATTAAGGTATGGTGGTTTTTTGAATGAACTTCCATTTTTAATTTTTTTCAACTTCCTTTTCTATTCAACTTCCATTTTTATTTAATTTCCAAATAGATCGTTAAGGTATAGTGGATGTCCAAATAGATCGTTAAGGCATACTGGTTTCTTGAATGAACTTCCATTTTTAATTTTATTCCACTTCCATTTTTATTCAATTTCAACTTCCTTTTTTTATTCAATTTCCTTTTCTATTCAACTTCCTATTTTAACCACTATACCTTAACGATCTATTTGGAAATGAACTTCCATTTTTATTTTTGTTGCACTTTTATTTTTATTCAATTTCCTTTTCTATTCAACTTCCATTTTTATTTAATTTCTAAATAGATCGTTCAGGTATAGTTGTTTCTTAAATGAACTTACATTTTTAATTTCCCTTTCCATTCAACTTCCTTTTTGTTCCATTTTTATTCAACTTCCATTTTTATTCAGTTTCCTTTAAAATTAAATATTTAATTTAATTTCCAAGTTCTATTCAATAGTGGTTTTTTGATAAAAAATGATCGTTAAGGTATAGCGGTTTCTTGAATGAACTTCCTTTTTCTTCAATTTCCAAATAGATCGTTAAGATATAGTGGTTTCTTGAATGAACTTCCATTTTTATTTTTATGCATCTTCCATTTTTATTTTTATTCAATTTCCTTTTCAACTTCCTTTTTTATTTAATTTCCAAATAGATCGTTAAAAAAGGAAGTTGAATAGAAAAGGAAATTAAATAAAAAAGAAAGTTGAATAGAATAGGAAATTGAATAAAAAAAGGAAGTTGAATAGTGTCACGCCCCACTTTTTATTACTCGAAGCCATTACCAAATTCATTAACTCAATTCAATTTCAGAGGTAACATGTGGAAATAGACTCATACATTCAATCTGTATAAGGGATTAACAATACTCTCATTCGTGCACAAAGTAAATATGACATGAACATACTTTAACAAATTGCCCTTGGGCTTACATCACTTAAGGTACAAGAAGAAGGGTATAACCCTTTCACAACAATAGCGTTCCGCCAACATAACAGAGGCCCCGTGGCCAATAAACAAGTAGATCCAAATCTTGCAGCTTAACCTGCTTAACACCTGAAAAAGATTTAACAACGTGGGATGAACATATAGTCCAGTAGGGAACTCAACATGATCCTTAACAATAACAACTTACAGATAGCTATGATCATGAACCCTCATTCTCATACTAGAATAGTAATGTGACAGTTTACACAAAATATATATATATGTATGAACTTTTCTCGAAAACAACCATTTCATTCAACGTTCAACGTTCCAACTAGTTTCCCTTCCCGTTTTCCTTTCATTAATTCCCGTTCCCAATCTTTCATGATATTAACAATCACTTAGGAAATAACCTCACTAAGCTCGATACTCTCTTCCCTTCCCATACATACACAGATGTACCCTTTTTAAACATGTTTATCTTTAAAACATTCATTCTCCTTTACACTTTCCAAAAGACAAATATGACATTTTGGTTTGTTTCCATTACCATCATAACTATACATGTATAACTTGTAAAAATGCAAATTTACAACCCTCCAACATGTATACAATCAATCAATGGGGTAACTCAGTACTCCAAACGGTAACCAATCAAGCTCATGATATTTTCAGTTATAACGAAGCAACAACATTACACTTTACTCCACCTGCCATGCACTGAGTAGGCCAAGGATATACTGAAATAACTACAACCAACTTCACTCTACTAGCCATATGCATAGTAAGTCAAAGATATACTGAAACAACTACAACCAACTTCACTCTACTAGCCATATGCATAGTAAGTCAAACTGCCAGTTTACCAGGCGCTCGCTGGAAGGGTATGACACCTTTTATTCTTAGCGCATACAGTTCTCCAGGCGCTAGCTGGAAGGTAACGGTACCTTTGATTATAAGCGCGGCATATAACGCCATCCACAATCATGCACACAAGGCATATCCCCGGCATATAACGCCGTCAACAATCATGCACACAAGGCATATTCCCGGCATATAACGCCGTCAACAATCATGCACACAAGGCATATTCAACATGCGTATCACATACACATAACTAACAAGAATTCAACAATCCAATTCTCAAACTTATTTCGAAAATACTTTCCTCCTTTTCACAAAAACAATTTCATTTCCTTTTTGTTACCACAAAACCAACTCCACTACCCTTGTTCTCAACCAACCAATTTCCACACCATGGTTAATCCTTTAAACATTAAACACCATTACCCAACTCATTTTGATAAAAGAGATTTACACACAATAGTCAACAAATCCCCATTTTGATTTACCCAACCTAAATATAATTTAGGGCTTTTCTCTCATTCAACTACAACATGCTTATTTACATACTAGTTAACCAAAAGAATCATTAATGAAGCCAAATCCATTCTCAACTCAACCAACCCTAGGTTTACTCATGATTTTCAAACAATTCCAACATGATACCATTTTCATGCAATACAAAAATTACCACATGTCTATCTATAGAAGAAGTATTGTAAAAGAACAAGGAGAATCCCTACCTCAAATGGAAAGCTCAAATGGAGAAGATGACCCGAAATCAAGGTGCTCCAAACGCCAAACTATTCGGATCAAAATGACGCCCTCGACGATCAACACCCTTTTTGTGAAGACCTAAGGTGAGCAAAACACCCTAGCTAGATCAATCCTAAGAGAGAAGTTAGGTTTTAGAGTGAGGTGCTCTCCAATGGAGGTTTTGATAAAGTAAGAGAGAGAAAGGAAATCAAAAAGTGGACCAAAAAGGTGAATCTCGGCGTACTAAACCAGACTCTCCGCTCGAGCGCACAAACCCCCGCTCGAGCGCCACTCACAGACTCCCGCTCGAGCGCACAAACCCCCGCTCGAGCGTCCGATACAACCATCCAGAAATTCACCAGAACAGGTCTCCGCTCGAGCGTCCCACTCCTCCGCTCGAGCGTAACACACGAACTCCCGCTCGAGCGTCCCAAAGCCCGCTCGAGCGTACAACACTGCAGAAGAGAAAATACTGGGAGATGGATTTTCCCGCTCGAGCTCAAAAATCCCCGCTCGAGCGGAGAGGCCAAAAACTGGACAGAAATTCTTAGGTCTAAAACACAACCAACTTATTTCCAACAAGCCCAACACAACCCAAGACTCCAAAACAAAGAGCAAGGGATAGAAGAGAGTATAAGACAATAATAAATCTACGGAACCGAGTCCGGATTACAGTTTAATCACAACAGGAAATACCGGGATCACTATAAATAGAATAGAAAATGGAAGTTCATTCAAGAAACCACTATACCTTAATCTTAACAATCTATTTGGAAATTCAAGAAATAGAAAATGAAATTGAATAAAATTACAAATGAAAGTTTATTCAAGACACCACTATACCTTAACGATCTGTTTGGAAATTAAATAAAAATGCAAGTTGAATAATAAAAATGCAAGTTGCATAAAATTAAATATGGAAGTTCATTCAAGAAACTATTATACTTTAACGATCTATTTGGAAATTAAATAAAATAAAAATGGAAGTTGCATAAAATTAAAAAAGGAAGTTGCATAAAATTAAAAATGAAAGTTGCATAAAATAAAAAGTGGTTGCTTTTATTTTATTTTTATTCAATTTCTTTTCTATTCACTATACCTGAACGATCTATTTGGAAATTAAAAAAGGAAATTGAATAAAAACCACTATACCTTAGTGTTCTATTCAATTTTTAGATCGTTCAGGTATAGTGGTTTCTTGAATGAAATTAAAAATTGAATAAAAATGGAAGTTGAATAGAAAAGAAAAAGGTATAGTGGTTTATTTTTATTCAACTTCCTTTTTTGTTCAACTTCTATTTTTATTCAATTTCCATTTCCATTCAACTTCCTTTTTTATTAAAGTTCCAAATAATCGTTCAGGAATAGTTGGTTTCATTAATGAACTTCCATTTTTAATTTTATGCAGCTTCCATTTTATTTTTATTCCACTTCTATTTTTATTCAATTTCCTTTTCTATTCAACTTCCTTTCTTATTTAATTTCCAAATAGATCGTTAAGGTATAGTGGTTTCAATTTCCTTTTCTATTTAATTTCCAAATAGATCGTTCAGGTATAGTGGTTTCTTGAATGAACTTCCATTTTTAATTTTATGCAACTTCCATTTTAATTTTTTGCAACTTTCATTTTTATTTTTATTTAATTTCCAAATAGATCGTTAAGATATAGTGGAAGTTCATTCAACTTGCTTTTCTATTCAACTTCCTTTTTTATTGAAACCACTATACCTTATAAAAATAAAAATGGAAGCTGAATAAAAAAAGGAAGTTTATTAAGATATAGTGGTTTCTTGAATGAACTTCCTTTTCTGTTCAACTTCTATTTTTATTCAATTTCCATTTCCATTCAACTTCCTTTTTTTTTTATTAAAGTTCCAAATAATCGTTCAGGAATAGTTGGTTTCATTAATGAACTTCCATTTTTAATTTTATGCAGCTTCCATTTTATTTTTATTCCACTTCTATTTTTATTCAATTTCCTTTTCTATTCAACTTCCTTTCTTATTTAATTTCCAAATAGATCGTTAAGGTATAGTGGTTTCAATTTCCTTTTCTATTTAATTTCCAAATAGATCGTTCAGGTATAGTGGTTTCTTGAATGAACTTCCATTTTTAATTTTATGCAACTTCCATTTTAATTTTTTGCAACTTTCATTTTTATTTTTATTTAATTTTCTTTTTTATTTAATTTCCAAATAGATCGTTAAGATATAGTGGAAGTTCATTCAACTTGCTTTTCTATTCAACTTCCTTTTTTATTGAAACCACTATACCTTATAAAAATAAAAATGGAAGCTGAATAAAAAAAGGAAGTTTATTAAGATATAGTGGTTTCTTGAATGAACTTCCATTTTTAATTTTATGCATCTTCTATTTTTATGCAACTTCCTTTTCCATTCAATGGAAGTTCATTCAATAAAATTATATAAAAAAGGAAGTTGAACAGAAAAGGGAACCACTATACCTTAACGATCCATTTGGAAATTAAATAAAAAAGGAAGCTGAATAGAAAAGAAAGTTGAATAAAAATAGAAGTGGAATAAAAATAAAAATAGTATAGTGGTTTCTTGAATGAACTTCATTTTTTATTTAATTTCAAAATAGATCGTTTCTTGAATGAACGATTAGATCGTTAATTTTTATTCCTTTTCTATTTTTATTTAATTTCCTTTTCTATTCAACTTCTTTTTTTATTTAATTTTATTGAATGAACTTCCTTTTTTATTTTCAAATAAAAATGGAAGTTCATTCAAGAAAACACTATACCTGAACGATCTATTTGGAAATTAAATAAAATAGAAATTAAAAATAGAATTTCATTCAAGAAACCACTATACCTTAATGATCTATTTGGAAATTAAACAAAAAAGGAAGCTGCATAAAGTTAAAAATGGAAGTTGAATAGAAAAGGAAATTGAAAATGGAAGTTCATTCAAGAAATCACTATGCCTTAACGACCTATTTGGAAATTGAACTTTTATTTTTATTCCACTTCCATTTTTATTCAACTTCTTTTTTTATTTAATTTCCAAATTGATCGTTAAGGTATAGTGGTTTACTTAATTTCCAAATAGATCATTAAGGTATAGTGGTTTCTTGAATGAACTTCCATTTTGGGGTTTCTTGAATGAACTTCCATTTTTAATTTTATACATCTTCCATTTTTATTTTTATTCCATTTCCTTTTCTATTCAACTTCCTTTTTCTATTTGGAAATTAAATAAAAAATGAAGTTGAATAGAAAAGGAAATCGAATAAAAATGGAAGTTCAATTTCCAAATAGAAGTCCACCACTATACCTTAACGATCTATTTAAAAATTAAATAAAAAAGGAAGCTAAATAGAAAAAGGAAGTTGAATAAAAATGGAAGTTCATTCAAAAAACTACTATACCTTAACGATCAATTTCGAAATTAAATAAAAAAGGAAGTTGAATAGAAAATGAAATTGAATAAAAATAAAAATGCAAGTGGCAAAAATGAAGTTGAATAGAAAAGGAAATTGAATAAAAATGCAAGTGGAATAAAAATAAAAATGAAGTTGCATAAAATTAAAAATGGAAGTTCCTTTTTTATTCAACTTCCTTTTTTATTTAATTTCCAAATAGATCGTTAAGATATAGTGGTTTCTTGAATGAACTTCCATAAATTAAAAACGCAAGTTCATTCAATAAACCACTATACCTTAACGATCTATTTGGACATTGAATAGAAAAGGAAATTGAAAATGGAAGCGGAATAAAAATAAAAATGGAAGTTGCATAAAATTAAAAATGAAAGTTCATTCAAGAAACCATTATACCTTAATGATCTATTTAGAAATTAAATAAAAAAGGAAGTTGAATAGAAATGGAAGTTCATTCAAGAAACCACTATACCTTAACGATCTATTTGGAAATTGAATAAAAAATGAAGTTGCATAGAAAAGGAAATTGAATAAAAATAAAAGTGGAAGTTGCATAAAATTAAAAATGAAAGTTCATTCAAGAAACCACTATACCTTAACGATCTATTTGGAAATTAAATAAAAAAGGAAGCTGAATTGGAAAGGAAAGTGAATAAAAATGCAAGTGCAACTTCCATTTTTATTTTTATTCCACTTGCATTTTTATTCAATTTCCTTTTCTATTCAACTTCCTTTTTTATTTAATTTCCAAATAGTGGTTTCGTAAATGAACTTCCATTTTTAATTTCCAAATAGATCGTTCAGGTATAGTGGTTTCTTGGAATGAACTTCCATTTTTAATTTTATTCCACTTCTGTTTTTATTTTTATTCAATTTCCTTTTCTATTCAACTTCCTTTTTTACTTCTATTTTTATTCAATTTCCTTTTCTATTCAATTTCCAAATAAATCGTTAATGTATAGTGGTTTCTTGAATGAACTTTCATTTTTATTCAATTTCATTTTCTATTCGACTTCCTTTTTAATTTCCTTTTCTATTCAACTTCGTTTTTTATTCAACTTCCATTTTTTATTTCACTTTTATTTTTATGAACTTCCATTTTTATTCCACTTCTATTTTTATTAAATTTCCAAATATATCGTTCAGGTATAGTGGTTTCTTTAATAAACTTTTTTTTTATTTTAATTCCACTTGCATTTTTATTCAATTTCCTTTTCTGTTCAACTATTTCCTTTTCTATTCAATTTCCTTTTTTATTTAATTTCCAAATAGATCGCTAAGGTATAGTGGTTTCTTGAATGAACTTTCATTTTTAATTTTATGCAACTTCCATTTTATTTTTTATTCAATTTCATTTTCTATTCAACTTCCATTTTTATTTTATTTTCAAATAGATCGTTAAGGTATAGTGGTTTCTTGAATGCACTTCCATTTTGAAATTTTATGTAACTTCCATTTTTATTTTTTATTCAATTTCAAGAAACCACTATGCCTTGACGATCTATTCGGAAGTTGAATAAAAATGGAAGTTGCATAAAAATGGAAAATGGAAGTTGAATAAAAATCGGAATTTTTTTAAAAATGGAAGCGTAATAAAAAAAAAAAGGAAGTTGAATAGAAACGGAAATTGAATAGAAAAGGAAATTACTATACCTTAACGATCTATTTGGAAATTAAATAAAAATGGAAGTTCATTCAAGAAACCATTCTTTTCTATTCAATAAAAATTAAAAATGGAAGCTGAATAGAAATGAATAAAAATGGAAGTTGAATACAAAAAGAAATTGAATAAAAATTAAAGTGGAATTCAACTTCCTTTTTTATTCCACTTGCATTTTTATTCATTTTATATTTTTTATTTAATTCCCTTTTCTATTCAACTTCCTTTTTTATTTAATTTCCAAATCAAGAAACCACTATACCTTAACGATCTATTTGGAAATTAAATAAAAAAAGGAAGTTGAATAGAAAAGGAAGTTGCATAAAATTAAAAATGGAAGTTCATACAAGAAACCACTATACCTTAACGATCTATTTGGAAATTAAATAAAAAAGGAAGTTGAATAGAAAAGGAAATTGAAAAATGCATAAAAATGAATAGAAAAGGAAATTGAAACCACTATACCTTAACGATATATTTGGAAATTAAAGAAAAAAGGAAGTTTATTCAAGAAACCACTATACCTTAACAATCTATTTGGAAATTAATGGTTTCTTAAATGAACTTCTATTTTTATTTTTATTCCATTTCCTTTTCTATTCAACTTCCTTTTCTATTCAACTTCGTTAAGGTATAGTGGTTTAATTTTATGCATCTTCCATTTATATGCATAAAATTAAAAATGGAAGTTCATTCAAGAAAAGGAAATTGAATAGATTGTTAAGGTATAGTGGTTTTTTGAATGAACTTCCATATTTAATTTTATGCAACTTCCTTTTCTATTTTAATTTCCTTTTTTATTTAATTTCCTTAACGTTCTATTTGGAAATTAAACAAAATAAAATTGAATAAAAAGAGGAAATTGAATCAAAATAAAAGTGGAATAAAAATAAAAATGGAAGTTGCATAAAATTAAAAATGGAAGTGGAAGTTGCATAAAAATTAGAAATGGAAGTTCATTCAAGAAACTACTATACCTTAACGATCTATTTGGAAATTAAATAAAAAAGGAAGTTAAATAAAAATAATCGTTAAGGTATAGTGGTTTTCTTAAATGATCTTCCATTTTTAATTTTATACATCTTCCATTTTTATTTTTATTCCGTTTGCATTTTTATTCCTTTTCTATTCAACTTCTTTTTTTAAAAAGGAAGTTGAATAGAAAAGAAAATTGAAAAATAAAAGTGAAATAAAAATAAAAATGGATGTTGCATAAAATTAAAAATGGAAGTTCATTCAAGAAACCACTATACCTTAACGAATGAACTTCCATTCAAGAAACCACTATACCTTAACGAAACCACTATAGTGGTTTCTTGAATGAACTTCCACTTTTATTTTTATTCAACTTCCATTTTTATTTTTATGCAACTTCCTTTTCTATTCAACTTCCTCTTTTATTTAATAAAAATGGACTATAGTGGAATAAAAATGGAACTTCCATTTTCAATTTTTATTCAGCTTCCTTTTTTATTTAATTTCCAAATAGATCGTTAAGGTATAGTGGTTTTCTTTAATGCAAGAGGCGTTAAGGAAGTTGAATAGAAAAGGAAATTGAATAAAAATAAAAATAAAAATAGAAGTTGAATAGAATAGGAAATTGAATAGATCGTTAAGGTATAGTGGTTTCTTGAATGAACTTCAATTTCATTTTCCATTCAACTTCCTTTTTTACTTTATTTTTATTCCATTTTTATTCAATTTCCTTTTCTATTCAACTTCCTTTTTATTTTTATGCTACTTCTATTTGGAAATTAAATAAAAATAAAAGTTGAATAAAAATAAAAATAAAAATAGAAGTTGCATAAAATTAAAAATGCAAGTTCATTAACGGTTTTTATGCATTTCTATTATTTTTATTCAACTTCCTTTTTTTGTTTAATTAAAAATAAACTATTTTGAAAATGAACTTGCATTTTTATACCTTAATGATCTATTTGGATTTAAGGTATAGTGATTATTTGAATGAACTTCCATTTTTAATTTTATTCAATTTCATTTTCTATTCAACTTCCTTTTTCTATTTTTATTTAATTTCCTTTTCTATTCCACTTGCATTTTTATTCAATTTCCTTTTCTATTCAAGAACATTTTTTTATTTAATTTCCAAATAGATCGTTAAGGTATTCAACTTCCATTTTTATTTCCACTATACCACTATACCTTAACGATTTTTATTTTTATTTTTATTGCACTTGCATTTTTATTTTTATTCAAAAAGGAAGTTGAATAGAAAAGGAATATGAAAGTTGAACAGAAAAGGAAATTGAATAAAAATAAAAATGCAATAGATCGTTAAGGTATGGAAGTTCATTTTAGAAACCACTATAAATTAAATAGTGGTTTCTATTTAATTTTCTTTTTATTCAACTTCCTTTTTTATTTAATTTCCGAATAGATCATTAAGGTACAGTGGTTTCTTGAATGAACTTCCATTTTTAATTTTATGCAACTTCCACTTTTATTTTTATTCCACTTCCTTTTTTAATTAATTTCCAAATAGATCGTTAAGGTATAGTGGTTTCTTGAATGAACTTCCATTATTTTTATTTAATTTTATACAACTTCCATTTTATTTTTATTTCACTTCCTTTTCTATTCAACTTCCTTTTTTATTTAATTTCCAAACAGAATAAAAATAAAAATGGAAGTTCATTTTTATTTTTAGATTGGAAATTGAATAAAATAGAAATAAAAGTGGTTTCTTTTTCAGGTATAGTGGTTTCTTGAATGAACTTTCCATTTTTAATTTTATGCAACTTCTACTTTTATTTTTATTCCACTTCCATTTTTATTTTTATTCCATTTTTTTTAATTTAAAAAAAAGGAAGTTGAATACAAAAGGAAATTGAATAAAAATAGAAGTGGAATAGAAAAGGAAATTGCATAAAACTAAATATGGATGTTCTATTTGAATGAACTTCTATTTTTATTTTGAATAAAAATAGAACTGGAAAAGGAACTTGAATGAACTTTCATTTTTTAATTTATTCCACTTCTATTTTATTCATTTTTAAGATCGTCAAGGTATAGTGGTTTCCACTATATTGAATAAAATTAGAAGTTGAATAAAAATAAAAATGGAAGTTCATTCAAGAAACCACTATACCTTAGCGATCTATTTGGAAATTGAATGGAAAATGGAAATGCAACTTCATTCAACTTCCTTTTCATTTTTTAAAAACCAAATAAAAATGAACTTGCATAAAAATAAAAGTGGAAGTTGAATAAAATATGGAAGTTGAATAAAATGGAAGTTCTATAGAAAATGAAATTGAATAAAATTTAAAATGGAAGTGGAATAAAAATAATGAACTTCCATTTTTATTCAACTTCCACTTTTATTTTCTATTTGGAAATTGAATAAAATCAACTTCCTTTTCTATTTATGCAACTTCCACTTTTATTTTTATTCAACTTCCTTTTTTATTCAATTTCTATTTTCTATTCAACTTCATTTTTTATTTAATTTCCAAATAGAAAATGAAATTGAATAAAAAATGCAAGTTGAATAGAAAATAGAAATTGAATAAAAAAGGAAGTTGAATAAAATTAAAAGTGGAACTTGCAAAAATTGAATAACATTTTTATTCAATTTCCATTTCTATTCAACTTCAAAATAGATCAGGTATAGTGGTTTCATTAAAATGAAATACTGGTTTCTTGATCATCTATTAAATTGATTTTATGCAACTTTCTTTTAATTTCCTTTTCTATTCAAATAGATCTGTTTGGAAATTAAAACCACTATACCTTAGTGATCTATTTTCTACTTGGAAATTGAATAAAATCAACTTCCTTTCAAGAAACCACTTTACCTTAACGATCATTAAGGTATAGTGGTTTCCACTTCTTTTTTATTCAACTTCATTTCCTATTCAACTTCCTTTTTTATTAAATAAAAAAGGAAGTTGAATAGAAAAGGAAATTGAAAATGGAAGTGGAAAAAAGGAAGTTCATTCAAGATCGTTAACTTAGAAAGGAATTATGTAATGTCCAAGTAGAAAAGGAAATTGTTTAATTTTATTTGGAAGTTAAACAAATAGATCGATTTTTATTTTATTTTAAATGGAAGTTGAATAAAAATGGATGTTGCATAAAATTAAAAATGGAAGTTTATTCAAGAAACCACTATACCTTAACAATCTATTTGGAAACCACTATGCCTTAACAATCTATTTGGAAATTAAATAAAAATGGAAGTTGAATAGAAAAGGATAGGGAAATTGAATAAAAATGCAAGCGGAATAAAAATAAAAATGGAAGATGCATAAAATTAAAAATGGAAGTGGAAGTTGAATTGAAAAGGAAATTGAATAAAAATGCAAGTGAAATAAAAATAAAAATGGAAAATGCATAAAATTAAAAATGGAATAAAAATAAAAATAGAAGTTCATTCAAGAAACCAGTATACCTTAATGATTTATTTTTATTCCTTTTCTATTCAACTTCCTTTTTTATTCAATTTCCTTTTCTATTCAACTTCCTTTTTTATTTAATTTCCAAATGGATCGTTAACGTATAGTGGTTTCTTGATTTCTATACCTTAACGATCTATTTTTTCCTTTTCCAAATAGTGGTTTATGAATCGTTCAGCTATAGTAGTTTCTTGAATGAACTTCCATTTTCAAATTTATGCAAAGGAACTTCCAACTTCCATTTTATTCAACTTCATTTTCCATTTTTATTTTCTTGAATGAACTTCCTTTTTTAATTTCCATTTTAAAAATAAAATTAAAAATCGAAGTTCATTCGTTAAGGTATAGTGATTTTTTGAATGAACTTCCTTTTTTAATTTCCGAATAAAAATAGTGGAAATTGGAAACCGGTATACCTTAATTTTAAAATTAAGGTATACTGGTTTCTTGAATGAACTTCCTTTTCTATTCAACTTCCTTTTTTATTTAATGTCCAAATAGATCATTCAGGTATAGTGGTTTCTTGAATGAACTTCCATTTTTAATTCCGTTCATTTTTAGAACATGAAACTTCCATTCACTTGCATTTTTATTCAATTTCCAAATGGATCCGTTAAGGTATACTGGTTTCTTGAATGAACTTCCTTTTCTATTCAACTTTCTTTTTTATTTAAAGTCCAAATAGATCGTTCAGGTATAGCGGTTTCTTGAATGAACTTTCATTTTTAATTCCATTCATTTTTAGAAAATGAAACTTCCATTCACTTGCATTTTTATTCAATTTCTAAATGGATCCGTTAAGGTATATTGGTTTCTTGAATGAACTTCCTTTTCTATTCAACTTCCTTTTTTATTCATTTTTTATTTAATTTCCAAATAGATCTTTAAGGTATAGTGGTTTTTTGAATGAACTTCAATTTTTAATTTTATGCAACTTCCTTTTTTATTGAATTTCCAAATAGATCGTTAAGGTATAGTGGTGAAAAATGAAATTGAATAAAAAAGGAAGTGGAATAAGAATAGAAGTGAAATAAAAATAAAAAAGGAAGTTAAATAAAAAAGGAAATTGAATAGAAAAGAAAATGGAATAAAAAAGGAAGTTGAATAGAAAAGGAAGCTGAATAAAAAATGAAATTGAATAAAAGTAAAAGTGGAATAAAAATAAAAATAGAAGTTCATTCAAGAAACCACTATATCTTAACGTTCTATTTGGAAATATAGAAGTGGAATAAAAATAAAAATAGAAGTGGAATAAAATTAAAAATGGAAGTTGAATAGAAAAGGAAATTGAAAATGGAAGTTCATTCAAGAAACCACTATACCTTAACGATCTATTTGGAAATTAAATAAAAATGAAAGTTGAATAAAAATAAAAGTGGAAGATGCATAAAAAAAGAAGCTGCATAAAAATGGAAGTTGCATAAAATTAAAAAAGGAAGTTCATTCAAGAAACCACTATACCTTAACGATCTATTTGGAAATTAAACAAAAAAGGAAGTTGAATGGAAAAGGAAATTGAATAAAAATGCAAGTGGAATAGAAAAGGAAATTGCATAAAAATGCAAGTGGAATAAAAATAAAAATAGATCGTTAAGGTATAATGGTTTCTTAATTAACTTCAATTTTTAATTCTATTCAACTTCCTTTTTTATTTAATTTCAAAATAGATCGTTAAGGTATAGTGGTGGAAATTAATTAAAAGTGGAAATTAATTTCTTGGATGGACTTCCATTTTATTTTTATTCCACTTCCATTTTTATTTTTATTCCGCTTCATTTTTATTCAATTTCCTTTTCTATTCAACTTCCTTTTTAATTTAATTTCCAAATAGATCGTTAAGGTATAGTGGTTTCTTGAATGAACTTTCATTTTAATTTTATGCAACTTCCATTTTTATTTTTATTCCACTTCTATTCAACTTCCTTTTTTATTTAATTTCCAAATAGATCGTTAAGGTATAGTGGTGTTCTTGAATGAACTTCCATTATTAATTTTATGCAACATCCATTTTTATTTTTATTCCACTTCTATTCAACTTCATTTTTTATTTAATTTCCAAATAGATCATTCAAGTATAGTGGTTTCTTGAATGAACTTCCATTTTTAATTTTATGCAATTTCCATTTTTAATTTTATGCAACTTCCTTTTTTATTTGCAATTCAATTTTCAAATAGATCGTTAAGGTATAGTGGTTTCTTGAATGAAGTATAGTGGTGAAATTAAAAAAGAAAATTGAATAAAAATAGAAGTTGGAATAAAAATGGAAGTTCAATTTCATTTTATTTCAACTTCCTTTTGGAAATTAAATTCAACTTTCTATTTCTTGCATTTTTATTCAACTTCCTTTTCCATTTTTAACGATCTATTTGGAAATTAAATAAAAAAGGAAGTTGAACAGAAAAGGAAATTGAATAAAAATAGAAGTGGATTTCTTGAATGAACTTCCATATTTATTCTTTTCCTTTTCTATTCAACTTCCTTTTTTATTCAATTTCCTTTTCTATTCAATTTCCTTTTCCATTCAACTTCCCTTTTTTCTCCACTTGCATTTTCTATTCAACTTTCATTTTTATTCAATTTCCTTTTCTATTCAACTTCCTTTTTTATTTTTATTTAACTTCTTTTTCTATTAACTTCCTTTTTTATTTAATTTCCAAATAGATCGTTCAGGACACCACTATACCTTAACGATCTATTTGGAAATGAAATAAAAACAGAAGTTGAATAAAAGTAGAAATTGAATAAAATTAAAAATAGAAGTTCATTCAAGAACTTCCATTTAATTTCCTTTTTTATTTAATTTCCAAAAAAGGAACTTCCATCTTTATTTTATTCAACTTGCATTTTTATTTAATTTTCTTTTCTATTCAGCTTCCTTTTTTAAAAGGAAGGTTATTAAAGTTCCAAATAGATCGTTAATTTCCAAATAAACTTCCATTATTCATTTTCTATAAAATGGAAATTAAATATTAAATAAAAAGGAAGTTGAATAGAAAAGGAAGTGGAATAAAAATTTGAAGTTCATTCAAGAAACCACTATGCCTTAACGATCTATTTTGGAAATTAATCGTCCTTTTCTATTCAACTTCCTGAACGATCTATTTGGTTCCTTTGTTCCATTTAATTTCCATAATTAATAAAAAAATGAAGTTATTTTTATTAACTTTCGTTAAGGTTTCTTGATCGTTAAGTTGCTTTTCCTTTTTTATTGCACTTGCATTTTTATTAATTAATTTTCAAATAGATCGTTAAGGTATAGTGGTTTCTTGAATGAACTTTCATTTTCAATTTCCTTTTCTATTCAATTTCCTTTCTATTCAACTTCCATTTTTATTTAATTTCCAAATAGATCGTTAAGGTATAGTGGTGGAAATTAATTAAAAATGGAAGTTACATAAAATGAAAAATGGAAGTGAATAGAAACGGAAATTAAATAAAAAAGGAAGCTGCATAAAATTAAAAATGGAAGTTCATTCAAGAAACCACTATACCTTAATAATTTCCAAATAGATCGTTAAGGTATAGTGATTTCTTGAACTATTCAACTACCTTTTTTATTTAATTTGCAAATAGATCGTTAATGTATAGTGGTTACTTCTATTTTATTTTTATTCCACTTTCTTTTTATTGAAGGAAATTGGAATTAAAAGGAAGTTGAAGAAACCACTATTTGGAAATGGAATTTCAATTAAATAAAAAATGGAAGTAACGATCCACCAAATGGAAGTTCAATTTCCAAATTAAAAATAGAAAGTTAATTAAATGAACTTCCTTCTATTTAATTTCCATTTTATAGAAAAGGAAATTTTATGCAACTTCTATTTTTATTCAATTTCCAAATATATCCATTTTTAAAAATAGAAGTTGAATAAACATAGAAAATGGAAGTTCATTCAAGAAACCACTATGCCTTAACGATCTATTTGGAGAAGTTGAATAGAAAAGGTAACCACTATACCTTAACGATCTATTTAGAAATTAAATAGAAAAGGAAATTGAATAAAAATAGAACTTCAAATTTGAAAATAAAAATGGAAATTGAATAGAAGTTGCATAAAATTAAAAATAAATAGAGAAGGAAGTTGAATAGAAAAGGAAGTTCATTCAAGAAACTACTATACCTTAACATTCTTTTTGGAAATTAAATAAAAAAAGGAAGTTGAATAGAAAAGGAAATTGCATAAAATGAAAGTGGAATAATAGTTGAATAGAAAAGGATAAAACCACTATAGATTAAATAAAAAAGGAAGTTGAATAGAAAATTAAAAATTGAAGTTGCATAAAATTAAAAATGGAAGTTCATTCAAGAAACCAGTATACCTTAACGATCGTTAATGGAAGTTGAATAAAAATGGAATAAAAATGAAGTTGAATAGAAAAGGAAATTAAATAAAAAAAGAAGTTGAATAGAAAAAGAAGTTGAAAATGAAAGTTCATTCAAGAAACCTTTTCCATTTTATAAAATTAAAAAAAGAAGTTGAATAGAAAAGGATCTATTTGGAAATTAAATAAAAAAGGAAGTTGAATAGAAAAGGAAATTGAATAAAAATAAAAATGGAAGTTGCATAAAATTAAAAATGGAAGTTCATTCAATAAAATGGAAGTTGCATAAAATTAAAAATGGAAGTTCATTCAAGAAACCACTATACCTTAACGATCTGTTTGGAAATTAAATAAAAAAGGAAGTTGAATAGAAAAGGAAATTGAATAAAAATAAAAAAGGAAGTTGAAACCATTTCTTTTTTTAACGATCTATTTGGAAATTAAAATAAAAATGAAAGTTGCATAAAATTATTGGAAGTTCATTCAAGAAACCACTATACCTTAGCAAATTAAACCATTTTTCATCAATTTCCTTTTCAATTTAAGAAACCACTATACCTTAACGATCCATTTGGAATAAAAATAAAAAAGGAAGTTGAATAGAAAAGGAAATAGAAAAGGAAATTGAATAAAAATAGAAGTGGATCGTTAAGGTATACTGGTTTCTTGAATTACCTTATGTTTTTAATTTTATGCAACTTCCATTTTTATTCAATTTCCTTTTTTATTTAATTTCCTTTTCTATTCAACTTCCTTTTTTATTCAACTTCCAAATAGATCGTTAATTTCCAAATTGAATAGGAAAGGATCTATTTGGAAATGGAAGTTGAATAGAAATGGAAGTTGAAAATGAAAGGAAAGTTCATTAAAGAAACCACTATGCCTTAACGATCTATTTGGAACATAAAAATGGAAGTTCATTCAAAAAACCACTATACCTTAACGTTCTATTTGGAAATTAAACAAAAAAGGAAGTTGAATAGAAAAGGAAGTTCATTCAAGAAAATGGAAATGGAAGCTGCATAAAATTAAAAATGGAAGTTTATTCAAGAAATCACTTTTATTTTTTATTCAACTTCCATTTCTATTTGAAAATTAAATAAAAAAGGAAGTTAAATAGAAAAGGAAATTTAATAAAAATAAAAATGGAAGTTGCAGAAAATTAAAAATTAAAGTTCATTCAAGAAATCACTATACCTTAACGATCTATTTGGAAATTAAATACCTTACGATCAATTTGGAAATTAAATAAAAAAGGAAGTTGAATGGAAAAGGAAATGTATAGTGGTTTCTTGAATGAACTTCCATTTTAATTTTATGCAACTTCCGCTTCTATTTTTATTCCACTTCCATTTTTATTCAATTTCCTTTTCTATTCAACTTCCTTTTTTATTTAATTTCCATTTTTAATTTTATGAACTTCCATTTTTAACGATCTTTTTGGAAAATGAAATTGAATAAAAATGCAAGTGGAAATTAAATAAAAATAAAAATGGAAGATGCATAAAATTAAAAATGGAAGTTCATTCAATTTCTCCGCTATACCTTAACGATCTATTTGGAAATTAAATAAAAAAGGAAGTTGAATAGAAAAGGAAGCGGATCTATTTGGAAATTAATTTCATTCAAAAATTAATGATCTATTTTCTTGGATGAATTTCCATTTTTATTTTTATTCAACTTCCATTTTTAATTTCTGCGACTTCCATTTCTATACCTTAACGATCTATTTGGAAATTGAATACCTTTTTTATTTAATTTCCTTTTCTATTCAACTTCCTTTTTTATTCAACTTCCTTTTTTTATTTAATTTCCAAATAAATCGTGCATAAAATTAAAAAAGGAAATTCATTCGAGAAACCATTAATTTCCAAATAGATCGTTAAGGTATAGTGGTTTCTTGAATGAACTTTATAGATCGTTATGGTATAGTGGTAATGGAAACCACTATACCTTAACGATCCTTTTTTATTCAACTTCCTTTTCTATTCAACTTCTTTTTTGTTTAATTTCCAAATGGATCGTTAAGCTGAATAGAAAAGGAAGTTGCATAAAAAAGAAGTTGAATTGGAAAGGAAATTGAATAAAAATATAAGTGGAATAAAAATAAAAATGGAAGTTCAGGTATAGTGGTTTCTTGAAATGAACCACTATAAAAGTATAGTGGTTTCTTGAATGAACTTCTTTTTTTTATTTTTATGAACTTCCATTTTTAATTTTATTCAACTTCATTTTCCATTCAACTTCCATTTTTATTCAGCTTCCATTTTTAATTTTTTGAATAGAAAAGGAAATTGAATAGAAATAGAAGTTCATTTAAAGAAAATGGAAGTCCATTCAAGAAACCACTATATCTATTCAATTTCCTTTTCTATTTCTATTCAATTTCTTTTTCTAGTCAAAAAATTAAAAATGAAAGCTGAATAAAAATTGAAGTTGAATGGAAAATGAAGTGGAATAAAATTAAAAATGGAAGTTTATTCAAGACACCATTATGCCTCAACGATCTATTTGGAAATTAAATAAAAAAGGAAGTTGAATAGAAAAGGAAATTGAATAGAAATAGCAAAGGAAATTGAATAAAAAAGGAAGTGGAATAAAAATGGAAGTTGAATAAAAATAAGAGTGGAATAAAAAAGGAAGTTGAATAAAAATAGAAGTGGAATAAAAATTAAAAATGGAAGTGGAATAAAATTAAAAATGGAAGTTCATTCAAGAAAGTTGAATAAAAATGGAAGTTGAATAGAAAAGGAAATTGAATGAAAGTTCAAGAATGATCTATAAAAATTAAATAAAAAAGGAAATGGAATAGAAAAGGAAAAGTTCATAAAATTAAAAATGGAAATTCATTCAAGAAACCACTATACCTGAACGATCTATTTGGACATTAAATAAAAATTAAACTTCCATTTTTGATTTTATTCAACTTCATTTTCCATTCAACTTCCATTTTTATTCAACTTCCATTTTTAATTTTTTGAATAGAAAAGGAAATTGAATAGAAATAGAAGTTCATTTAAAGAAAACGGAAGTTCATTCAAGAAACCACTATATCTATTCAATTTCCTTTTCTATTTCTATTCAAATAAAAATGGAAGCTGAATAAAAATAAAATTAAAAATGGAAGTTCATTCAAGAAAACCTTAATGATCTATTTGGAAATTAAATAAAAAAAGAAGTTGAATAGAAACCACTATACGTTAACGATCTATTCGGACAAAATTGAAGTTCACTCAAGAAACCACTATACCATAACGATCTACTTGGAAATGGAAGTTCATTCAAGAAACCACTATACCTTAGTGGTTTCGATTTCCTTTTCTATTCAACTTCTTTTTTTATTTAATTTCCAAATAGATCGTTATGGTATAGTGGATTTTTATTCTGGAATGAACTTCATTTTTTATTTAATTTCCAAATAGATCGTTTAGGTATAGTGGTTTTTTGAATGAACTTCCATTTTTAATTTTATGCAGATATAGCGATCCCGGGTTTACCCTTGTTGTACAGTGATCCGGACATGTGTCCGTGGATGTTAGTAGTTGTTTATTATCTTGTTTACATCCTTTCCTACTTTGTATTTGAGTTATAGGATGTGTTGGGCAGGTTTGTTACAGGTTGGTTGTGTTTGAGAGCCAAGTGTTGCTGCCCAGAATTTTGGGTCTTCGCTCGAGCGAGCGGTTCTTCGCTCGAGCAAGCTTCTGTCTTTGGTCCTTCGCTCGAGCCAGGGTTTGGTCGCTCAAGCGAGAGTGAAGTTTTGTGTCTGGTGGCTCGAGCCAGAGTGGCTTCGCTCAAGCGAGCGATTGTGTCAGGTTCTGGACCTGAGAGTTGCATTTCTTGGCTCGAGCGAGCTTTTCTTCGCTTGAGCGATCTGGTTCGTTCTTCGCTCGAGCAAGCAGTCCTTCGCTCGAGCGTGCGTCTGGTTGCAGACCTGAAGGTTTGAGTTCTTGGCTCGAGCGAGCTTTTCTTCGCTCGAGCGAGCTTCTGGGTTGTTGGCTCGAGCGAGACTTTCTTGGCTCGAGCGAGAGTTTTCTGTGTCTGGTCGCTCGAGTGACCAAGTCTTCGCTCGAGCGAGCCTGTTTATATCAGTTAGCAGCAGCCGAGTTGAACATCACTTTTTCAAAACTTTTTCATCTTCAAACCCTAAATTCGAGACCCTCTCTCTCTAGACTTGTCATCTCTCTAAGAAATCATCTCCTTCTAGTGTGAATCTACCCTAAGTACTTTGTTAAAAAGATAGAGGGTGACTTGGGCTTCGATTTAATCTGAAAATCTTTGGATTTGGAGCACGTTGTCGTTGGGTCTTCTTCTCCTTTTGAGCCCAAACTTTGAGGTAGGGATATCCTACTCCTCTTTATGGTCTTTGTCTTTAAATTTTAGCATTTTGATATGTTGGGGGTAGTTGTGTAATTGTGAGAAAGTTTGGGGCTTTTGTGTAATTTTACAAAAGTTGGGGTTTTATTTAAAATAAACCTATATGCATGTTTAGCATAGAGAAATGGGATTAATGTGGGTTCATTGATGAAAATGGAACCTTAAGGGTTGTAATGTTAATTATGGAAAATGCCCTAATTACATTGATTAATTAATTTGCATAATTAATTGTGAGAAATGAGGAATTGAAGTGGAAGTGTTGAGATTGGAGGTATATGGGATAAAAGGGTGTAGTTGAATTACTTATTACTCACCGAATTGAAATGTTGATGTATTATCCATTTTGTGCATTTATTTTCTGTATAGAAATAACTGCTTTGGGCTATCGGTGGAGGATAGTCTTGATTGTGGTAGACAATGCATGATGATTAGGTAAACTAAAACTAATCACTGGAATGTGTCATTGAGTATGACAGTTGAAAGAATACATTAAATTTATGTATTGATTGGTGATGTGTATAATTATTGTTTATATACATTGTGTAGTGTTGGAGAAGATAGGGGATGTACTCCACGGTTTAGGGGATGATAGGGGATGGACTCCATAGATATAGCTCATATGCTTATCTAATGATGTGTTGACACAGCTCATATGCTTGTCTTTGGAAGTGTGATATTGCTCTTATGCATGTCTATGGAAGTGTCGATATAGCTAGTAGGCTTATCTATTATGAAATGGGAAAATGTTTAATATGAGTTACTATCTCATATAAGTTGTTGGCCAAGTTCTGAGCCATAGTTATGAAGTGAGAATTGTAAGGAAATGGAAAATGAAAAGTAACATAGACTTGTAAGTCATGAAACTGAAGGATGAGATATGTGGATGTATTAGTGTTGGCCATCTATCAACTGCTAATCTTTTAGTCATTGTTCATAGCTGGTTTAGTGTATTTCTACTGGGCTGTGGCTCACCCTATAAGGGAATATCATTTTCAGGTACAGGTAGCATGCCACCTCCAAGGACATAGCTTGGGAGGCTAGCGGTTGTCAGACTTTTTGGATGTCATTTTCCTTTTGTTGTATTACATGTAAATTCAAGCCTAGGGCTTAGTGTTTATGAGTTAGTACTCCTTTCTTGTAACCAAGTGTTGGCTTGGAAAGTTGTAAGCCCGTAGGGCGTTTACTTTTGTTGTCAACATGTAATACTTTTTGTAAGGAAATACAATGATGAATGGAAATGGTTAGTTTCTCTTATATTAATGCATGTTCAATTGATGGGTTTTATGTAGTATTTTGTAGGGCGTTACATTCCATTTTTATTTTTATTCCACTTCTATTTTTATTCAATTTTCTTTTCTATGCAACTTCCATTTTTTTTTAATTTCGAATAGATCGTTCAGGTATAGTGGTTTCTTGAATGAATTTCCATTTTTATTTTTATTCCACTTCTATTTTTATTCAATTTTCTTTTCTATTCAACTTCCTTTTTTATTTAATAGATAAAGGGATCGTTAAGGTATAGTGGTTTCTTGAATGAACTTCCTTTTTTATTTATTCAATTTCCTTTTCCATTCAACTTCCTTTTTTTATTTAATTTCCAAATAGATCGTTAAGGTATAGTGGTTTCTTGAATGAACTTCCATTTTTAATTTTATGCAGCTTCCATTTGGAAATTCGATAAAAATAGAAGTGGAATAAAATTAAAAATGGAAGTTCATTCAAGAAACCACTATACCTTAACGATCTATTTGGAAATTAAATAAAAATAGAAGTGGAAATTTCCAAATAGATCGTTAAGGTATAGTGGTTTCTTGAATGAACTTCCACTTTTAATTCCTTTTTTATTTAATTTCCAAAAGTTTATTCAAGAAACCACTATACCCTAACGATCTATTTGGAAATTAAATAAAAATGGAAGTTCATTCAAATAACCACTATACCTGAACGATCTATAAAAATAAAAATGAAAGTTGCATAAAATTAAAAATGGAAGTTTCCTTTTAAAAATTGAATGAACTTCCATTTTTAATTTTATGCAACTTCCATTTGCATTTTTATTCAATTTCCTTTTCTATTCAACTTCAGTTTTTATTTTTATTCCACTATACCTTAACGATCCATTTTTATTTAATTAATTTCCAAATAGATCATTCAGGTATAGTGGCATAAAACCAGTATACCTTAACGATCTATTTGGAAATTAATTAAAATGGAATGGATCGTTCAGGTATAGTGGTAGATAAGGAAGTTGAATAGAAAAGGAAGTTGAATAGAAAAGGAAGTTGAATAAAAATAAAAGTGGAAGCTGCATAAAATTAAAAATGGAAGTTTATTCAAGAAACCACTATACCTTAACGATCTATTTGGAAGTTAAACAAAAAAGGAAGTTGAATAGAAATGGAAATTGAATAAAAGTTGTCACGCCCCACTTTTTATTACTCGAGGTCATTACCAAGTTTATTAACTTAATTCAATTTCAGAGATAATATGCAGAAATAAACTCATACATTTAATCCATAGCAATGAATATCAGTACTCTCATTCGTATGCAAGTAAATGTTACATGAACATACTAATAAATTGCCCTTAGGCTTACAACTTTTAAATAAACAACTGAAGGGTGTAACCCTTTTACACATAGGGCTTTCCGCCAACAAGAAAGAGGCCCCGTGGCCCACAAACAAGAAGATCCAAATCTTTTAGCACATCCTGCTAAACACCTGAAAAAGATTCAACAACGTGGGATGAACATATAGTCCAGTAGGGATCTCAACTTGATCCTCAACAATAACAACAGTACAGATAGCTATGATCATGCACACTCATTCTTATACTAGAATAGTAATGTGACAGTTTAGACAAAATATATATATAAATATATATATAAACTTTTCTCAAAAACAATTATTTCATTCAACGCTATAAGCAATTCATCTTTCCCTTTTTCCTTTCATTAACCCCGTTCCCAATCCTTTATACATAAGCAATTACTTAGGAAATAAATTCACTAAGACCACTATTATTCTCCAATTTCCCCACATACAACAGATGTGCCTTTCTAGAACATATTTCTAAAATGTTTGATTCTCTTTACACTTCTAAAAGACAAGGGGTAGCAACTAATACATGATTAACACAAGATAATCCAATTACAATTTCATGACACGAATGTCTACATTGCCCATGACATATAGTCTATGGCACAATCCACCTTCCAATTATGGCTCAGAACCTGGCCAAATAACCCAACAAGGGTTCCATCTCTCATTAACAACATTTCCAAATTCAACCGGGATAACAAATCAAGTTAAACATATCTGATAACATAACGAATACACATGTTGGTATCGTAACAATCACAATCAAACTCACTTCCATACTTCTCAACCGATACACATTTTGGTGATGTATCATATCAAATAAACAAACACTTCAGTGGACAAGCACATGAGCTGTATCACACTTCAATAGATAAGCATATGAGCTGTATCTCTGCAATAGGCGCGCACATAAGTAGCAACCCTGGGTCCATCCCCTATCTTCCCATAATCATTAACCGGTTTAGAGGTCCATCCCCTTTCTTCCCCTAAACCGTGGAATACATTCCCTATCTCCTCCCATAATCATTAACCGGTTTAGAGGTCCATCCCCCATCTTCCCCTAAACCGTGGAGTACATCCCCTATCTCCTCCCATACACAAGTAATGCATATAAACACAACGTCATATACACAATCAATCAATAGTGTAATGCATACACAACAGTTCAACGCAACCGTGTCATCCTCCACCGATGACCAAGGACAAAACCTCTAGATGCAGGTATATTGTACATCTATAAACATACTCAATTATCATGAGATTATCAACTTATCACTAATACTAGCATAGTGGTATAAGATACAACAATCCAACATTCATACCCATTCCAAAGTACTTTTCCCATTCCACAAAACAATCCCACTTCCTTTTATTTTCAAAACCAACTTCATCCCTTTTGTTTCCACAAAATCACATCCAAAGGCAATAGTGACAAAACTCATTTTAATCAACCACATTCTTTTCAAAGTCATTCCAATTTAATTATATAAATTAAATCATAACCATTAAATTAGGGTTTTCCTCCCTCTTTCTCAATATTGAACAAAAGGCCTCAATCATCTAAAATAACCAACAATGGCTTCCATTAAATCTGAAATACCCAAGTATTTAACCAAAGATCAAACCCCTCTATTAAATTATTAAATCAATAAATATTAGGGTTTCCTCTCCTTTCAACAACAACTAGCTAATTAACACCCAATTAGCCCCAAAACACATCTAATAATCATGGATCTAAAACCAACAACCAACCCAAAGTTCAACCTCATGAATTTATACAAAAATCCAACATGATATAGTTTTCATGCAATACAAAAATTACCACATGTCTATCTATAGATGAAGTATTGAAAAAGAGCAAGGAGAATCCCTACCTCAAGAACCAAGCAAGAAACCAAACCTAGAGAAGAATCCTACGCAATCTCGAATTCCAATCGGTTGAAAAAATGTTCATCTCCTCTTGTTCTTCATCCTTGATACAAGAATCATGGTGGGTTGTTGATCAAAGTAAAGGAATTCAAGGGTTTGGAGCTAGGGTTTCGGACTTAGGAGAAGGGGAAAGAAGAGGGGAAAAGAAAATATCAATAACTGATCAAAAATCTCGTTTTTAAAGCTGCTGTCCCGAAACCCTCGCTCGAGCGTCCAAATGCTCGCTCGAGCGAACCTGTTCCAGCACAGATTCCAAAACTTCAAATAGGTGTAACTCTCCTATCCGGACTCCGTTTTAGGTCATTCTTGTGTCCAAATTGAAGCCCCGGAAATAAGCTTTCCAATGGTTCTAACCTCATATCCAAATTCAAAGTGTGGAAAAAGAAAAGGGAAAAAGAGTGGCAGCTATTCGTAAAATAACTATCCGAATTAAATTCTTTGGTTCAATCATACATTACCATCATATTACCACCTCAACTAGAATCCCAAAATAAAATAAAGACGCTCCAAATACACTAATAGGATGTCAAAAATGAGTCCACATGCCTCAGAAATACAACTCATCCTGGAGACCCGCTTGAGCGCCAACTCCCCCGCTCGAGCGGAAGGAGAAATTCTGGGTCATTACACCCTTCCCTCCTAAAAAAAAATTTCGTCCTCGAAATTGAGGATGCGCCAAAACACAAGGCCAACTGATTACACAATACCAACACCCCCCCAATACCAGGAGTGAAACCGCTCTCACTACAAACCGTCAAGCCACTCTTACCAAGGAAGAGATTTACTAAAGGAATACGTTCGAAACGACAACATTTGGGTACGAAAACCCTAACAAACCAAACCTTTCATGAAACAATTACCAACAACTGACTAGCGCTTCAAGCTAAGTCACTACTCAACCACATAATTCTCAACAACGTAACCAAAGCAAATCTTTTGAGTAATTATTACGAAAACATTTTTTTTTTTTGCTCAAGAGACATTTCTCAAAGATAGTCAAATTTTCAATGTTGACATTACGAAATAAACCTTGCATTTTCCATGCGAAACTCAAAAAAAAATTTTGTAAACATTTTTCACAAATACGGTGTTATCCAAAACACGAAAATCATCCACAGTTTATTTACCAAAAAGATTCATTTGGAATTTCTCAAAACTCTTGAATTAAATCAATTTCTCATCAACACCCTTAGGTGGCTCAAACACTAGGAAAATTTCGTTTTCCATTTCTTTCCAAATAACACTATCCACAACCATCACTCACACAGTGATGTCACAACCAACACAGAACAAAACATTTCTATAATGATAGTTAATAGAAATAACAACAGTACTATCAACACATAAGTCATAAGAAATTCAAGGTTTTGCAATCTCGTCACGCCTACTTTTACTTAACCACTTTAATAACATACACCTGGCCAAACAATAAAATGAGATAGCAACTCATATAAAGCATTTTTCACTTCACCACAGATAAGCATATTAGCTATATCATATTAACAACAAATAGAAATATTTCTATTATCAATGAGCACACACATAAGTGATGCTAATGGAGTCCATCCCCTATCTCCTCCCAACAAATCCGGTTTAGAGGTCCATCCCCTATCTTCCCCTAAACCGTGGAGTACATCCCCTATCTCCTCCAAAACAAAATGCATATGCAATGTAATACACACTTGCCATATACAACACATAATCAATACATGAATGTTCTGTATTAATTCAACAGTCAAAATAAATGACTTATTTTCAGTTATACCTAAGCCACTTGCAAGGTCTACAACAATCAAGACTATCCTCAAGGTGATCAATGCCAACCCAAAACACATTACCAATAAGCTGACAAATCAACTCAACAAACTCCACACTCAGTAATCCACACACTGATGTGCCACTCAAATTACTAACCCCCAAACACGGAGTTCTCTACATAAATCCCCAAATTTTTGAAATCTCACTGGATCTCCTCAATTTAAACCGCATCAACACTGCGTCTACGGGTATCACCATTTCCCTCCCCATGGCTGCATAGTAAGCCTACTCATCTCCTCGACCGAAGACCGACATGGTCAACCTTAATCACAATAACCCAACCAAGAAGGATAATTCGACCAACGCTATTCTCGTTACTCTAGAACACAAACTGTTCTTCCTTTAAAGAATGCTGCCTGCCTCCACTCACAAACCTTCCCTAACAATTAATAACCAATCACCACACGAACACTACCCCCATACCACCGATGGGGTCACCATGAACTAGCTACTAGCAAAGCCCAAAACACAAACCAACAAACAGGTACCATTCTCGCTAACCCGAGATACAAATCTCACATAACCTTGCTGATACCACACAACTCTCGAAACCATCACGTCTAACCCATACGCCCATGGATTCCCGCTCTCAACAATTAATCTCAAAAGTGAACAGGGCCCACAGGCCGCCACAAGATTATCTCAACATACAGTACCAAGCAAGCAACAACACTAGGATCATTGACCCCATTAACAACTTCTCGATACATAAAATAGAGAGTTCAAAATTCCATACATACTCCCCAATACATGAGGATTAAACAAACAATACTATGCATATAAATGCAATACATAAACATGGTGCCTCAGCATCCACAGTACACCGGTCAACAACAAAATCAATAAACGTGACACACCACCGGCCAACATTACAAAAGGTCCCTCTCCAGGGTAACACTGTAGGGCTAACTAATAAGTTGCCCCTCGCGAGGCTTCCGAAGCCTGGCCTGCCTGTTTCTGGTACCGATAACGCCCCCGACTGGACGGGAACGACCGAGTCTGACTAGGTTTTAATATCCCCGAAGAATTTGCACGCAAAGGACAAGAACGTCTACCATGGCCCAGCTGACCACAAACAAAACAACCACCAGACCCTCTACTCTGAGACTGGTCTGTAACCTGCACCTCCCCGGAACCCCCAACAGAAGGATCCGAAACCTCTGGTGAAGAAAAGGAACCAGCTCCCGACTGAGCATGTTTCCGCCTCCACCCCTTACTGAGCCTAGAGCGCTTAGGAACCGAGGAACTTACCGCAATGGTCCCCTCCTTAACCCCATCATCACTCGCAATCAGGGCCTCCACATGGGCCGCTGCCTCAACTAAAGTATAGTAATCCTTCCACAAGGATCCAGCTACCTTCTCCCGAATATCAAAACACAACCGCCGTTCGAACTCAAAACAACGACGCTCCTCTGTTGTCACCAACTCTGGAGCAAACCTCGACAAACTATCAAACCGCATCTCAAACTGTGCCACAGGAGTATCATCCTGACGCAACTCCAAAAACTGTTCCCTCAACCTTTCCCGAGCAGAAGGAGGGAAATACTTAGCCAAAAAGGCCTCGGTAAAAGCAACCCACGTGCTACCTACATTATTCTTAGCATTCTTCCACCAATAACTCGCATCACTCTTTAACTGAAAGGTCGCCAAAGAAACCCTCAACTCCTCATCTTCGACTCTGAGCATATCAAGAGTCTTGGTAATCTGCTCCAACCAACTCTCTGCCTCCAACGGTTTAGCCTCCCCCACAAACTCTGGTGGACTGGAGCGAAAGAACTCCTTAGTAAGTTTGAGAGCATGCCCGCTGCCGCCCTCAGTGCGAGCTAGGGCGTCATGTACTGCTCTCGCAATCTCACGTGCGACGTCCTCGCCGACAGCCGACGCTGCAACGGCGGGTGCTAAAGGAACTGTTGTGCCCCTACCGATACTCCTACTATTCAACCGTCCTCTACTTCCTCGTGTAGACATCCTATAAAGCACAAAAGTAAAATACACTTAGTGCCAAACACAATAGCCTTCTCCGGGGCACACTCTACCACCAATAGGTCACAAGACACTAAGTCTCAAAATTTACATCTCTATTACATATAAACATCCAAACATGTAAACACATAATCGAATCAAGTCCACAAAGATAGCCACTCATCCTGGAACTCTCAAGGAATTCCTGTCAGAAACCACGTTGATCAGGCGCGTTTCCAAAAGGACCTCAAAGCAAGTTCACCGGCTATGAATACTATCCAAGAGACTGAATCCCATGCTCACATAAATGCAACACATAAGTCCTAATTCTCATGGTATCTATATGCAACGTCCTCACTACACGTAGTAAACCCACTGTGGTAAAAACCACTTCCCACGAGCTCAAGGTATTCAAACCCGGTAGCTCTGATACCAAGTTGTCACGCCCCACTTTTTATTACTCGATGTCATTACCAAGTTCCTTAGCTTAATTCGATTTCAGAGATAACATGCGGAAATAAACTCAAATGTTCAATAAAAGTAATGAACAACAATTCTCTCATTCGAATGAAAATTTAATACAACATGAGCATTCTAAATAAATTGCCCTTAGGCTTACAACAATAAATCAAATGAAGGGTGTAACCCTTTTTCACATATGGCATTCCGCCAACAACAAGAGGCCCCGTGGCCAACAATTAAGAAGATCCAAATCTTGTAGCACATCCTGCTAAACACCTGAAAAAGATTTCAACAACGTGGGATGAACATATAGTCCAGTAGGGATCTCAACATGATCCTCAACAATAACAACAGTACAGATAGCTATGATCATGAACACTCATTATCATACTAGAATAATAATGTGACAGTTTATACAAAATATATATATATATATGAACTTTTCTCGAAAACAACCATTTCATTCAACGCTATAAGCGATTCATCTTTCCTTTTTCCTTTCATTAACCCCCGTTCCCAATCTTTCATGACATTAACCGTTTCTTAGGAAATAAATTCACTAAGCTCACTACTCTTTTCCATTTTTCCTCACATACAACAAATGTGCCTTTTCAAAACATAATTCTAAGATGTTCGATTTTCTTCACACTTCCAAATAAAAAAGGCATTTCAGTTCAATCCCAATTCTAACATGATTATACATGCATACCTCTATAACAAAGGAGATAACTCAACCACATGCACAAGATAAATTTATGAGGCACTCGGCCCTCCAAAACTGAAACCAATACTATTCACAATGTTTCCAGATACACTGAAACAATAACATCAAAACTTTGCTCTACTAGCTAGGTGCGTAGTAAGCCAAAATACACTTCTCACAACAACATACCATTTTACCAGGCGCTAGCTGGAAGGGTGTGGTACCTTAGATTATAAGCGCATACAGTTCTCCAGGCGCTAGCTGGAAGGTAACGGTACCTTTGATTATAAGCGCGGCATATAATGCCAACAACGACCATGCAACAAGGCACAACTAATATGTATATTGCAACCACATAAACTATCAGGATGCAAACAATGTGTTAAGATATATGAACACATAGGTGTGTGGAGTACATCCCCTATCTTCTCACACACACTGGAGTACAACCCCTCTCTCCTCCCTAACAAATATACATATAAAATGTATCCCAACATTTCATCACATATGATGTTCAATCAACAATGGTGTAAAACATACACGACAATCCAACTCAAACATGTCATCCTCCACCGATGACCAAGGACAAAACCTCTAGATGCAGGTATATTGTACATCTATAAACATACTCAATTATCATGAGATCACCAACTTATCACTAATACCAACATAGTAGTATAAGATACAACAATCCAACATTTATCCCCCTTTCAAGTACTTTTCCCATTCCACAAAACCAATCCCGCTTCCTTTTATTTTCACAAAGCCAACTTCATCCCTTTGTTTCCACAAAATCAAATCCAAGGCTATAAAGCCAAAACTCATTTTTAATCTACCACGTTCCCTTCAAGCCATTCCAATTTAATTATATAAATTAAATCATAATCATTATATTAGGGTTTTCCTTTCCTCTTTCTCAATATTGACCTAAAAGGTTCAATTATCAACAACAAACAACAATGATCACATTTAAGACCCAAAATACATAAGTATTTGCCCAATGATTAAAACCCCTCTATTAATTTATTAAATAAAATAAAATTAGGGTTTCCTCTCCTTTCAACAACAACCTGCTAATTAACACTCAAATTAGCCTAAACCATAACTAATGATGATAAACCCAAATCCAATAACCAACCCAAGGCTCAACCTCATGATTTTTGACAAATCCAACATGATATAAAGTTTTCATGCAATACAAAAACTACCACATGTCTATCTATAGATGGAGTATTGAAAAGAAACAAGGAGAATCCCTACCTCAAGAACCAAGCAAGAAACCAAACCTAGAGAAGGATCCTACGCAATCTCGAATTCCAATCGGTTGAAAAAATGTTCATCTCCTCTTGTTCTTCATCCTTGATACAAGAATCATGGTGGGTTGTTGATCAAAGTAAAGGAATTCAAGGGTTTGGAGCTAGGGTTTCGGACTTAGGAGAAGGGGAAAGAAGAGGGGAAAAGAAAATATCAATAACTGATCAAAAATCTCGTTTTTAAAGCTGCTGTCCCGAAATGCTCGCTCGAGCGTCCAAATGCTCGCTCGAGCGAACCTGTTCCAGCACAGATTCCAAAACTTCAAATAGGTGTAACTCTCCTATCCGGACTCCGTTTTAGGTCATTCTTGTGTCCAAATTGAAGCCCCGGAAATAAGCTTTCCAATGGTTCTAACCTCATATCCAAATTCAAAGTGTGGAAAAAGAAAAGGGAAAAAGAGTGGCAGCTATTCGTAAAATAACTATCCGAATTAAATTCTTTGGTTCAATCATACATTACCATCATATTACCACCTCAACTAGAGTCCCAAAATAAAATAAAGACGCTCCAAATACACTAATAGGATGTCAAAAATGAGTCCACATGCCTCAGAAATACAACTCATCCTGGAGACCCGCTTGAGCGCCAACTCCCCCGCTCGAGCGGAAGGAGAAATTCTGGGTCATTACAAAATGAATAGAATAAATTCAGTTTCATCTCGATATTTTGAATTTTGACTTAGTGTTACTATTTGAGAAATTTACTACTGTTATGATTCAAGCAATGTAAATAAAAAACTTTTCATAAAGTATAAGACGATCGAACAAATAAAGTTTTATGATTTTATGCAAATGTTTATGGCAAATATTAAGTTTAACTTTCTTAAACTGATAATGCTAAATAATATGAAAGAACGTTTCTAAACTGTTAATATGTTTTTTACTAGGACACTTATGATTAAGCTTACCATCTGTTGGCTTTTTGGCTTTCGAAGGTTATTATTGTAATTGCAAGCGTGCCAGCAAGGATCAATCAGTCCTTACAGAAAATTAATTGCCAACCAATTATCAGACGATTGTGTTTTAGTTCTTTCAGCCTCAATGAAGAGGACTTTTACTGGTGGCTTGATTTAGGAGAATTAAGCAATATAACAATCAAATGAAGAACAGTTTAAGTATTTCATTAAAATGAAAAACTTACAATGATCCAAACTCAGCCTCGTAGAGGTTTACAGCAACAATCTACTTGAAACTACTCCTATGAACGAAGTGCAGTGCAGGAATTTAAAGTACAGGAAATGTAAGACTGGAAATGTAAAACTGTAAATGTAAAACTAGAAAGGAAAAACTGGAAAGGAAACAAAGTAGAATAAGACTAATTTTTTGGATCTGAGTCTGGGGGGCTTTTCTGGGGCCTTCTCTGCTATTTATACTGCTCAAGGATAACCATCGAACTGCATTTCTAACCGTTGACCTGCTCATCCATGATCGCTGATCATGTTGCCTCAAGATTAGCTCCATTATGCCATTACTTGCAGTTAGGCTTCCCTTCTAAATTTGAATTTGAAATGTGAGTAACCGTTGAAGCCACATCACCTTACATCTCTTCGTTGATCCACTGCTACTCAAATCTCGTAATAACCAATACTAACTGCCACGTGTATGATCAAGATCGAAGACTTGAATAGTCTTCCTATGTTATCCTTATTTTGCCACGCGTCGAATTGTAATTGGCTTATACAAAATATGTAGCCAACACCATCATAAAGTTCGATGGTACGCATGAGATATATGAGCATGTCATTGAATTGTCTAACTTGACTACTCAATTAAAGAATTAAAGAATATTTGTGAATGAGTTTGTTTTCGTACAATTTATTTTAAATTATTTATCTCTTCAGTATGAGTCATTTATGTTAACTATAATTCTATGGATAGTAAATAGAAAGTTAATAAATTGACTAGTATATTTATTTAAGAAGAGACAAAACTTAAGTAATTAAAATATCATTTATTGATCTCGTAATTCAATGAGCCGAAAAGAAAAGAAGAAAGTTTAGAAAATGGCATAAAGAAATAGGCACTTAAAGAAAATGAGTATGTTCAAGATTTTTAATCTCATAAGAAAGAAAATAACTATTCATGTTTTTTTAATTCAATGCAAAATTATTTTCAAACTAATTATGTTAAAATTTCAATTGAAATTATTGGGACTTATTATTTATTTTTGGACACCGATCATTATTTAGACCTTATTTCAAAAAAATTTATGTGCATTCTAATTTTGAAAATTATTTATTAATTTGTCCAAACTTAATTAACCTTGATGGTTATTTTGAAAATTTAGAATAAAAGTTTAATTTATTGAAAATACCTCTTTTGTTAATTTTTGGTATTATTTATGATGGTTTGTATAAATTAAAATTTAATGATTTCTCAAAAATTTAATTTTTCTTACATCATTATGTTGGTCCTAAATATAACTTGATAAATAAAAACTCCTCAAACTTGTGTTATAAAATATTGTAATATTTTTTTTCTGATAAAAGTTATAAAGACTAGTAAAGATGAAATTCTTTTGAATTTAAATTTTATTACTTTTAGTGGGAGTACGGGTCGCATTAAGGAAAAACAATTTAATCACATTAAGTAAAGTGTTACAAGATGTACAAGGCTTCTTGATATTAACTAAATAGACATTAATGTGCCCTTTTGACACATCATGTTTGGTAAATAAAGTTAATTGATCACTTTTATTAATGATTTTTCACTTTATGATTTTGTTTATTTATTGCATAAAAGATCTCTAGTCAATAGACATCATTGAGGTGTACATTATCAAGAAAGAAAGACAATTAAACAAAAATGTGAAAATCATAAAGATAGTTCAAAGCACCAGTCTATTTGCTAAACTCTATGAAAGGCATAATATTTGTGAATGCCTCAGCAGAATGATGTAGCTAAGAAGCATTATTGTACTCCAGTGAATATGACTAAGAGTATGTTAAATAATTTCTAAATACCTATAACATTGTGGATGTATGTCATTATCATCTATTATTTTCATATAGAATTGTATTCCTAGTAAGGCAATTCCAAACATCCATTTTGAACTATGAACAGAAAGGAAACCAAAATTAAGACACTTGCATGTTTGGAGTTGTCTACGAAAATTAGAATTATTGATCTACATAAAAAGAAATTGGATTTTAGAATAACTAGTGGTGACTTTGTTGATTATCTTGAAAAATTCAAAATGTATTAGTTTTAATATCTTGTCCATAATACAATAATTGCAAAAAACAATAATATCAAATTTAATAAGAATGGTGAAATCAATGGGAATGATAAATCATGAAATGTGATTATTCAATAAGTTTTGATACAAATATCTTTATCTATAATTTTGAAGGAAATTGTCGTTCCTATAGTTGTTAAACAACTTAATGTTATGGAACAACAAACAAATAATCAATTCCTCTATAATGTATTATCACCAATGAAAAGTTGTAGAAGAACCAGAAGAAATAAAATTAAGAAGATCTCATAAAGTAAAGAGATTTGTCATTTTAAATGATTATGTAGTATATCTATAACAACCTTATTATGATATTGGGATAAGTAAAGAGTTGGTTTTGTTGTCACAAGTCATAGAAAGTATTGATTCTACTAAATGAATTGATGTCATGAATGATGAATTGAAACCAATAGGCCACAATGAATCTTGAATCTCATTGAATTTTCTAAGGACACAAAAATGTTTATTGTTCTAAGGACAATATAAATGATATAATGTTAGATATGTAGCCAAAGATTTTATTTAGAAAGTAGACATTGGTTACAAAGTGATTTTTTTTTGTCACTTGTATCTTAAAGGACTGATAGAATCATTATGGCATTAATAACTCATTGTGAAATTGAGTTGCATTAAATGTATGTGAAAATTAATCTTTTGAAAGAGAGTGTAGATGAAGAATTTTGTATAGATCAACTCAAAGGTTTCTCTATTGAGAAAAATGAAAATGTTACTTGCAAACTTAATAAATCAATTTATGGACTTAAACAAGTTTTCTAAAAAAATTGTATCTTAAGTTTTATGATACTATTTTTTCTTTTGGATTTAAAGAACACATTCTTAATTAGTGTACACATCCAAAGGTCAATGGGAGCAAGTTTATATTTATAATTTTGTATGTTGATGATATTTTGCTTGTCAATAGTGTACGTGATTTATTGCACAAGTTAAGAAATTTCTCTTTAAGAACTTTGAAATGAAATATATTAATGAGACAACCTATGTGATAGAAATGGAAATATTTCTGAATGAATCACATGAATTGTTGAAATTGTCTCAAAAGGTATATATTAAAAATTCTATAGAGATTCAAAATGAAAAAATATTCACATAAAGTTATCCATATTCCAAAAGGAAATAAATCCAATCTTATGCATATTTTTATACAACCAATTGGAATGGAAACAATTTTTATACATTTGTTGTAAGAAATTTAATACTTAGATAAGAAAGTGATAAGGTAATCATAAGGAATGAAAGATTACTTGCTCACTTTTATGAGGTGTAATAATCTTGAATTGATTGGCTACTTAGACTTAGACTTTGGAGGATGCATTGATAGTAGAAAGTTCACTTTTGACTATTTGCTCTTATTATGTGAAGAAGAAATATCATGAAAAGTGTGAAATGAATTATAATAAATATCTTCTATGAAATTTGAATTTATGGTGTGCTTTAAGACCACAATTCATGAATTGCTATTGCGAAACTTCATCTCAAGATTTGGAATTGTCGGCTTTGTTGTCAAGTCGTTGAGAATTTATTGTGGTATTTTTGCAATTGTTTTATTTTCTTAGAATGCCAAGTATTCTAATGATACTACACATAGAATTGAAATACTTTGTCGTTAAAGAAGAGTTTCATAAACAAAGTGTCAATAAAACACATAAGTACATAACTTTTAATTGCAGATCTATTGATGAAGGGATTACTCTTAAAAACAATTAAAAAGCTTGCCAAATGAATGGGTCTTTGTAATAACCCTCACCACTGATTACTGCTAAACTGAGACTGCTTATGATAAGTAATTGAATCGACTGAAATACGGAACTAACTGATTGAATGTACTAGTTTAAATGCATTTCTATCTGTTTGACTGTTAAATTATCTATCCATGTTTTATGCTTTAAACTACAAATTGAAGGCCTTATCGGCGGCCGAATCTGAAAGTGATTGGTGTTTTGTGTTGATCATAATTTATGTGATTTTATGGCATATTTATCTGAAATGTGATTTAATATGATTAAATTAGATTAAATATTAATAAATTACAGGAGTTGGCCTTATTTACAACTCTGCCATCCCAGTGGGCCACTACACCAAACATATTGAGACTTGATTACACTTAGACACGCATTTGCTCAGCCATTTGTTTCCCTTGCTATAGCCGACTAGAGAGAGTGATAGGAGAGAGAGCTTGATTTCATCTCATATTTGCTTGGAGACTTGGAGAAATTGTAAGAAGATTGCAAGAATAGAACTTTCATACCTTAAATTGAAGATTTAGGTAAGGAATTCAACCTCTTAATTGTGTCTTTAAGTTGGTTCTTGCATGGTTCATGTAGCGATCCCGGTTCTTTCTCCTTTGGGTGTTTGTATCCGGACTTAGTTCCGAGAATTCCGGTTGTTGTTTTGAGCTGTTTCTATCCTTCAATTCTTTAATTTTGGGTTTAGAATGTTTCGGGCAGGTTGGTTGCAGATTGGTTGAGTTTAGGAACCGAGTCTGCCTGTCCAGTTTTTTTGACTTGGTCGCTCGAGCGAGCTTCTATTCGCTCGAGCGAGGCTTTTGTTTTTGGTCCGTCGCTCGAGCCAGCATTTCTTCGCTCGAGCGAGCGTTGCGTCTAGTACTTAGACCTGAGAGCAGTGTTTGTTCGCTCGAGCGAGCTTCTCTTCGCTAGAGCGAGGTCTGTTTCTTGTGTCTGGTCGCTCGAGCGACCAGGTCTTCGCTCGAGCGAGCCTGTCCAGTTTATAAACTCAGCAGCGGGGGAAAATAACATTTTTTCTCCTTCTTTCTTTCTTGAAACCCTAGCAGCCGAGAGTCTCTCTCTCTCTAAACATACTCTCTCTCTAGATTTCATCTCTTTCTTCTATAAATCCATCCTAGGTCCTTTGTTAAAAAGGTGGAGGAGGGTGAGGGCTACATTTTAATCTGAAAAATTGTGGATTTGGAGCACTTGGATTTCGGGTCAATCTTCTCCATTTGGGTTCTCCTTTGAGGTAGGGATTCTCCTTGCTCTTTTTCAATACTTCATCTATAGATAGACATGTGGTAATTTTTGTATTGCATGAAAACTATATCATGTTGGATTTTTGTATAAATTCATGAGGTTGAACATTGGGTTAGTTGTTGGTTTTAAATCTATGATTATTAGATGTGCTTTGGGGCTAATTGGGTGTTAATTAACTAGTTGTTGTTGAAAGGAGAGGAAACCCTAATATTTGTTAATTTGGTAATTTAATAGAGGGGTTTGATGTTTGGGTAAATACTTGGGTATTTTGAGTTTAAATGAAAACATTGTTGGTTGTTGGAGAGGATTGAAGCTTTTGTTCGATATTGAGAAAGAGGGAGGAAAACCCGAATATATAATGTTTATGATTTAATTTGTATAATTAAATTGGAATAGTTTTGAAAGGAATGTAGTGGATTAAAATGAGTTAGGGCTTATTGTCCTTGAAACTGATTTTGTGAAAAACAAAAGTAATGAAAATGATTTTGTGGAAACAAAGGGATGAAGTTGGTTTTGTGAAAACAAAAGGAAGCGGGATTGGCTTTGTGGAATGGGAATGGTACTTTGGAATAAGTTTGAATGTTGAACTGTTGCATCTTACACTATTATGTTAGTATTAGTGATAAGTGGATAATCTCATGTTTATTGAGTAAGTTTGTAGATGTACATTACATATGCATCTAGAGGTTTTGTCCTTGGTCATCGGTGGAGGATGACACGGTTGTATTGAATTGTTGTGTATGCATTACACGTGTGTGTGTATCTATTTTAACACATTGTTGTTATCTTGGTAATTTATGTATATGCATTATACATGTTGGATATGCTTGGTGTGCATGGTGGTTGTTGGCGTTATATGCCGCGCTAATAATCAGGGGTACCGGTACCTTCCAGCTAGCGCCTGGAGAACTGTATGCGCTAATAATATATGGCACCATACCCTTCCAGCTAGCGCCTGGTAAACTGGCAGTTTGGCTTACTACGCACACAGCTAGTAGAGCGAGATTGATTGTGGCTATTGCAGCATGTTTTGGCTTACTACGCACATAGCTAGTAGAGCGAGGTTGATTATAGTTATTGTAGTGAATCTTTGGCTTACTAAGCGCATAGCTAGTAGAGCAAAGTGGATATGGTTGTTGTTTGATTGTAACTGAAAATGTTATAGCTTTGATTGGTTACAGTTCGGAGAACCGGGTTACTCCAGTGATTGATTGTATACATGTTGGTGGGTCGTAAACGCATGTTTTTACAAGGTTATGCACATATAGATATGATAGTAGTGGAAACAAACCAAAATGTCTCTTGTCTTTTGGAAAGTGAGAAGAAAAATGAATGTTTTATAAATAAACATGTTGAAAGGGTACATCTGTGTATGTGTAGGAAATGAAAGAGGGTATTGGGCTTAGTGAAACTATTTTCCTAAGTAGTGGTTAATATTATGAAAGAGTGGGGAAATGTGGATTAATGAAAGGAGTAAGGAAAGATGGATTGCTTGTAGCGTTAATTGAAACGGTTGTTTTCAAGGAAAGGTTCATACATATATATTTTTGTATAAACTGTCAGATTACTATTCTAGTATGAGAATGAGTGTGCATGATCATAGCTATCTGTAAGTTGTTATTGTTGAGGATCATGTTGAGATCCCTACTGGACTATATGTTCATCCCACGTTGTTGAATCTTTTTCAGGTATTAAGCAGGTTGAGCTACAAGATTTGGATCTTCTTAAATGTTGGCCACGGGGCCTCTTGTTGTTGGCGGAACGCCATATGTGTAAAAGGGTTACACCCTTCTTTTGTTTATTTAAAAGTTGTAAGCCCAAGGGCAATGTATTATGTATGTTCATGTAATGTTAACTTTGCATACGAATGGGAGTATTGTTATTCATTTCTACGGATTGAATGTATGAGTTTATTTCCGCATATTATCTCTGAAATTGAATTAAGTTAATGAATTTGGTAATGACTTCGAGTAATAAAAAGTGGGACGTGGCAGTTCATGTCATATTGAAGAGCTAAGTCATGAATTGGTTCTAGCATGTTGAATTGTAGCATAAGTCATGCATCCATGTTTATATCCTAGCATTTTGAGGTTGAATACATGGAATTTGGTACATGCATGTTCATATTTTTGCATTGGACCATGAATTCATCTTGGTTTTGAAAGAATTGGCTCATTTGAGCTACTATTTGAAGCTTTAAAGTTGTTGAATTCATGCATGTTACACATTCATCATGATCATGAAATTGGGTTTTGGAATTGTGTTTAATTGAACTACCCTTGGGCTTTGATTTCTCAAATTGAGCTTTGAACCATGTTATACTATGAGTTTACAAGTGTTTTCTAGAAAATTAGCCCAAGAGGATCGAATTTGATGCATTAAAACTTGGTTTTGAGCTTGAGGTTCAAATCTGGAATTTCCAGATTTTGGACCCACGCTCGAGCGAGGAAGTCCACACTCGAGCGTACACTCTGTGACCATGACTTCCACTCAAGCGAAGAAGGTGACGCTCGAGCGTGAAATGCGTGTATCCAGTACTTTGCATGAGCTTGCAGTCCGCTCGAGCGAGGACTTGTGTCTCACGCTCGAGCGAGGGGTCGAGCGCCTGTCGAGCGTGAATTTTGAGCATCTAGTATTTTCACTGTAGCTTACAATCCGCTCGAACGACGGAAGTCACGCTCGAGCGGAGCTCCTTTGTCTGCATGTCCGCTCGAGCGTAGAAATCCACGCTCAAGCGAGACCCCTGTTTTCTGAAAATTTTGTAAAGTGTTTAAAAGTGCATCTTTGCATCCTCTCTCCACCCTAGGCATTCCTAGGGCATGTTTAAGACATCTTAATGAGGATATTGATATAGAACCACACCGAGTCAAATTAGGGATTAAGTTATTGTTTCCCAAACGTGCAACTTAGTGTGTGTTCATCCTGTAAACTGTGTAGGGTTTGCATCCGGAGACGCTCTAGCTTATCTGTAGCCCAGAACTCTATGAGTAACAACTGTGTAAAGATATGTTCAAATATGAATATCTTCTGAATGGTTAAACTATACTGTTTCTAAATTGATACTGTTAACTGAATGAATGTATGTCCTCTATTCTAAACTGTATTGTGGCATCCATAGCGACTACTGTTACTGTTACTACTACTGTTACAGAGATCTCTGTTAGTTCCTATCTTGGAACTTCTGTTTACTGTTATGATGGCCATCATTGACTGTTCGGTCTTTTAAGACCTACTGTTTATTGTACTACTATGCTAATGGATGTACCACATATGACTGTTATGATTGAATGACTGATATACTGAATCAATTGACTGTTTTCAATACTGAAAGGACATTCATTCTTAACCTCTTTATGCATTATGTTATTCACTGGGCTTTAGCTCACTGTTCATATATATATGTAGGTGTTCAGGCACCAGACCGGAGCTAGGCGCGTGGGTTAGACTCCCCTTTTTGTCAAGCTAACCACTGTGCCTTACTGCGAGGTTCCGAGCCTGCCAAGCTATGGCTTAGGGGTGTTTTAATTTCCCCCATCTGTCTCTGTATCTGTTTTGTAATATTGTATAGACTGTGTAGACAGTTACTGTACTGTTTAATAGGGATTAGGTCCCTGTTCTGAGTGATTGTAAATGTTGTACATACTGTTTTGTACTTTTTATGTATATATGTATGAAAAGTCGTTTTGCATACAGACTGTCACAGCTCATTGGACATTGTTTATTTACTGTTTTGGCTTCCGCCATGCCCCTACACTCTGTAATACTGTTTTACTGTTAAGTAGGCCTTCGGTAATCGCGGATTACTAGTTAGTTACGGTGCTAAACCCATAGGGGCGGGTTTGGGCTGTGACAGTCTTGAACGTAATCTATAATAATTGTTTATGTTTTTGTAGATTGCTTTATGATTGATTGTGTTATTTGACACATTAAGATCTCATTAACTGTGTTTCTGATATATTTCATGTTATGACATGAGTACGTACATGCATGAGAATGAATGAATAATAACAAAAAGAGTTTTTAATAAAAAGACATTATTGGACCTTTTAAATACACTCCTCACTTAAGGACTATATTAAGTTAGTTGCTAGTAAGAGTGGGCGCGGGGTCGGTTGTAGCCATGGAACCTCCAATCCGTCATCCGTCCGCCAGATTGGCGGATTGGAGAAAATCAATCCGCATCCGTCCGCCAATCCGGTGGATGTGGATTGAGCAGATTGGCAGTTTGGCGGATGGATGCGAATCGGTTTGGCGGTTTAAAATTTTATAAATTTTCAATGCATTTCCTCAAAAAAAAGAAGAAGAAAGTATTACAATCAATGACTTAAAAAAATATTACAATCACTGCATGCCTCATCCAAAACAAGAAAGTATGAAACTTTAGCATATCACAATCACTGCATGTCTCATCCACATACTACAATCACAACATGTATCTTCCACATAAAGTATTACAATCTGTGGTTCTTAAAATATAAAAACAATTCAAACCACCAAAACCATGAACAGAGCAGTAGTAGAGATTGTATGTCTATGTATTGTTACATCTATATCTGTTTTTGAAAACAAAAACCAGCCAGCATATATCATATTTTCTATTTATTATTTTTAGAGATAGATTTAAAAACAAAAAAATATAGATAAATAATACGTTTATTTTTTTCAATTCAAAAAAGATATTCAAGTTGAAAACTTTTGTTCAACAGAATATTTAAACTATTTTTTAATTGAAAATACAAACAGAATATTTAAACAAATTGAAAACACAAAGTCTTATAAATTACTAGGGGTGCTCGCGGTTTGGCGATTCAGTTGCGGCCAAAGGAATCTCAAATCCGCCATCTGTCCGCCAGATTGGCGGATTGAAGAAAATCAATCCGCAACCGTCCGCTCGTTATCACGCATCCGTCCAAAATGTGGCGAATCGGTTCGGTTCGGTCGGTTTTGGCGGATCGGTATATCCGCTGCTCACCCCTGGTTGCTAGTGTTGTGGTACATAGAAGGGACTATGTCGCACTATTGATATAGAACCGTCATTACTCGCATTAGTGAGCTGTTTAATTATAATACTATGATGATGACCAAATTAAAGTAAGGTTAGATATGATTTATTGCGCACCTAATGTTTACCTTATTAAATCTTGATATATGTTATCATATGGGTCAAGTGGGATAATGTAAGACTAAATTTAATTATTTAGTCATTATGGTAACCCATATGATATGGCAATATGAATTATAGATTTAATATGATTATAGTTCCATATCTTAAATCATAAGCTATTATCTGATTGGTTAATAGATGGAGTAATTTCCAAGTCTCCTACTTTGATAGGCAAGTGGAATAAAATTGAATAAGGAAAACTAGTCCTCTCTCTACCTACAAAAGTATAGTTAGATCACCCATCAATTATTCTGAATATAAAATATTCTAAAGAGGGTCAATAGAGAGAAACTTTTTTCCACTAATATTGATATTAGGTTTATATTTAATCAATTTTGGATCACTCAAAGGTTTCTCATAACAGATCCAAGTATGTTATTTGTTTTTCACATTATGTTATTGTTTGTGAAAATCACGATAGTTCATGATTTTGGATTATGAAGATTATTATATACATAAGACTATAAAATTATTAACATACCCACAATTCTACCCATACCAACTTAGGTGTAAACATCAACCATACCCGCCAAAGTTTGACAGTTCAAATGTTTGTCCCTCGACAAAGTCTTAGTCAACATATCTGAAATATTATCATCTGTGTGAACCTTTTTGAGTAGTAACAATTTCGAATCTAACACGTCACGAATCTAATGGTGTCTCATATCAATGTGTTTCGATCTAGAATGAAAAGTAGAATTGTAGAACTTGCACCCTTTTTAAAACTTTTAGGAAGTGTATTTGAATCATTATTATGTTTTGGAAACCTTTGGTGTTGTTATGGGTTGGTTTTGGAGGAGTATAATCCGAATTAAACTTGTTGGGTTTGGTTGTTCGCGCTTATTCTTGTCAAAAGTTCCTTGGAGACTTAGAAATTCCATTCTAGGGTCGACACCAGCCTTCCTAGGGTCGACCCTTACTTGTTGGTGAAGTTCTGGAGGAGTTGCTGGAAAATAGGGTAGACACCAGACTGGGAGAGGGTTGACCCCCTTCTGTCTGTGTGTTGGTTGCTGGAACATAGGGTAGACACCAGTCTGGGGTAGGGTCGACACCAGCAGTGCAGTCTAGCTTAGTTTTCCCAGATTTTCCTCTTTGGTGTCGACACCACTGTTGCAGGGGTCGACCCCTGCAGATTTTTTTTAGATTTTAGTCCGACTTTTGGACTTACTTTTTGGGGGTTTTGACTTGATATTTTGGGTTAACTTTAGGGCTTATTTCTAATTTTACCTAGTGCTATAAATAGGCCCTCACTAGACCCTTTTCTTTATTTTCTTTCTCTCTTTTCTCCCTCTAAATCGTGGGTCTCTCTCTCTCTCGCCAAAACCACTTTTTGCTCAAAAGTCTTTAGATATACTCTCTTGGAAGCATCTTCTTGCCTTACTCCTTTGAGAAAGATTGTAGATCTCGTCAAGAGCTTCGTTTTGATCCAAGTAGAAGGTGGTTGCGACAACTTTGGGGTTGCGACAACTTTGGGGTTTCAACCTTTTTGCTCATCTTCTCTTCCAAGCTTGAGGTAGGGACATTCTTAAGTTATATATACAAGTTTTGCTACCTTTATGTTGGTTTTAAGAGTTTTCATATAGTTCCTTGTTGATTTCAATCTTGTGTTTTGAAAATGTAGAGATGTCTTAAATGTGGGTTGTATCCCAACTCTTTTATAAATCCTAGAAGGTTTTCCTTTGAGTTATATATATATATGAAGTTTTTAGTTGATCTTGTAACTCTCCTTGAGAAATTTCGAAAATGGGTTTGGTGGCTTAAAGGATTGATTGTTTTTTTTGTAAAACAAACTCTACCTTGTGTACATTTAGAGATTTTCTTGAAATTTTAGACAACTTGAGCCGAGATTGAAGTGTGTGGTGAGATTTTATAAAAGAGATGAACAATGTTAGGTTTTTGTAAAAATCTAGAAATTGGGGTTTTTTTTGAAAACATGAGGAGAACTATGAAATTCTCTTTTCTTGCATTAAACAAGTAAATGAGTGTGGATTTCACATTGTGATATAAAGAAATGATAATTTTCATGGTATAAGAGAATGGAGGACTTATTTTTAAACTATTGTTGAATGTATGGAAGTATTTAAGTGGAAGATGATAATTGTTGTGCATTATGGATTGTGAAAATTAACGTTTGAAAAACATTACATGTTGTATTGATGGGACCATATTGCTAAGAATTGTGAAAGGTGAAATTGTGGCTAAGTGTAGATAACATGTGGTTATCTTGGAAAAGAGTAATGAAAAGAGGTAATGGAAAAAATGTGATTGTTGATGTTATTGTGAAGACTTGGAAAATGATGAATTGTTTATGAAGTTATTATATAAGACATGAGTATGCATGATTGAGGAATGGGAAATTGGTATGTACCATGGATTGCGGGAATTGCTATGAGTTGAAGGTATATATATATTAATTTGTGAAATAACATTGAAGAAAGAAAATGAGAAAATGTATTTATTCAATATTGCTGCCATGTACTTGAATGGAGAAATGTTTTGAGTTGTGGAAAATCATTGTATTGCATATGCATTCAATTATTATCTTTGCATTGTAAATTTTGATTGAAGATATCTATTTCATGAAAGAAAATAATGTTGTGATACGAATTATGGAAATGTGAAAAGGGGTAAATACGGTGGTAAGTCCGGTTAGGGGGTGTAGATGAATTTTGTTAAGTTGGCCTGTGTGTCCTTGGTGAAAGACTAGAAAGCCACGCGGATAGGTGTCGAGCCTTCCGGTTAATCCCGGTAAAAATGACAGTTTGGTAGTACTCGCAGAGTCTACTTGCAGACACCAGCCTAGGGATTACCAGTGTTGTATTTACCGCCCCTCTATTGATTAAAATTGGAAGTTTGACATGTGTTGAGATTGCAAGATTTTATTTGAAAAATTGAAATCTTTAAAGAACATGAAATGATATTTCCTTAAAAGAGCATGGCATGGCATTGACATTTGCATTTTTATTGAGAATTGCATAACTATATATACTTTGTTAGAATTCTCTACTGGGCTTTATGCTCACCCCTATGGGATTTTGGTGCAGGCAAAGACGTGGTGATCCTGCCAAGTTGAGGGCGCAGATAATTGTAAAGAGTACATAGCTCCTATTTTGTTGTGATCTTTTTGTAAAGCCAAGGGCTAATGTGTATGGGTCCGAGAGACCATTTTGTGTAACCGGGCTATCGCCGTGGAAGATGTAAGCCCTTAAGGGCATTTTAATTGTTTTTGAGATTAGATGCTTCACATGTTATAGATTTGTGTATTCGTTATGTTGTGAATGTGAATTGCAAGCGAACCTTTTGTATTTAATCCTTTTATTATATATGTGATGTTGGTGGGATTATTGTCATTGATTAGTGAATGTTCATTAGTGTGGGTAGTTCATGTTGAAATATTTCGAGGCGTTACAACTTAGTATCAGAGCTACCAGGTTTGAATACTTGGGGCTCGCGGGAAGTGGTTGTTATACCACAATGGGTTCACTTCGCATGATTAGGAAATGTTTTGTTTATGTGATTATGTGATAGCATGCTTATGTGACTATGTGGATATGGGATTAAACTTTTGGGATGTTATTTGCGCCTATTAGACTCCTTGAGGTCTTATTAGAAGGGTACCTGATCAATACTCATTCTATTAAGAATTCTTGGTTTCTCATGGGACAAATCTCATCACTGAAGGATAATTCGTATGTGCTTATGTGACTACGTGCTTATGTGGAATGAATTGGATTGCTTATGTGTTAGAATAGATATATATAATTGTATTAGTTTTACGTGTGAGGCGAGTTGCGAGTACATTTGGAAATTATGTACCAATTTATCTATCTTGTTCCTTAGTTAGGATGTCGGGAAGAGTTCAAAGTCGTGGTGGTGAGAGTGTGTGCCTCGGGGAGGCTGTTGCGTCTTGCACTTAGTTGATTTTGTAGGATGTCTACATGAGGAAATAGAGGACGGATGGGTAATAGGAGTGTCGGTAGGGGCATGGCGGTTCCCCTAGCACCTGTCATTACAGCATCGGCTGTCGGCGAGGAAGTTGCACGCGAGGTTGTGAGAGCGGTGCAAGATGCTCTAGCTCGCAATGAGGGGGACAACGAGCATACCCTCAAGCTTACTAAGGAGTTTCTTCGCTCCAATCCACCGGAGTTTTTGGGAGAGGCAAGACCGCTGGAGGCGGAGAGTTGGTTGGAACAGATTACCAAGACTCTTGACATGCTCAGAGTCGAGGACGAGGGGTTGAGGGTTTCTTTGGCAACCTTCCTATTGCAGGGGAAATGCGAGTTATCAGTGGAAGTATGTGGAGTGTACCGTAGGTGCCACGTGGGTTGCGTTTACCGAGGCCTTCTTGACCAAGTATTCCCCTCCTTCTGCTCAGGAAAGGTTAGGCAAACAGTTTGTTGAGTTGCGTCAAGATGTTACTCCTTTGGCTCTGTTTGAGATGAGGTTCACTAGTTTGCCAAGATTTGCTCCAGAATTGGTGGTAACAGAGGAGCATCGTTGTTATGAGGTTGAGAGGCGGTTGCGTGATGATATTTGAGAGAAGGTGGTTAGATCTAAGTGGAAGAATTATTTTGATCTAGTTAAGGCGGCGACCCATGCAGAGGCAGTGGTTAACAGTGTTGGTCGAGTCAGGGAGGAGGCCACTTCGGTAACTCCTACAGTTCATAAGTACACTGGGCTTAGCAAGAGGTGGAGGCGAGCACATGCTCACTCCTAGATTCGGTTTCATCAGGGGTTTCGAGTTTGTCCGTTGGGGGATCCAGTGAGGTTCAGGCTTCAAATCGGGTTCAGAGTTGGGAGGTCGTTGTTTGTTTTAATTGTGGTCAGAGGGGCCATGCTGGACGTTTTTGCCCTTTACGTGTAGATCTTTCCGGTGTTTCAGAATCTAGTCAGACTTTGTCCCATCAGTCCAGTCGGGGACATTATCGGTATCAAGCCCGGAGAGGCCAGGCTTCGAGAGCTTTGCAAGGGTCGGCTTTTCAACCAGCACAGTAGTACCACCCTTTAGGAGGGGACTTTTGTTTTAGAGATAGATGTTGTTAGCTGTGAAGCTTTTGTTATTGGTCGGTGTGCTGTAAGGTGCTAGGGCACCATGGTTATGTGTTGTATATGTATTTGCATTGTTGTTTGTAGACCCTTATGTGTTGGGCATGCAATGAGCCTCGAATACTCTTTTCTGTATGTGTACTGAAAGGTTGTTAAGGATATTGATGATCCTAGTGTTGTTGTATACTGAATGTTAAACTTTGTGTTGGTCGTGTGATGACCTTTAAATTCATAATCAGTTTGGAACTTGTTTGTGGAAAATGAGAGATTTGCGGAAAATCTTTGTGACTAGCGTACTGTTGGAATGAGGGCCAAAAGTTTAAGCTTTTTATTTTTGTAAGTTTGAGGAAACGTGAGACCTTAGAGTCTAGTGAAGATTGGTGGAAGTGATGTGGGAATGTCTAAGGGAGAGTGAGATCCATATCTTCGTATAGTGAGAAGAGTACTAGTGTGTGTCGCTTAGTGCGTTGAGTTGTTGATTAGTGAGTTGGTTGTGGTCTTGTCAACCGTAAGTGGGGTCACTATCATGCCTTGGTCAGTTATGAGTATGGGACGTTATTAGATTGCGGGTAGAGAGTTGAGTGAGAAAAGAATTTCATAAGTAGATGCTTGAAGTATTATTAGTGTGGCGAACGGTTTGTGTTCTCAAGTGATGAGTGTACCATTGGGGAGATTTGTCATGGGTGCCCGGGATCGTGTGATCGCCTTTGACCTATTTGGTCTCGTGTTGAATGTAAGAGTGTGTTTGCCATCCTGGTGTATGAGTAGAATTTCTATGGGAACAATAGTGGAGTAGTCTGTTTTAGGGAGGCCAAAAAGACCCTGAAAGTATGTGGAACAGTGTTTGAAAACCTGTCTCTAGGTGAATGGAGTGTGAGTGGAAAAGTCTCGGGTGATTAGCTAAGTTGATTGGCATCAAGGTGAGTGACACATCGTCACTTTAGAATGGTTTAGATATGGAGTGTAAGGTTGAACCTTTGGAAAATTTGGCACAGACTGAGCTAGAAGGCGGTGTTGTGCCGTGGGTTGTGTTTGAGCCTTGCTTGTGCGGGTAGTAGTCGGTGTGCACTTCCCGATGCGAGTTTTGAAACCTAAGAGTCGGGGTAAAGTGTTAGCCCCTTGGTTGGGAACGGTTGTAAGTCCTTTTGTATCAATGGTCTTCTTGGTTAGTGTTGTGTTGGTATGAAACCTTTGAAGTTTGGAAAGTTATGCGTGTTGCATAGTTCTTTTGGCATCGTGCTTATTTACTAACTTTTGTTGTCATGGAAATGTAATTTTTGCATTGTATAAATCGTTGTAAGTGTGATGAATGTGATTGGGTGATGGTCAGGATTCACCGGTTATATATTGAGAAGATAAAATGATAGGTGGTTTCCAACTTTTGAAAACTTTCATGACAATTCTATTTTAACTAAAACCCTTGGGGTGAGATTTTAAGACTTGTTTTGGGAAAATGTTTACAAAATAATGAGTTTTACTCCATATTTATGACATGAAATTTGGTTGGAAAACGGTATGAATTTAAACAAATTTTGATAAAAACGTATAAATGAGGAAAAGAGTTTTTATTCAAGATGATGTAAGCAATTTTGTTGAAACTAGTTTATGTGTCCTTTCGCTATCTTGTGTGGATGATAAATTACATAGTAAACATAATGGTATTGGCTGAACGAAATGGTGTGGTTGTGGTAATCTGTGTTGATAATAGTGTGGAAATGTTAATGAATATTGCGAAAATGATATGTTATGTTGGTTGTGGCATCGCCGTGTGGGTGATGGGCGTTATTGGGTGACGGTAGAGGTTCACCGGTTGTTATTTAAGAATGGTACTGGAAAATAAATGAAATTTGGGTTTTACTTGTAAGGCAGAAAATGTATTTTGGCTAATGATCAGTGTGGGTTTTGGAACACCCTTGAGAAAATGTTTTATATGTAAAAGAAATGATTTTTACCAAGAATTGGGAAAAAGATGAAATTTTCTTTTAAGAATGAACTGTTAATTATCATACCCTTATGATTGGGATGCTATAACCGCTTTAATTGTATTGCTAAATCTTGAATTTTGTATATTCGGTTATGTGAATGGTTGGGCGTTGTAAGAACTTGTTAGGCTGGAGTCTTGTCTTGAGCTAAGTTTTGTTGTAACCTTTTTCCTTTAACGAGGTAACCAAGGATCTTGTGGTGAAAATCTAGTCCCCATCTTGTTGGAGTGCAAAGCGTGGAGAGTGTTTGGGTTAGTGGTAGTCGATACCCAGGGCATGTGTGGGGTTGTCGCAGTTGTTTGTTGTTCTAGTCTCATAGACCCAGTTAGTGGTGTGAATCGAGGGGAAGTCTGTGACCCTTTCCTTGTGCTCTTGACTAATTCGGTATCACTGGCATTCCTAGAGTCGGGGTGGTATTCCAATTTTGGTTGTGACCGGAAGTTGGTGTTGTATTTCCTTGGTTAGTTGGGAGGTTTTCCTTGGCACCATTTGAGGCCTTGTATGGCCGACCTTGTAGGACACTAGTTTGTTGGGCTGAGGTGGGCGATACACCTTTGTTGGGCCCGAAAATCGTGAGGGAGACAACCGGGAAAGTTGCTCTCATCAGAAAGAGGTTAGCTACGACCCAAAACTGACAGAAATGTTATGCCGATAAGAGTAGACGACCTTTATCTTTTGAAGTAAGTGATCACGTGTTCCTTAAGATCTCACCTAGGCGAGCTTTGATGAGGTTCGGTAAGAGTGGTAAATTGTCTCTGAGGTTTCATTTCATTTCTAGCTTGAACGTTTGTGTTTTGATGCAATGGTGAGGAAAAAAATAACCTATGATTAGTTGAACTTTGATGTGGTGACTTGGATATATTGTTAAAATGATTGTTGTTGCTAGAACACTTTGATTTAATGGTTTGTTTAAATTTCGGGGACGAAATTTCCTAAGGTGGGGAGGTTGTAGAACTTGCACTCTTTTTAAAACTTTTAGGAAGTGTATTTGAATCATTATTATGTTTTGGAAACCTTTGGTGTTATTATGGGTTGGTTTTGGAGGAGTATAATCCGAATTAAACTTGTTGGGTTTGGTTGTTCGCGCTTATTGTTGTCAAAAGTTCCTTGGAGACTTAGAAATTCCATTCTAGGGTCGACACCAGCCTTCCTAGGGTCGACCCTTACTTGTTAGTGAAGTTCTGGAGGAGTTGCTGGAAAATAGGGTAGACACCAGACTGGGAGAGGGTCGACCCTCTTCTGTCTGTGTGTTGGTTGCTGGAACATAGGGTAGACACCAGTCTGGGGTAGGGTCGACACCGGCAGTGCAGTTAAGCTTAGTTTTCCCAGATTTTCCTCTTTGGTGTCGATACCACTGTTGCAGGGGTCGACCCCTGCAGATTTTTTTCAGATTTTAGTCCGACTTTTGGCCCAACTTTTTGGGGGTTTTGACTTGATATTTTGGGTTGACTTTAGGGCTTATTTCTAATTTTACCTAGTGCTATAAATAGGCCCTCACTAGACCATTTTCTTTATTTTCTTTCTCTTTTTTCTCCCTCTAAACCGTGGGTCTCTCTCTCTCTCTCCAAAACCACTTTTTGCTCAAAAGTCTTTAGATCTACTCTCTTGGAAGCATCTTCTTGCCTTACTCCTTTGAGAAAGATTGTAGATCTCGTCAAGAGCTTCATTTTGATCCAAGTAGAAGGTGGTTGCGACAACTTTGGGGTTTCAACCTTTTTGCTCATCTTCTCTTCCAAGCTTGAGGTAGGGACATTCTTGAGTTATATATACAAGTTTTGCTACCTTTATGTTGGTTTTAAGAGTTTTCGTATAGTTCCTTGTTGATTTCAATCTTGTGTTTTGAAAATGTAGAGATGTTTTAAATGTGGGTTGTATCCCAACTCTTTTATAAATCCTAGAAGGTTTTCCTTTGAGTTATATATATATATATTTATGAAGTTTTTAGTTGATCTTGTAACTCTCCTTGAGAAATTTCGAAAATGGGTTTGGTGGCTCAAAGGATTGATTGTTTTTTTTGTAAAACAAACTCTACCTTGTGTACATTTAGAGATTTTCTTGAAATTTTAGACAACTTGAGCCGAGATTGAAGTGTGTGGTGAGATTTTATAAAAGAGATGAACAATGTTAGGTTTTTGTAAAAATCTAGAAATTGGGGTTTTTTTTGAAAACATGAGGAGAACTATGAAATTCTCTTTTTTTGCGTTAAACAAGTAAATGAGTGTGGATTTCACATTGTGATATAAAAAAATGATAATTTTCATGGTATAAGAGAATGGAGGACTTATTTTTAAACTATTGTTGAATGTATGGAAGTATTTAAGTGGAAGATGATAATTGTTGTGCATTATGGATTGTGAAAATTAACGTTTGAAAAACATTACATGTTGTATTGATGGGACCATATTGCTAAGATATGTGAAAGGTGAAATTGTGGTTAAGTGTAGATAACATGCGGTTATCTTGGGAAAGAGTAATGAAAAGAGGTAATGGAAAAAATGTGATTGTTGATGTTATTGTGAAGACTTGGAAAACGATGAATTGTTTATGAAGTTACTATATAAGACATGAGTATGCATGATTGAGGAATGGGAAATTGGCATGTACCATGGATTGCGGGAATTGTTATGAGTTGAAGGTATATATATATTAATTTGTGAAATAACATTAAAGAAAGAAAATGAGAAAATGTATTTATTCAATATTGCTGTCATGTACTTGAATGGAGAAATGTTTTGAGTTGTGGAAAATCATTGCATTGCATATGCATTCAATTATTATCTTTGCATTGTAAATTTTGATTGAAGATATCTATTTCATGAAAGAAAATAATGTTGTGATACGAATTATGGAAATGTGAAAAGGGGTAAATACGGTGGTAAGTCCGGTTAAGGGGTGTAGATGAATTTTGTTAAGTTGGCCTGAGTGTCCTTAGTGAAAGACTAGAAAGTCGCGCGGATAGGTGTCGAGCCTGCCGGTTAATCTCGGTAAAAATGACAGTTTGGTAGTACTCGCAGAGTCTACTTGCAGATACCAGCCTAGGGATTACTAGTGTTGTATTTACCGCCCCTCTATTGATTAAAATTGAAAGTTTAACATGTGTTGAGATTGCAAGATTTTATTTGAAAAATTGAAATCTTCAAAGAATATGAAATGATATTTCCTTAAAAGAGCATGGCATGGTATTGACATTTGCATTTTTATTGAGAATTGCATAACTGTATATACTTTGTTAGAATTCTCTACTGGGCTTTATGCTCACCCCTATGGGATTTTGGTGCAGGCAAAGACGTGGTGATCCCGCCAAGTTGAGGGCGCGGATAATTATAAAGAGTACATAGCTCTTATTTTGTTGTGATCTTTTTGTAAAGCCAAGGGCTAATGTGTATGGGTCCGAGAGACCATTTTGTGTAACCGGGCTATCGCCTTGGAAGATGTAAGCCCTTAAGGGCATTTTAATTGTTTTTGAGATTAGATGCTTCACATGTTATAGATTTGTGTATTCGTTATGTTGTGAATGTGAATTGCAAGCGAACCTTTTGTATTTAATCCTTTTATTATATATGTGATGTTGGTGGGATTATTGTCATTGATTAGTGAATGTTCATTAGTGTGGGTAGTTCATGTTGAAATATTTCAAGGCGTTACAAGAATTTTTACTCAAATGAATAGCACTTTGACTATCACAATAAAGTACATATCTCTCTTGCTTCAAACCCAACTCTTGTAGAAATTTCTTCAACCATAACTCTTCTTGTCAAGCTTCCGTAATGGCGATAAATTTAGTTTCGGTAGTTGAGAGAGCAACACATTTTTGCAATTTAGATTACGACGCCACAGCTCCCCTTACAAATGTCATTAAATACCCCAAAGTAGATTTCCTAGAATCAACATCACTAGCCATGTCGGAATCTGTAAACCCATCAAGCATCAATTTACCATTCCCAAAACACAAACACACCTTCGAAGTCCCTCGAAGGTACCTTAGAATCCATTTCAGAACTGACCAATATTCTTGACCCGGATTAGAAAGAAACCAACTCACCACACCAACAGGATAAGCAATATTCGGCCTAGTACACACCATGGCGTACATCAAAGAACTAACTGCTGAAGCATAAGGAATTTTCAACATCTCTTCCTTGTGTTTCTCACTTGTAGGACATTGATTTGAACTAAGCTTAAAGTGACCCGCAAGTGGACAACCAACCAGCTTTCCTTTATCCATGTTGAAGCTCTCAAGAACTTTCTCAATGTAGTTTTCTTGAGATAACCAAATTAGCCCCCTTTTTGCGATCACAAACAAGGTTTATACCAAGTATTTGCTTTGCTGGTTTCAAATCTTTCATAGCAAATGACTTGCTCAACTCTAATTTCAACTTGGTAATCATGGTAGAATCTTGACTCACAATTGACCCACAATTAACATGTGATCAACATAAAGCAACAGAATGACAAATTTACCATTCGGAAAATTTTTCTCAAACACACAATGATCCAAAGTCGTTTTGGAAAAACCATTATCCACCATGAAAGAGTCAAATTTTCTATACCGTTGTCGCAGCACTTGCTTGAGGTCATACAAATTTTTCTTCAATTTGCAAACCAAATGCTCTTTCCCTTTCTCCACAAAACCCTCTGGTTGCTCCATATAAATTTCTTCTTCAAGGTCACCCTGAAGAAAAACGGTTTTCACATCAAGTTGCTCAACTTCAAAATTCATACTTACAGCTAGGGCTGCAAACGAGCCGAGCAAAGTCGAGCTTTGTTGAGCTCGAGCTCGGCTCGTTTATTTATCGAGCTCGTTTATTGAGCTCGAGCTCGGCTCGGATAAGGAACTGGGCTCGAGCTCAACTCGGCTCGGCTCGACTCGTTAATATTAATGAAACTCGAGCTCGACTTGGCTCGGCTTGATAAAAAAAAAAATTAATATTATTTAACATATAAATAATGTATTTATACTCTTATTTATATATATTTATTATATAATTTAAATAAAGATAAACGAGCCGAGCTTGATGAACTGAGTTTATGTGAGCACGAGCTCGACTCGTTTACTAAACGAACCGAACCGAGCCGAGAAAAGCCCTTAATGAGGCGAGACAAGCTTGTTCATCAACAACTCGGTTTATTTGTAGCCCTACTTGCGGCCATGCCAAGTACAACCCGAATAGAAGATTTCTTCACAATTGGCGAGACAATCTCATCAAAATCAACACTTTTCTTTTGCCCAAAGCCTTTAACAACAAGGTATGCCTTGTATCTCAGATTTTTACCATCATTCTTCAATTTAAAGACCCACTTATTTTTCAGAATTTTCCTCCCTTTAGGTTACTTCACCAAATCATAAGTGTGATTTTAAAGCAAGAAATTCATTTCCTCTCCCATGACCTTTTTCCAATCACTTTTCTTTGCATGCTCAATTGCTTATTGGTAGCTCTCGCGCTCCCCTTGATCGGATATCAACACAAATTCATTGGGAGGATACTTTTTCAAAGGTTTTCAGTCCCTTGTAGAATTCCTCAACTCAGGTTGTGGTGGCAGCTCTTAAGTTAGATGTTCTTCTTCAATTTCGAGCTCAACTTCATTAAGATTAGCATCATCCTCCACATCTCCAACAAGGGGCTGCACATCTCCCCTATTTTCATCATTTATCAAAGATGAAGGAGATGAATCTATATCAATGAGATCACTAGTTTTTGACTCCGGGTGATCACCTTTGCCAAAGTCTTCAATCGTTTGGTCTTCATGGAACACAACATCACGGCTTCGAATAACTTTCTTATTAACTGGATCCCACAATCTATAACCAAATTCATCACGCCCATTGCCAAGAAAAATGCATTGTCTTGACTTGCTATCAAACTTGGATCTCTCATCCTTTGGAATGTGAACAAATGATCGACAACCAAACACTCTCAAGTGCTGGTAAAATACATCTTTATCGGTCCAAACTCTTTCGGGAACATCACCATTCAAAGGATATGAAGGAGACAAATTGATCAAGTCAATCATTGTCCTCATTGCCTCACCCCAAAAGGATCTTAGCAATTTAGCATGTGAAAACAAACACCTTGTTCTTTTCACAATAGTGTGGTTCATCCTCTCGACAACACCATTTTGTTAAGGAGTCTTCTTAACTATCCTTTGATGCCGAATACCTTGGCTGTGACAATAAATGGCCCAATGTAATCACCTCCATTGTCCATTCAGATGCACTTCAATTTTCGTCTCGTTTCTCTTTCAACCATGGCCTGAAAATACTTAAACACATTTAGAACTTGATCTTTAGTTTTTAGTACAAAAGCACAAACTTTCCTTGAATAATCATCAATGAAAGTAAAATAAAGTGCACCACTATGTGTTCTAACTTTCAAAGGACAACACACATCCAAATATACCATATCCAAAACATTTTCTTTTCTTTGCCAAACAATGAACACAAGTCTTCAGATGTGTACCTTTCAAATCGGGTAGAAGCACTTTCTTGAACAAAACTTGCAGCCATTTTTTACTCATGTGCCCAAGCTGCTTGTGCCATAATTCGGTAGAAGCATCATCTTCAAGTGCATTAACAACACTTTCGCAAATTTTTTCTTACATCAAATAAAATGTGCAAGTCTTCTTGCATTTAGTCACCACTAAAAAACCCTTTGTGAGCTTCCATTTTCCATCATCAAATTTGTTGTTGTAGCTTTCATTATCTAGTTTCCTGGTAGAGATCAGATAGAGATGAATGTCGAGAACATGCCTCACATCTTTAAACAACAACTTATAGCCCAAATTTGTTTCCAAGCAAACATCACCCATGCCAACAATCTTGGACAAACCTTCATTTCCCATTCGAATACAACCATAATCTCCTTTGGTGTAGAAAGTGCAGAAATTAACTCGAGAACTCACATGAAAAGAAACACTGGAATTGATGACTCAATTACTCTCTTGGCCCATAAAATTGACATAATCATCTTCACAAACAACCATGAGATCACCATCAGTAGTAACCGTCGTTGTGTCCTCTTACTTCGTTTTCCCACTTTTGCCATGCCTTTTCTCCTTATTCTTGAGCTTTCGACCCGCTTCATGTGCCCTTTCTCATAACAATAATGGCACTCAATGTCTTTCTTTGAAAAAATAACCATCTCTTGATTCATCACGGCTTTGATCACGATCATGAGGAGTCTTACTCCTCCCCCTTATTTTGCTTCGGTCTCTCACAACAAATACCTCTGAATGAAAGGAATCCGCCGATTTTTTTCTAGTTTCTTTATTCAACAAACTACTAGTGACTTGGCTCATTGTGACAACTTTATCAGGCACCGAATTACTAACCGTCACAACCAAAGTCTCCTAACTTTCGGGCAAAGAACTAAGTAATATCAAAGCCTACAACTCATCATTAAAAGAAATTTTCATAGAAGCAAGTTGGTTAATAATACTCTTCATTTCAAATATTCCAGAATGGGGTTACCCTCTTTATATTTTAAATTAACTAACTTTCAAACCAAAAAATCTTTATTTGTGGCTAATTTTCTATCATAAAAACCTTCTAATTTTTCATAAATATGTGCCGAAATTTCAATAGCAACATATTGAAACACATTGTCATCAATCCACTAACGAATAACACTAATGGCTTTTTGATTAAGCATCTTTTATTCATCATCTTTCATACTCTCAGGTTTGCCACTATCACCCTCAATAGGCCTATACAAATCTTTACAAAATAATAGGTCCTCCATTTTAGTTTTCCAAGTTACTCAATTGTTTCCATTGAAGCTAGTCATATAAGCTACATTCCTTTTCATTGATTTACACAAATAAACAAATCCAAATAAATTGTAAGTTCTAATACCAGTTGTTAGGGAAAATATATGATTTTTCACAAATGTAAATCAATCAAAAGAAATAAAAATAAGACAACATATGAGTGCACTCTAAAGGCACAAGGTCATGATTATGATGTTTAACAAAATCGCAAACAACTTATTTTCCTGAATTCCTATCTAACTTGATACTAAATCAAGCACCACAATCATGTCTTACCTCTTGTGTCGGATTTTTGACTGGTGGATATCACCTGTCAACACCCCGACTTCCCTCTTTATAACACACAAAAGTCCATGAAGTTATTTCCTTGGTATGTTTGTTCCTGTTTGTATAGGTCTTATTGATACTGAAGCCCACATTTCCTCCATAGGTATTGTAAAAGTCATACGCAGCTTGTTCAGAATCAAATGACACCCCAATTTCAATTTCTAACCGCAATTGTCTAACTCATCAACAACATTATTTTGTTATATTACCTGCAATGCAGTAACATACAAATAATAAAATGATAACAGAACATAACAGATTTTTATAAAAGGACGACATAATCTGTTATGGTTGCACTCATAACATGATCCTCGTGTTAGAATGCCAAGAGTGTAGTTGGATATTGTTTCATTACCTACATCTAATCCTAATCTTTTATTGTTTCTCCAATGTAATATGAAAATTCACATTGGCAATAGGAGAATATGTTTATTTTGGGAAGACAGATGGATTGCGGATGTGTTTCTTAAGGAAGTTTTCCTTAGGCTATTTCTACTGTCAATTGGGGTAGACTTAAAACAACAGCTTTTCTTCACAATTTAGGTGTGTTGGATGCCAATGTTTTTCCAGAATATAGCTTTATAACAATTTTTCTATCTACAAAAGCAACAGCAACAATTAAGTTAAATATATGATCATTATTGCTTCAAGTTAGATTTTAGCTTTCGATGTATATCTTTCAAGACAAGTTCAAAAGAGGTAAAAATACATCAAACTCAATTTTTGCTTCAAAACAAATTTTAGCTTCAAAAGAATCATAGATTTTTGCTTCAAATCAACAACAAATCTAACCTCATATCACTTTAATCAATAACAAATCTAACCCAATAAATCCACAACAAAACTCGATTTTCACTTCCAAACAGATTTTTGCTTCAAAGAATCACAGATTTTTGCTTCAAATTAACAACAAGTCTAACCTCATATCACTTAAATCAACAACAAATCTAACCCAATAAATCCATAACAAAAGCCCCTGTAGCACTTGTACCCTTTTTAAAATTTTTGGGAAGTGTATTAGGATCTTTTATTTTGTTTTGAAAATCTTTGGTGTTGTTGTATCTTGATTTTGGAGGTGTACAAATTGATTTAAACTTGTTGGGATTGCTCGTTCACGCTTGTTCGCGTTGAAAAGTTGTTTGGAAACTTGAAAATCATGTTCTGGGGTCGACACCGGTCTTGGTGGTGTCAACACCTTCTCTTTTAGTTGGCCGCAAGGGTCGACACCAATCTGGGAAGGGTCGACCCTTGTTTTGAAATTGCTCACTGCATTTTGGTGTCAACACCAGCCTGGAGAAGGGCCGACACCTGCTGTGTTATCAAACTTAGTGTTCCAGCTTTTCTTCATAAGGGTCAACACTTGTGTTACAGGGCTCGACACTAGGGGTGAGCATGGTCCGGATTGGACCGGATTGGGATAAAACCAGGACCAATCCGTTATCTACGGTTCCTAAAAAATTGAAACCAATCCAATCCGTTTAAATCATGGAACCAATCCGAACCAATCCATTTAAACACGGATTGGATCGGTTTAGGACCACAGATTCACATAATTAAATAACAAAAATATATATATATAACACTTTAATTTCATAAAAACATAAACATAGCGCTGTATTAGTTTCACAATAGCAACATGTTTTTCTATAATAGTGACATACTATTCTAAAATTTAAACAACCCTAGGAAAATTGGTTTCACTATAAAAATTTAGATCATTATAAATTAAAACTAAAAATTAACAAACAAAAGTAATAAAAGAAGATATTATACGGGTTTAGGTTTGAGTTTAGGTTTTATATAGAATAAGAGAAGATACTATGAGGGAGGATGTATAATAAAAATATAGACTATTTGCATACGGTCCGGATTGGTTCCAATCTGGAACCGTGGGGTTCAATTCGGAACCAATCCGTGGACTACGGATTTTTAATTCTTCAATCCGGAACCGAACCACGGATTCAAAAAACCAATCCAAACCTATCGGATTGGACTGGACTGGATCGGATTACGGATTTCACGGATTCTTTGCTCAGCCCTACTCGACACCTGCGACCTTTTTTCCAGATTTTAGTTCGACTTTTGGCCCTACTTTTTGGGGACTTTGACTTGATATTTTGGGTTGACTTTGGGGCTTATTTCTAATTTTACCTAGTGCTATAAATAGGCTCTCACTTGCCCCTTTTCTTTATTTTCTTCCTCTCTTTTCTCCCTCTAAACCGTGTGTCTCTCTTTCCCTCTCCAAAATCACTTTTTGCTCAAAGATCTTTAGATCTACTCACTTGGAAGCATCTCCTTGCCTAGTTTCTTTGAGAAAGGTTGTAGATCTCGTCAAGAGCTTCGTCTTGATCCAAGTAGTTCATGGTTTCGTCGCCGGTGGTTTTTGGGTTGTTTTCTCCTCCTCTCTTGAGGTAGGGATTTCCTTGATTTTCTTCAATGCTTACCTCTATAGATAGACATGTGGTATACTCTATTGCATAGAACCATGTGGTATGGAATATTTTCGAAATTCATGATAGAGGGTATAAGATATGGGTGTAGAGATGGAAATTTCATGAGATTGGTTGATGTTGGGTTAAATTTGGGGTGTGATTCAATATGTTCATGATTAGAGAGACAAAGCCATAAATTTTGTAGTAATGCCTATTAGATAAAAAAGGGGTTAACATTGTAGAATAATGATGTCATGAGTTTAAGAAATGTGACTAATGATTTGGAAATTGATTATGAATAAATTAGGTTTTATGGATTGAAATGTTGACTTGTGTTGGATTGATTATATTTGAACACGATAAATTGATGTTTTTGTTATTTGTTAAAAAGGGAATTTTAATCATGAGATTAGAATATCTTTGGGTGCACTATCGTTAAGTAGAAATTGTGTAAATTATAACTTTGTTAGCCATGAATTAAATCCCTTATTTTAAATGAAGAAATTGAGTTAGTTATGTTTTGGTGTAATGAAATAAATGGATTGAGGCAAAGGGTGGAGAACATTAATGTGGAGGAATAAGGTAATTGATTTTGAAATGGAAGAATGGAATACTAACATTGTGTAAATTTCAGAAATTTACTTGAGATTAATCACAAATATATTTTATTTTATTATTGTGTAATTAGACTCAAAGATTCATGAGAAGTGGTTAATGGAATTATGTGTTTATATATTGCTTAGAGGTTTTGTCCTTGGTCATCGATGGAGGATGACATTGGGAATGTTGAAATGTTTATGTGTCTGTAGTACACTTTTGTTATTATGAATGTGGTTTGAAGTGATGGTTGGAAAGTGTGTGCTGCGCTGAGAATCAGAGGTACCATTACCTTCCAGCTAGCACCTGGTAAATTGGCTGCGCTGATAATCAGAGGACCCATTACCTTCCAGCTAGTGCCTGGTAAATTGGCTGAGTGTGTTGCGCTGAGAATTAGAGGTACCAGTCCCTTCCAACTAGTGCCTGGTAAATTGGCAGAGGTACCATTCCCTTTCAGCTGGTGACTGGTAAATTGGCATGTTTTGTGGAGAGAAGTATCATTGGCGTACTGTGCTTCTGGCAAGTAAAGCGGAAATTGTTTATCAATGTTGTCTAAATTGATTTTACATGTTATATGTATGATGATCATGATTTGGTAAGGTTAAATTGTCTTATGTGTTGGGTAGAAGTGTTCTTGTAAGTTTGGACGTGCGAGAGAGTGGTTGAGTGAGTTGCCACCATAAGTTGTTTTATTGAAAGTAATTCTTTAGATTTTGAATCTAAATTTGAGAATGTGATGAACTCGTAGAGACGGACTATAATTATATTTGAGCCATGAATAATGTCAAGAAATTAGATTTGATGAGAGTGCTTTCAAAATAAAACGGATCCTAAGTAGTATTTGTAATCATAACTGGAAAATATGGTTATCGCGTAATAATTGTTTTGATGGGAAAAAGGGTAGTAAAAGTGAACCTTGGTATTGGTGAACGAATTGAACGTTTTTGAGAAAAGTACTTATGTAAGTATACTTTGGTTATAAAATGTCACATTATTTATATGGTATAAGATTAGCATTTCATGATCATAGCTATCTGTAAGTTGTTATTGTTGAGGATCATGTTGAGATCCCTGCTGGACTTTATGTTCATCTCACGTTGTTAAATTTTTTTCAGGTAAATATCAGGATGTGCTACAAGGTCATGGATCTTTCTAAATTGTTGGCCACGGGGCCTTTTTGTGTGTAGGCTAAATGCCATGGATGTAAAAGGGTTAAACCCTTCCTCTTGATTTAAATGATGTAAGCCTGCGAGCACTCTATTGAGTTATGTATATGTTGCATTCATTTTTATATTCGAATGAGAGAATTCTTACTTATGTATTTCTTGTAAATATAATGAGCTTCTGTATGCTAACTTTTAAATTGAATGTATAATAATGGTTTGGTAATAGTAATCCGTGTAATAAAAAGTGGGGCGTGACAGCCCCCCTTTCTTCTTCTTTTTATGTTTCAGAAAAAAAAAATTGTTTTTGTTTTGTTTGAGAGAGGGGAGGGAGGCTCATTGTTTGCTTTTGTTTCCTGAAAAAATCTATCATGTTGGAAACAATAAATCTATCCTTTGCTTTTTCTTTCCTGCTACATTATCTGATTAAAATTAGAAGAAAAAAAATCCACAACAAACCCTAAATCATTAAACCCATAAAACTCAATAAATCAAACAACTTATTAAATCCATTTAACAAATCAACAAAAAATATAACCCAAGAAATCATATATATATAACAGGAACAAATGAGAATGATGATAAAAGAGACCTCGTCGTTGTGGCAATCTTGCCTTGCTACCATCGCGTCACCATCGGAGTGACCATCACCTGCCATCCTCTGCATTTCTCCTTCGCTGTCACGTCCCACCGCCTTTTCCTTCGTCTCTCAATTCGTCTGTCTGGTAGGTTAGGTGACGGTTATGGAACAGAACAAATGACAGAGAAGAGAAAAGAGGGAGAAACCAAAAAATTTGAAGAAAAAAAAAGAAACTAAAACTAAACAGAACGACAACGACATCGTTTTTGCGAGCACCGAAGGAACCATGGCAAGAAACCGTGATAGATGATCTGGACTCTTCATGAGTAGTGTTTCATTTTGTGTTGTTTACCAAGTCTGTTCAACTCTAACATGTTCATCTTTAGTCTTTGTGTTTCCAATCAAAACATGCCACATCATAGCAAGATCACATTAATTGAGTAATTGTCCACGTGGTGCTTCTAACCATTGTCTTTAACTCAAAAAGACAACAATCGTTGAAACACTACTTCTATAAATCTAGGCCTTACACTATAGATTGGTTATTTATTTATTTAAATTTTAAAACTCATAGCTTTAATTCTATATAATTGTTTTGGATAAAATTAATATTTTTAAATTTCATTTCCCAATATGTTTTAAACAAGACCATGAATATGAAATTTTGTAAAAATAAAAAATGAAAGCTATCAATCCATTTGGCTTTTGTAAACCAAAATCTTTGGCAAATGAATCAAATGGGCAACAGCACCACCTTTAACAACTGCTTGCATTTGTTCTATCATAAGTATATTTGCTTTTCAATATCATTACAACTAATTTTTAATGAATTAATAAGAAATTATTGACAAATATGACAAGAATTACACAAAATCTAGGGTAAATTACACTTTGCACCCCTGCACTTTATATCAAATATTTGGTCCCTACATATGAAATCGTGACAAACCCAATACACTTCAGGTCAAGTGTCAATGTCCTCCTTCTATTACTCCATTGTTTAAGTCTTTAATAGAATCTAGACATGTGATAAGCAATGTAACTACGAAATGAGGACAATAGACGAAAATCATCCTCGTTTCCCACCAATACACATTTTGTCCCACATAAAAAGAATGCGAAAGTTATATGATTCAATATATATGTGTGTGTGTGTGTGTGTGTGTGTGTGTGTGTGTGTGTGTGTGTTCATAAGCTGAAATTATGGAAGAAATAAGAAAATAGAGCTTTTGAAAAGAAAAAAAAAAAGCACAGAAATCAAAGAGAAATGAAAAGGAATCAAATGGAAAACTTTGTTATTGTGGAAAACAGAGCTTCGTGATTTCAATTTTTGCAAAACCTTAGTTCATCTCATTAATCATTCGCAATCTACGTTTTGTAAATTTTAGGATGAAATGTGTAAAGGTGGGAAATGGTGGTGATTTTTCTCCTTTGCTCTCATTTCGTAATTATATGCTACATGACTGGATTCTATTAAAGACTTCAAAAAAAAAAAAAAAAAAAAGGAACATTGACACTTGACCAGAAATACAGGAAATTGATTGGCATGATTTCATGTGTAGCGACCAAAGTGAGATTTGATAGTGTAATTTATCCCAAAATTTAATAATCAGAATTTAAATAATACATAAATAGAAGTCAAAAATCAATACGTAACAAAATTCCTAATGAAAAGAAATAAACAAATCAAGACAACAAGTAACTCGGCTTCTAAGGAATATGCCCTTGTTAAGTTATGTATTCTTTTATTTTTTTAATAAAATTATTGCTTACCAAAGAAAATTACCACTCTCAATTCCTCTGTACTCTGTAGCCTTTATTAGAGAATTACATGAATCAGATAAAATGATCATTAATCATAATATCAAGAACTACTATCAATCACCACAAGTGCTAATATGAATAAATACTAGTGCTCATGTAATTGCAGCCTGGACATACTTTATTTATTTCTAAATCCCTATCTAAATTCATGTTCGAAAGTGAACCGCTTAATTTGTCTTCAGAATCCATCCTTCTCAAAATGGCTTATCTTCAAAATTTGTTTTTGCTCATCCTTAGTACAAGAAACTTTGGCAATCTTCCATTTTAGAAACACCACATCTGTAATAACCCGACTCTCTCATATCCTCTATATGCTTTAATCCCTCATTATATGTGTTTGATATGAAATTCCATGTTTTAATGTGTGAATTATGTTTATAAATTTGTATCTGTTGGTTATAAGGAAATCTGTTGCAATTGTGACCTTTGGATTGCAAATTGAAGGCCTTAGAAGCGCGATGAACCAAAATTGACTTTACAATTGTGATGAGCATGATTTTTAGAACATAATATAAAAATTTGTAAAAATTTGATTTGTAATGAATTAATTAGATTTATTTGGGCCCAACCCTTAGTTAAGCCTAACTTAGACTCAATAAGCTTAAGTCTTATATATAACATATATACTTGAGCCTCATATGATACTTAGACTCAACTCAACACAAAAAATATCTCCTGTGAGGAGTTCTAGAGAAAGGAAGAAGAGAAAAGAGGGAGGAAGAAGAGAACTCAAACAAAAAGCTTGGAGCTTGGGAACTTAAGGGGGAAAGCAAAAATATAGCTCAAAGTAAGTGCAAATCAACTCAAATACCCTAAATCTTTCTTCAATTGGTTACATTTTGCACTCATAAAAGTTAGGGTTTGGAGTTATGAACTTGGTTGCACAAATCTCATGAAAATGTCTTTACATTTGTTCGATTTAAGAGTTGATGGCTTTAGTTTTGGTTTAATTTGAGTAAGATTGTGAGGAATTGTTCCTTAATCTTGCCTCTTTACATGCTTTGAGCTCATGCATATGTGTGTCTATGTGTATATAACATGAAAAGATGGAAGATATAAAGGAATCATGGAGATTAAAGTTATATATGTCAAATTAAAGGAAGTTTTGATCTACTTGAGCTTGAATTTCACTCTTATTATGGTCATATGTCATGTTTGGAGTAAAATTGCTTGAATTGAACCCTAGAAATGAATTTGGAAAGCTTGGATCTGTTGGATTTTCGGACTGCACAAACAAGGCCCAGAACCATACGTACGGGGCTCACGGCTACACATGCGGGATGCACAGCCGCACGTGCGAGGCTCACAGCCGCACATACGGAAAACAGAGGAGGCAAGACTAGTATTCTGAAATAAAAGCACGTATGGCCCCCCTTGCGGGAATTTGGGGAAAATTCTATCAACTTTTGTTGCCCTTTTCGACCCTCTGAATCTATTAATGTGCATATTTAATCCCTCCGAATTGTTTAAAGATAAATAGGAATTGAACAAATCGGACAAATGATTAAAGAGAAAAGCTAAGGAAAGAATGCATTACTTATCCATTTGTGTGTGTGTGTCTCATGTGTAGGTCACTTGCCGGAAGGAACCATTGCTCGACTAAACCACTGTAAGTAATAATAGTGTAACAATATGTTATGACTAATGTATTTTTTATCGTGAATGGCATAATGTATTTTGAACGTGGATGGCATACCTTATATGAATTGTGTCTTTGATTGATACAAATTGTGTTTATTGCAATGACATACGTTATATGAATTGCGTTTTGATGGAAATGATTGAACAATGGAATATGAAAAGGACCTGAGGCCTTTCTGCTTTGATTATGAACAATGGGCCCGAGGCCGTTATGATATGGACTACTTATGATTTGTGGCTCGAAGGTCGAAAGAGATGGAGACATACCAATGTTCCATCTACCTTATAATATTTTGAACAGCTATTGATATGTTGGGCCTGAGGCCGTTGTGTTCATATGTGGGCCTGAGGCCGTTGTGTATTATGTTGGTCCTAAAGCCATTTCGTGTTACGTTAGTCCTAAGGCTATTCCGTCTTATGTAGGCCCGAGGCCGTTTTGGGAATATGATTATGGATAAGACACGCATGTGTTGTATATTTCCTCTTCAAGACGTATGCTCATTCACATGAACCTCCTTACATTATTATTATTCACTGAGCCTTGCTCACGCCATATTTATGTATATTTATGTAGGTGCCCAGCTCGGAGGCTAGCCCTGGGTCAGCTCTAGGAGCCTTTTATGGGATCTGTTTTGTTAAGCCTCCAAAGTTGGAGCCCTTTTGTTGTTTTTGAGGAGATCCTTTAATGCCACGTTTTTGTTAAGTCTTTGGTGACTTTTGTTAAACACTTGGTTAATATGTAAATCTTGGGTTGTTACTCTTTGTATAGATCTACATGATTTGGACGTGTAAGTATACGAACTGTGTATGTGAGCCCTTTTATGACTTGATGTTGTTTTAAAGATCCTGGCAAGCATGCACGAGCTCAATGGGCATTATTATTATTTTTTTGCTTTCGCTTTAGGCCCTGATATGATTTGAATATTTGTTGAAAATTTTTGTTTTGAGGCCTAAGTACAGGCCGGTCATGGCCTAAACTTTTAGGGGCAAGTTTAAGTCGTGACAACATCCTTCTTCTGATTCATTGCTTTCTTTTATCAATTTTTTCATGTTCTTTTAAAAATAAATAAATTGTCGTCGCTCAATTTACTAATGGCTAATCCAAATTGGGCTATAAATGAGCATTCCATTCTCCTCTTTACATTATTTGGCTTGATACTTACTACTGATATTCACATGGTATTAGACAATAAATAGTTGTGTTATGAATTTTTACAAAATGAAACCACATGTGGGGTTCACTATGCATGGGATCCACTATTTGTCTGTCTCACATGTGCCCCTTGTGAAAATTATTTGTGCACTTAGATTTACTTAATAAAATATCAAATCTAGAAGATCAAACATACTTTTCATCAAGTACTATTAATTGCAATATATTATTGAAAAGTGAGTCTAATTAAGAAGCCTACAGTTCAACAGAAATCATAAAACATGGTCTGAAACAAGTCATGGTGGTCAAGATTTTGGTTTGTACATTTGATCCAGCAAGCTTGATTTGTCTGTGATATGAATAAAAAATGATAGCCTGTCACAATCATATGAGTAGTATGTCCATTATGCATCTCCAGCCGTCTTCCCTACCTTTGAAAATTCCCTCCAACCTTTGTCTATACATGGTACCATCCCATTTCTTCCCATCTCCCTCTTATTCCCTCTCTCTCTAAAATCTCCCTCTCTCTCTCTCTCTCTCTCTCGAACCAAATGCCACCAGAGTCCGATCCCCTTTGATCTCAATCAAATCAACCATGATTTCAAATTTGGAAACTCAAGATCTCCCACCTGAATCCTTCTTAGTACACAAGGAACACGAGCTTGATTGGTTCAACCGCAATGCCTTCCTCGAGCGAAAAGGTTCGACCAAGATCAGCTTCTCCGGCAGCAGCAACTTGAATTCCATTTCGAACCCACGCCGGAGTTTTCACAGTTCACCTTCTCATAGATTGTCTCTGAATTCAAAATCCAAATCATCAATCATTGGATTGCCAAAGTTGCAGAAGTCGGATCGGAACCTCGGCCGGACCTCCAAGCCGGAAAATGTTCGGATGTTCCGGAGCTATTCCGAACCGGGTGGAAAACCGGTCATGCAGGTGCCGGAACCGGGTTCACCGAGGGTGTCGTGCATGGGGAGGGTTCGGTCCAAGAAGGGGAGAGAGAAGAGAACCGGGCTGTGGGCGAGTTTGAGGGCAATTTTTGGAACCGGGCAAGGAGTGGTGATTGGTAAGTGAAGTGCCGAGTCAAGATATGAAGCGGAGGCTGGACCGGCCGGGTTGAGGTTTGGCCGGTTGGAATCTGGTAAGAGGTGGTAGTAGTGGGGCGGCTATGGGATGGATGGATGATGAACGTACACGTGGACAAATCAGGGTCGAGGAACCAAAAAAAAAAAATGTTAGTTAATTGGAGTGACAGAGGCCTACTTTTGTTGAATACTCCCCTAACTTTTGTTTGAGTTTCTGCTTTTGTTTTTAATTTTTTTTTTTGGTTTAAGTTGCAATCACTCTTAATCTTGCTTAAGACTTGTATAGGAAGAGTTTCAGAAGTTTAAATTTATTAAAATAAAATAAAGATATTTATGTATTTTCTTTGTTAGCATGGACGATGGTTATCATAATTATTATTTTTTATGTAAAATAGTGTTAACGTGTGATCTTATAACATATATTGAGAAAGTTTTTAAATAAATATATAAATACCAAAATCTATTATTAATAAAACCGCACCTTCTATTTACACTTAAGGGACCATGTTTATTTCGCAAATAAAATAGGGTGGGATAAGTTATTTTGAAATGAGTTATTCTAAAGACGTCATTTAGTAATAAAAATTTTATTTTAAAATAAATTATCCCACTCTGGGTTAAAAAAAAAAAAAAATTGTCTCTTTAAACTACTAAAATAAGATATCCCGAATAACAAATGTGACACAATGCATGGCAAATTTATTCAACAATCTTAACTCACCCTTATCCTCAAATCAAAAATGTCTTAAGGCCCTATTTGTTTCACTGGATATAAAATAAAAGATATAATATGATGTGAAATTTAGTCATGATATAAAATAAATAGGATATATGTATTGGATAATATATTCCCCAATTCATATTTGTTGACTTGATTATAAGACTGGATATATATTATCCATGTTTGTTTTACAAAATATATTATGGAATATAAACAAATGATTTCCAAGATTGCCCTTATAATATATTTTAAATACCCATATTGCCCTTATGCCCATCAAAAGAGACATTGTTCAGTTTAGGAAAAAATAACACCACTTGCAAAACTAATGCAAATAAACAAATTAAAAATTCATATTATTTTTTATTTGAACGAATCAAAGATTCATATTAAATCCAATAATTTTCCCAAACAAAAAAAATATATTATATTATATTAATGTCAACCTGGTAATGTTAAAAATAAAATAAATACCACAAAATCATTTTAAACAAGTATTTTGATTTTAAAAATAATCATCACTCATTTATCACCCCACATCCATCATCCATCATTCTTACAAAAAACCCAAGCAAATAAATTATTTGAAAAAAAAAGAAGAAAAAACTAATATTCATTCTAAAAAATTATATCTTACAAAAATAATCATCATTGAATGAAAAAAAATAACATCTTCATTCATTCATTCATCGTGCATCATCATTCTTTCATCGTGCATCATCATTCTTATAAAATAATCTAAGCCATTATAATTAAAAATAACCATCTAAGGCATTATAATTAAAAATAACCATCATTCATTTTAAGCAAATTATAACATTTTTTTACAATAGACAAGTTAATATATTAAGCATCATGATTGTCACCATACATCGTATTTTATATACGCATGTCCACAAGCGTACTTACAACCCCAACAATTACAACAAAATTAGGCACAAAAGCCATTTGCGGGGGATGTACACCAGTTAGTATATGCAACCTCTCTCAATCCTCTAATTTCAAACAAAAAGTTCAAATAAACACTAAAAAGATATTATTATTATTATTATTATTATTATTATTACTACTACTTGAATCAAAGCCTAAAAAAAACAGAGACATAATCAACATACCTACAAACAATAAAACAGAGATAACATACCCACTGTTTTGTCAACGATTACAAAATGAGCTAGATTGAATAAATAAAAAACCAGATTGAACAAACCCTTGTATAAATAAAAAAGGGTTTAGAAAGTTCAGATTGAACAAAAATCAGTGGAAGGGATAAAAATCATACAAGAAAAACCCAAAATCAAAAAAAAGAGAAAGTAGAGGGTAACAATGATTATCACTCGAAAGAAGCTTTGCCAACGGAAATCGGCCAGAAAATCAAGTAGATCTACACTTGCAAAACTAGAGCTCTTCTTCTCTGCTAGATGTATTGAGTCGCATATGTTTTGTTGAACCCTAGTGTGTGTATATATTAGATAGACAAGAGAGTAAATTGGACTTTTTAAATCATATCTCAACCCAAGGGATATGATATAATGAGGGGAGGCAGGTATTATATATCCACCAATTTGGGGGGATATACAGTCCCATAATATATTGTATCCTCTCTAAAAAAAATTTGCAAATATGGAATATGTAGACCCTACAGTATATACTATTCAATCCCACCCTTTATATCCTGGAATCAAACAGGGCCTAAGAGGTAAAAAGTTCCATGCTGCTTCGACTATTTTCCTTTGATCATCAGGTGGACTACCATACTCTTGCTAGGTACTGAAAGCTGGTTTAGCACATTTTCATATACAACCTTACTACATATACACCTTATTTGGGCGTTTGGGACTCAATAAGGAGTAATGTTAGATTTCATAAAAGAAATATCATGAAAAGTTTTGTGAAGACTTTCTACATTTGGAATATACATTCAATAAAATACTATAAACTAATCAAATAGTGAAGAATCTTCACGAAATTTTTCATGACAATTCTTTCATGAAGAGTAACATTACTCTTTGATAAGGGCATCTTCAATGGGGTGGCTAAAATGAGGGCTGCTAAATGACCCTACCGATTTAATTTGGACCTCCCATTTCTTTGAACCCCCATTCACATAATTGAAACCCTCTCATCTTTTCTTTGAACCCCACCTTAATACCAACTATACCCCTATTCTTTGGACTAGCAACCACTATTGGCAGCCTTTCACCATCAGCAACCTTCCTTTTAATGACTCCACCCTCTCCATTTCCAAACCCTAACCCCTCCAAACCCAACCTAAACTAACCACCATGAAAACCCACCTCACACTCTCCTCTCCAACCCTCTTCATCCTCTTCTTCTCTCTCTCTATACCTTTATCACTGCCATTGAAGACGATGTAAAGTGCCTTGAAGGCTTTAAGATGCTATCTCATCTTCTTCTTCTTCTTCTTCAGATCGCGACCAACAACTGTAAACCCAAATCTCGATCCACTACCAACCCAACTACCTCCTCTTCTTTTTCTTCTTTTTCTTCTCCCCATTGCAACCATCGCCACCATCACTGCCCACCACCGATTTTTGAAAACCCTAGATCTAGGGTTAGGGTTTCGGAAGAGATGGAAAAAGATGAATGCCCAGCAATGGACAGCCAGCCGAGAGAGATGAAGAAGACTATCGGAGATGATGGGGATGTCCGGTGGAATTAGGGTTAGGGTTTGGGACATTAGGGTTAGAAGGTTAGGGATAAAGGTAGAAATGGAATTTTATATTTGGACAATATTGGAATTAAAAGAAAATGAAAGAGTAGGGGTCCAAAAAAATAAGGTAGGTGCAAATAGTAGCCTCCAGCTAAAATATGTATATTAATAAGTGTTTGTTAGTTTAGATAATGAAGTGTGCTCCAATAGTTTTTTCTTTTCTTTTTTTAAATAGTATAGTTAAGAGTGTTAAAATATGTTAGTTAAGTGTAAAGTCCACTCAAATATATGTAGGTAAAATAAAATAATAATAATTTTTTTAAAATTGCTGTGCTTATTTACATAATTTAACACAAAAAAATAAATAAATAAAAAATAACAAGTACAGGCAGCTGGCAATTAGCTAATGTGTTCTCCACATATAGCTAATATATTGGCCAACACTTTAGCTAAGCCATTGGAGACCAGGAAAAAAAAGTTGAGATCCCCTTTTTTTTTTACCTCTATCACTCCTAATATATTGGGATTGGTCAACTTGTTACTTTTTGTTTTTTTTTTATTTTTTATTTTCATCCTATTACTTATTAACATGTGTCTGTGAAGATTGTGGAGATCAAGGAAAAAAAGGAAAATGGCTGAGACCCCCAGTGGGGGTACTGGGGGTCCTCTCTCATTGGTCCAAAAAATTTTTTTTTTTTTTTTTTTTTTTTTGGGCCTGTGGCAGTGCCCCACCTGGCACTGGGGGTGCTGGGGGTCGCCCCCTACTGGGGGTCCCCAGCATTGCCCGGAAAAAAAAGAGTCTCTATCATTTCTGTAGAGACAAAAGCAAATATAAGAGTTTACCAAGCCAGTAACATCTAAGACGTGGTAAATGCACTAATGAACTCATTTGGAGATGTTCTAAAAAAAAAAGTTTATTTTTGTTTAAAAAGTTAAAAAGCCACTAAATTATTTGTTATCAATTAAAAATCTTAAATGTTACATCAGTTTTTTCACTTATAAAAGGTAACATAATGTTTGGTAGAGTTTTAAAATTTTGATTTGAGAATAAAGTTGTATTTTGAGTTTGTAAGTTTTGAAATTACGATTTGAAAATAAAAAATTTATTTGGTTATGAGTTTTGAAAAGAGTTTTGAATTGAGTTTTGAATTTTTAATATGACATATGAAATGAGAAAAATTGTTTGGTTATGAGTTTTGAAAAGAGTTTTCAAAACTTACTTGAAAAACTTATAACTCATAACCAAACACGCAATTCAAAACTCTATTGAAAATTATATTCAAAACTTACAACCAAACTCTTTAAAATTCAATTCAAAAAAATAATTTGTCATTTTTGTCTAAAAAAATAATGTATATATTTAAAAAAAAATCAAAAACAAATATAAATTTTTTTTTGTTTTCTCCAAATAACAGGTAGCGATTGGTAATTGCAAAAAAAAAAAAAAAAAAAATACTGTTCCGATCAACCGGCTGGACATCCGGGAGAATGTTCGGACAAATTACTAGGTAGACCAAAAATTTAAAAATTATATGATTTACCAACTAAACATAGCATTCAAATATAATGGTGGAAAATTTATTAGAAACTCACACCAAATACAGCCTAAATTTTTTAAAAACTTTTTATGATGATTAAGTTCTAGACACTGTAAGGACCACTATTATATAGCAGTGATAGAATTTTTTGGGGTAGAAAGTTAAGAAATTTTTTTGGTTTATTTAGTTGTATATTTTGAAAATAATTTTGGAGTTTGGGAGTTTAGAATGATTTGATATTTTGTTATAGTTGAGTAGATGTGTGTGAGATAAAAAGTGATTAAGAATAAGAGATAAGAGAGAGAGTGATTCATTGAGGGCGAATTACACTAACAGTCCTTATAGTTTGGACCTTGTATCACTTTAATCCCTGTTTTAATTGTGACACATTTGACCCTAAATTTTGAATTTTATTCCAAATAAGGACAATTGAAGATATCATTACTCAATTTCAAGAGTAAAGTCGTCAATTTGATAAAATATAAACTAATTTGACAAAAATAAATGTCAAAAAAATATTTTTAAATTTTTAAAAATTATTTCTACCCACTAAATATAAAATTATGTAAAATCGATAAATTTTTTAGACATTTATTTATTTATTTATTTTACCAAATTAATTTTTATTATGTGTTTGGATTATGATCATGTAATGAGTGATTATTTTTATTTTCATTAAATTAATTTCTATTTTTTAAAACTCAAATATGGCGACAACTTTGATATCATTATTAAACTAATAAATTAAAAAATCCAAAACTAAAAACAATTCATATATTAAATATATCGATTATACATTAAAATTTTAACAACCACCTATTACATGATAATAAAAATTAATTTAGTAAAATAAATAAATATATAAATGTCTAAAGATTTATCAATTTTACATAATTTTATCTTTGATGGGTATAGATTATTTTTAAAAATTCAAAAATATTTTTTTGACATTAATTTTTGTCATATTAGTTTATATTTTATCAAATTGGCGACTTTGCACTTGAAATTGAGCAATGGTATATTCAAGTATCTTTATCTGGAACAAGATTCAAAATTCAGGGTCAAATGTGTCACAATTGAAAAGTTAGGGACCAAAGTGACACGAGCTCCAAACTAAAGGGACTGTTAGTGTAATTCGTCCATTGATTAATGTGTAATAGAGAGAAAAGTAATTTTAGAATTTTTTTGAGAAAATTTGTAACCAAACATGTTTTTGAAATTTCTTTTCCAAAAACATATTTCAAAACCAATCCCGCTAGGTAGCTCAAATAACCTGTGACTTGAATGGCTCGAGGTGCCAAAATGGTCGTTTTTGCACCTTTTTTTTCTCTTCTTTTCTTCTTCCTTCTCAACTTTTCTATCTGTTTTCTCTTTGAAACAAAAACAAAAAGAGAAAAAAGAGAGAAAGAGAAAAGAGTGAGGGGGAACAGAGAAAGAGAAGAAGGAGGTGGAACAGAGAGAGAGAGAGAGAGAGAGAGAAGAGGGGGAACAGAGAGAAAGAGATGTAGAACTCTCATCCACCGGCGCCTCCATTACCGTTGTCCATCGCCATTATCGTCGCAAACACATCCACCCACTAGGAATGGCAACGGGCTGGGGCGGAGCCGAGGATGACTCTCTCCGTCTTCGATCCCCGAAGATTAAAAAGCCCTCGTCCCCGGCCCCGATCCCCGACGGGGAAGGCATCACCTCCCTCACCCCCGCCCCCTAACAAAGATCAGGTTTCCCCGACCCCGAAAAATCCCCGACAGACCTGTCCACAACACATAGACACACACAGACCTGTTCACAATACACACACAGATCTGTTCAACCAAAAAAAATAATCTGTATATGGAATCAACAACAACATCATCAATAATAAATCATCAACAATAACAACATCATTTTCATCAACAACATAATCAACGGCAACATCATAAAAAAAAAAAAAAAAAAATAGAAACAGATAGACGGTGGCGGAGGGAGGAGGAGGCGAGAGGGAGGATCTGCTCAGATCTGAGTAGTAGAGTGAGGATCTGTTCAGATCTGCTGTGGTGGAGGGAGGAGGAGGCGAGAAGCAACGGTTCGGCGGTGGCTTGGAGAAGGAGGAAGCGACGGAGGCGGTGAGAGACAACGGAGGAGAGGAGGAGGAGGCGGCGGTGAGCAGGAGCGAGAACGCCATCGCCGACTGCGTGCGGAGAGAAGAGAGAGAGTGAGAGAAGAGAGAGTGAGTAAGTGAGTGAGTGAGAGAGAGGCAACTCAAAGGAGTAATTAACAAAGGGAGGCTTATATATATGAATAAATTAAGGGGTATTATGGTAATTTCATTTCGGGAAAAAACGGGTCCGGGGCTGTGAAAGCTATCCCCGTCCCCGGCCCGAAACTAATCGGGGATTCAATTTCAAATACCATCCTTGTCCCGTCGAGGGTATTTTTCAAGAAAAAATCACTCTTATCGAGGACGGGGGGTCGGGTCCCTGTCGGGCCGGGTTTAAATTGCCATCCCTACCACCCACTGGCACCATTATCATTGTCGTCCATCATGACCCTCCTTTGTGTATATACACACATAGATCTATGTATATCTCTCTGTATTCTCTCTATTCCCCCTCTCTTCTTTTCTTCTTTTCAATGCTAAATATTTGGAGATGTATTCTCATGGGTAATCAACATTTCAGGTAGTAAAGTGAGATGATTTGGAATATGACTTCTCTGTTTTAGGACATCTTGGGGCCACTGTTCTTAGTGGAGTGTATTACTGGGTTTCAGGAGTGGGTCACCGTCGTCGGGAGTGGGTCGCCGGTAAGGTTGTGTTTGGTGGAGGAGACGATCGTGAGGGTGAGGGTGAGGGTGAGGCTGAGTAAAAGTGAGGGAAATTTTAATTTTGATAAGTAAGAGTGAGAGTGAGGGTCAGTTTCAATTTGTTTTGATTTTTTTTTTTTTTTTTTTGACAGATCTGGACCGCCAGATCTATTTGGACACTAACATCCACTGTAGTAAAAACATTTTTTTTTTCCTTAAATAAGGATAAAAAAAATTAAATAGATTAAATATGTTAATAACATAAAATGTCACATTCAAATATTATTTTACTTTTTTTTTTCAAAATCATCACATTCAAATCAAAAAATTGCTAAAAATTTGAAAATTTTACTTTTTTCTCAAAATCTTCACATTCAAATAAAAAAAAATACTAAAAATTCTTTTCAAACTAGGCTAATTAATTCTTGAGAAATGATTCGTAGCTCGAATTTCCTCCGGCTCGAATGGCCCGAACTGTTCAAAACGACGTCATTTTGGGTAGTTTTTTTCTTTTTTCTTTTTTCTTTTTTCTTTTTTCTTTTTCCTTTCTTTCATTTTCATTCTTTCCTTTTCATTCTTTTGAACAGACAGAGAAGGAAGAGAAGAGGAGAGAGAGAGACAGAGAGAGAGAGAGAGAAGAGAGGAGAAAAGAGAAGAGGCGATCGACGGTGATGGTCAGTGATGGTGGCGGCGATCGACGGTGATGGTGGCGGCGATCGCAGATCTGGATCTGAAAAAAAAAAAAATTCTGCATTTTTTCTAAGTAGATCTGGATCTGCACAAAAAATATATATATATATATATTGATGATGATAATGTTGATCCGGATCTGCAGAGGAATTTTTTTTTTTTTTTGTTGATGAAGATGATGATGATGTTGAAGATGTTGAAGATGTTGAAGATGATGAAAATGATGATGATGTTGAAGATGATGATGATGTTGTTTTCTCTGCATTTTTTTTCTCCGTTTTCTCTACATTTTTCTTCTTCTTCTTCCTTTTCTTTTCATCAGAAAAATCTGCAGAAAAATGCAGAAAAAAAAAAAATCAAAACGACATCATTTTGATGTCGGGTCATTCGAGCCACGCTAATTTCGAATTACGAATCGGAACTGTTAATTCTTTCCAAACAAAATCTAAGAAGATGTCGTGTTTGATTATTGATTGGTAACTTAAATATAAGCGGCTGGAATGGCCCAATTTCTTTGTACACCCTAGATTGCTTATACACCCCCAGCTTTGTTCGGCCATACCAGACCTTTAATTTCAAATAAATAAATAAATAAAAAAAGAAGGAAAGAACAGAGAGTGGAGAGTGAGGAGACCGAGTAACCTCTCATCTCTGTTAAACCTTCCGATCGCGCTCTCTGATCGCGGAAGGAGAACGAACGACAACGGAGGACGAACGACGACCTGCGACAGCGAACGACGGAGGACGAACGACGGCTTGCAACTGCGAAACATGGACGGAAAATCTGTAAATCTGTTAAAAATCTATTATATAAATCTGTAAATCTGTTAAAAATCTGTTAAAAATTATAAATCTGTTAAAATTCTGTCAAAATTCTGTTATAAATCTGTTAAAATTGTGTTATATAAATCTGTAAATGTTGTGAAGTCTGTAAATTTGATTTTAAATGTGTGTTGAAAGTTGGAAGAGCAACTTGAACATGGTTTTGTAATTGGTCTCTCTTACCTAGTTCTATCCTCTCTCTCTACTCTCTGTTATTTCTTTTTCTTTTTTTTTGAAATGAAAGGTGTAGCTGAACAAAGATGGGGTGTGCAAGGAATCTGGGGGTGTACATAGAAATGGGGCCATTCGAGCCTCGTTACATAAGAGCTATTAAGCGAGACTCGTCGTGTTTACCCCTACATCAACAAGAAAGTAACCTAAAATCAATCTACATGCAGCAAACCTCTGTCAATTGCTAGCCATTTGCTGTCATAGCTTCATCATGAGGACGGACTCTGAGTTATTAGGTGCTTAAGATTAATTTTTTAAATTCGCCCTTCATATATCATTATTTTTTAAAAAAAAATTTAAAAAAAAATTGTTTGGATAAAACAAAAAAGACAAAAAATTATTTCTATTGCATTACAATTTAACAAAATTTAGATAACATATATATATGTGGGAAAGTATTTTGTAAAAGACAGCACGTGGCTAAGGTGATGTCGAAGTATCAGCCGAGATGCTACGTGGCTTAGCCATCTTGTCGAGATAATCTCGGCTAGGCCAAGGTTATTTACGGGGATATCGGAATCCGAGATAAGCAGATAAGGGATAAGAGTCCTAAAACAGGAAAGGATTTCAATCTAGATAAAGATAAGGTTCAAGAAGAGTTTTATCTCTATCTAGATGAGGGTCTAGGATAAGCATTAAGCCTGAGTCCACTGAAGTGAAACTTCTAATGAGAGCAAGTCACTGCTGGTTATAAAAGCAGGGCACCCTTGTGGGTCTGAGGTAGGCTTTTATTTGTGAAATTCTTTCTTGTGAGTTCAAGCACAATTTGCTATCTTTGAGATATATTGATTACTGACTTGATCGTCGGAATATTCCCAGGTGGACGAACCATCGTCGGATTCTCATCTTCTTGTGCAGGTTGTTGGGTTTAATCTATTATGCCGGTGCTCTTCAATCGAGTTTCCCTTTTTGGTTGTGTAGGTCGGAAGTCAACACCCACAATATATAATAGTTGAATTTCAATTAGTTGAACCGAATCTTTATTTTTTAGGTTACCAAGGCTATAATAACTAAAATTAATTTGGGGTAAGGATGAGAATTTTCGACACAACTCAAGCAATATATAAAATTAGTAAGTTAGGGTTGACTATTTTTTAATATGAATCCAAGTATGACACGACTCAATAATATGAACTATTAGTTAAATATTTTAATGTTCACTAAGAGATGCCATGATATTTTTTTAATCTTTTATTTAATTCCATCTAACTAAATAAAAAAGTATGTAAAATAATAAGTAAGGCTAATATCTATTTTTCATTTACGATATGTATTTTTTTGTTACCTATCTAGTAAAAAATATATAATAATAAGGTATAATTTTTTTAATTAGAAAAATGCAATTGAATTAAAATCAAACGTTCTATGAATAATTTCATTTAGTAGAAATAAATTTTATAAAATTCAAAGTATGAGAAAAGTTTTAGTCTCTCCATACACTTGCTAAGTTATTTTTAACTAAAAGTGAAAATTTTTACATTAAACTTGAATTTGACACAAATCAAAATAACATCATATGACAACATCAAAATAAATAAATTGAGCTAATATTGAAGTTATTATAAAATAACACGACATAATACATTCCTTCAATTAGAAACCCTAAATTTTATTCAAAATTAAGGACCTGAGGCGACGGACTTAGTTGCCTCACCTCAGGGCCTCCTTGTTCATCAAACTGAGAGTTACAAACAAGTAAAGCCTGGATGAGAAAATTTGGTTTCCTAAACTAATTTGATTAATTTGAAGGGGGAAAAAAAATTAACCTATAAAACCTTTTATATTTTTTTTTATATTTTTTTTCAAGTTCCAAATGGAATTCTTTATAAGAGATGTTTGGAGAGGAAGTTTATAATCAAAATTTTGATATAGATACATGATATATCGGACAAAATAATAATAATAATAATAAGATATAGTTTGACATGTGAGTTGATTTTTTTAACTTTTTGACTATTTTAATCCAGATTAAAAAGTTTATTTAGGTTCATTTTTTTATTTATTTATTTTTTTTTTTACTTTTATGAGAGAAAAAGTGAAATGATTATGATTTGAATATGACATTTTATTTTATTGACTTTACCTTATTTTATCTTTTTGTCACTAATTTAACCAAAAAGCCAACTCAACCCGCATACCAAACGAAAATTAAGAAAAAAAACTGACAAAATGGGGAACGTTTTGTGATTTTACACAATTTTGCGACTAGAATCATATCCACTCTAAAATTCTACAAAATTTTAAATCCAAGTGCTATCCAAATCGCTTGACCAAACTAGTGTCCTACAGTCCTGATCAAATTTCTGATAATATGATGGGTAAATGAGAAGGATATCACCATAATAACCACCCACTTCATACTCAAAACAAACGTAAATTTGGGAAATTTCTAGCTTCAATGGTAGATGACTAAAGAGATTATGAAATTATAAATTAAAGCGACTGATACAGTACTGTCCCATGCACTAAACAGCCAAAAGCACCACATGACATAAATTTCTTACCAAATCTATAGCAAATTAAACACTCACACCACAAACATCACTCAATAAAGTTCACTTTCTTTATGAGTTTGAATCACACAATCAGAAGTGGGGTATGAAACGCAGGTGAGCACGTACCCTTTCTTCATCTGATTATCATCGAGAAATGAACCGTCTGATTGGTCCACGGATCCAGAAACCATCATCCCAGCGCACGTAGAGCAGGCACCAGCCCTGCACGAGTAGGGCAACTCCAGTCCTGCGTTTTCAGCTGAGTCAAGGATGTATGTATCATCGGGGGCATCAAACTCGTTCTCTTCGCCATCGGGTCCAATCAGTTTCACTTTGTACACTGCCATGGCAGATACTCTGAAGGAGGAAGGGGACTTCATGCCAAATGACTTGGAAACACTCTTTACTGAACCCAAAGACTTTGGATTCTTGATCAAAGCAGAGGATCTGGTTACAGGTGCACTTTTGAACAAGCAAGGTGAAGGAATTGTCACAGTCGACATATTAAGACCTAAAACCGAAACAAAAATTCATTTAGTCACTAACGAAAAATTAGTTTCTTAGAGATGACAAATCATAATTAAAACATGTATCTGCATAGTGTATAAATGCAACCATTTGCTACTTGACATGTGGAACCAACACCTCTGCTGGCTGATGTAATAGGCACATATACTCAAAGCCAAGGGCTATGTTACATGGACTCAGGTATGAGTATCTGGTGTGGATGCATGTTCAAGTATCAGATCCTCCTAAATCTGAATCTTAGGATACTAGGATACGCATCCAAAAGTAAGGTATGGGTATGGGGACACGTAAACACGTATATATTGTATATTGTATAACTTTCTTAGATAAGATCTGTAAATTATTAAGAAATGTGCTTCAAATTAAATGGGATTTACAAAAGAAAAAAAAAACATATAATTTATGTGTTCCATTCGTGTGAGAAGCTACAAATGTTTTTTTACTAGCAAACTAACTCATGAAAACAATTCCCATCAACATTTTCTTACGGGCCTCACAATATAAGGCAGCTGACCTCATGAATTGATGCAATTTTCAGATGTCTATGTCTGAAATATTAACCAACATATATATGACCCTTGGAGTAAAATAAGAAGATTTGTTGTGAATATGCAGCTTGGTGCTATAACTTACATGTATAAAAATGAATTTCATGGACATTCCTACTTGAAAACTTGTTTGATATCAAGCCCTTTACCACACAGAAAAGGACTTGAAACAAAGGCAATGAATCACATTCACAGCAGTTTTGTGGCAGAAGGTGGAGGCAACTCATAAAGGCAATGGATGATTCAAGGCAAATAATTTTTGCAAACCTTTCCTCCCTCTCCCTCTCCCTCTCACGGACTGTATTACTTCCAATTTGTTATTCAGATGAAACAAAGAGAGGATGATTTACACTTTCAGCTGCTTCACTATATTTACATTAAAATGGCAGAGGAATTCCAATATTGTTCTTTTAGAAGAATATGCCCAATGCAAAATGTTTAAACATCTGTTGGATTCTAAGCCACACCCATAATGCATATACCATGATTGTTGAAGGAATTCATTTTGGTATCCATCTTGTTCTACTGACCTAAATTCTAAATTCTAATTACTAGTATATATCGCCAACAATAAAAGTCATTGATGTGTCAGTCTAAAAATATATAGACTCAATCTACCAACTAAGGATTGCGTTACAAATTTGGCAGCAAATGGGGATCTGAAATTCAAAGTAACAGCATGTGAGACCACAGAAACAGATGTGGAGTTGTAATAGACAAATTGATATTAATCTACAGCATACAAACTATCATGCAACAATCAGCCACTAAAATATTACCCGGCCTATAAATGAAAATAAATTTGACTCAATACATAATACACTCACTCCACAGTGCATAAATTTTTGAAGTCTTAAATGTAAAGCACATTCCACTGAGAAAATTTTAACAAACATAGCAAAATAAAAAGGCAATTTTTAAACAGGAATTGGAACAGGGGGGGCTGGAAGTAGCAAAAAATGAGGCAATTTTTCTCAAGGTTCTATACAGATGAACACATAAATCAAGGAACTATTTCACTTGCAAAGAAGTACACAAATATATATATACACATGTATGTATTCTGTTTGCACAGCATAAAAATTCTTAGTTCACACCATTTTTTTAGTTCAGAATTCAGACACAACTATCGAACAAAAATTCATGGTTTGGATATCGACTATGGAACAAAAACCTAGTTCAGTAGTTTATCCAAAGAAATTATTTTTGTTCAGTGGTTAATATCTAAACAAACAAAATGATGTAAACTAAGAAAAAAAGTGGCTTGCAATAGAAGTTCTCATTTTGAAGGTATGTCACACATTTTCTTATACCCAAATTACCCTTATGCAAACGATCCAGATATTTTATTTCTACAGCTTTTTTTGTCAGATGACGGTCTGCAAACGCATCACCACGTATCTGCATAGCCTTCTAGTTACATATGTGAAGTACACAACTAACAAAATTTTTGTCACACAATTTCAATTTCTAAAAGGGTTTGGCTTTTCTCATGTTCAAATATGAATTTGAGCGAACTTGAGGGGTTCATAGGTCCCGTTTTAATGATTCGAAATATTCATTTTGTAGGACCGCTAGTCAATATCATCAATGAAAAAAATTAAGACGATCCGATAATAGTTACCTTTTTTATTTTATCACATTTGTCTTCGAAAAGTAAGACAAAAAATATGTCTTGAAAAATAGACCACCCATTTTTTTGTGACAAATACAATAAAATGAAAAAGTTACAACTATCAGATGGATCTAATTGTTTTCATGAATGATATGCTCGAATCTATAAAATGAACGGTTCGAATCATCAAAACGGGAGGAGCCATGTAGCCTCAAGTTCTCTGAACCCAACCATTTCTAAAGGTTTTAATACACACAAAATTGCTTACTGAATAAATAAGCATGCCACATCAAGTAAATATAAATAACTGGTAATCAGTTTTCAAAACCACTTCATATTTTTCATTCAGCAAACCCCCTAGAAATTTAGATATAAAATCACATCCATAGCGTGTTTATATTTATATAATTATAAAGCGTACACAACCCAAAAAAGAAAATTTTAAATGATAACCCGAAGAAAGTGAAAACCCAAAATCAAAACGTTAATTTGCTATATGGTCATACATCAAAAATAGAGAGAAAAAGAAATACAACAAAGATGAATCGGAAAGATAAGAAAGATCGATCAGAAAAGAAAGATCGATCAGAAAAGAAAGATCAAGAGAAGGGAAAAGAAGAGATCTCACAAACAGAGACAGGAGATCCGTAGAAGCTCGAACCTTCGAGAGAGAATCTGAGAGCGCAAAGTTGAAGGAGAGAGGGAGAGAGAGAGGAATCACAAATTCACAATTTTACTGTGTCGTAGAGTTGATTGAGTTTTTCGTTATTTTAATAAGTTGACATAATTGTGTTTAGAAAGATAATTAAATTTTTTTATAATTAAATATTACGTTTGTTAAAAAAAAATAAAATAATTATAAATTTAATATGATATTTTGTTATATTAATTATTTTAATATTATTTTAATTTTATTTTAAGAAATAAGTTAAAAGTGAATTTTTTTATTTTTTAAAAAATATATATAAAAGAATGATATGATCCAAAATAATTTAAAAATTTTAAAAAATTGACTTTTAAATTAGTTGACAAAGGTTCATTTTGACAAGTGGATAAAACATCACTTTTGATTTTTAACTTAGATCCACATCATCCTTTTATTTTTTTATTTATTTTTTAAAAAAAATTAAAAATCAACTTCTAATCTACTTCTTAAAATAATTCAAAATAAATTAAAAAGCAGTTAAAAGGAAAAATCTATAGCCCAAACACCTGGTTTAAAAATTTTGGTTAGGTGGGTGGAGCTTAAAATATGAGCAAATTTCCAATTGAATTGACGGATAGCTGCAAAACAGGCCGTCCAATCATGTGGATTCTGAATGGGATTTCTGGTTTTTTTTGTCTGTTTTGGGGCCCGCTCTGTTTGGTCATGCATTACGTTTTTTATTTACTTAAATTATAAATGCATCCTGAAATTTCTCAGAAAAATATGAAATATTCCTTTCTTTTTTAAAAATTACATTCTATTAAGTTTCTAATTACACAATAAATACTTTTTTATGTTAATTAATTATTAAGTCAAATTAATAAAGTATATGATGTAAGCAACAATTTTTTTTTCAAAAATATTTTTATTAGTCTGTATGAAATTAAATATTTTATTTATGTTTGGAAAGTGGATTGAGTAGTAAAAATAACACAAGAGTTAAAAAAGACTAAAAAAAGTATATGCAAACCAAAAGAAGTGTAGCAAGTCCCCCCCCCCCCCTCCCCCGGCGAGATTAGGAGTGGATATTGGCGCGTTGGCTTGCCTAATTTTTGTCTGGTTCAACCCTATTTTTCTAAGGTTAGAAAATATTTGTTTTAGCCCATAGGATTAGGCTATGCTAATATTTTCAGCCCAATGTATTAATGGATTAAGCTTAGGATTTTTATTTTCAACCCAACTCAACCCAGCCTAGCTTGGCCCACTATTAAATTAATTCATTCTAATACATTAAAATATATAGTTTTTGTTGGGATATAAATTTTATCTTTGTTGATTTTATTAAGGCAGTGTTTGGTAAGATGTGGGTTTGGATTTTTTTTTTAATTTTTTCCACTAAAAGACAAAATTTTTGCAAAATCAAAAAAAATCAATCCAAACAAAATATCACATTCAACCCCATAATCATTTCACTTTTTCTCTCACAAACATCACATCCAACCACAAAAAAATCCAACTATCTTCCCAAACACCCAAAAAAATTTCTCCAATAATATCCTACAACTAAAAAAATTTACATAAAAACTCACTTCTCAAACACCCACTAAGTGTCGTTTTGGGAACCATGATAAAAAGCTGGGTTTTCAGCCTAAGAAAAAAACGTTGAACTTTGAAAAAACGCAAATACACCATTTGGGAAGATCTAAAAATGCAACTCGTGCATTTACCAAACTACCCTCATCTGATCTAATTGGGGCCTAGGGCAAAACGAGTTCAGATTTGCCTCATCCCCCCTCTGGTAGCGATTTCGTCCTCCTCCTTGAAGCTGAGCCGTTTAACTCCCTCGAACAACCAACAACCTTGCCGTCCCCCGCTGAAGCTGCCACCGGATTCGTCGTCTACGTCGTCGCCTTCGCCGGATCTGCACCATCAGGTAAGCCAAAAACTGTCTTCCATTGTTGTCTTCTTGCAAGTAGTGACAGACCCAAAACCATGGCACCAGTTGTTGACGACTGATGGACCACCTGCTGTATGATATATAACATTGATATCTTGCTCCATATTCATTTGCACTTTGTGATTTTGAGGTCTGTGATGTTTGTATTGCCGATCTTCGGGGTCGGTGTTCTATGTACTCATCCCTTTCGATCTACTGGCCTTGTTTCAAAAATTTGTGTTTTACTAATTTGTGATACCAGGTTATTATGTGCGTGCATCGTTTAAAGTTTCTGTTTTGTGTAATCTCTTCAAACAAAATTCTTCTTCTTCTTTTTCATTCTTGGCACGATTGAGAAGCTCTGTTTTTTTGTTTTTGTTTTTTTATTTTTTTTTATTTTTTACGTTAACTATTACAGCTGTTCATCAAGAAAAAGAAAATGTTATGTTCAACACCTGGGCTGAACCAGAGCATTTAAGCAAAATGTGAACATGGCCATATAACAAATACACAAAAAATTTGTTAATAATCCATTCAAGCCAAACAATTGTCAACCCTGCTTTTCATGTTCTGTAATGGTTTCGACTCCATTCATGCTTCCAATCTTGAGCCTGTTATATATGTGTACTGTATTATCTGTATATATCCTTAATAGGCAGATATGCCTTGTTTCCATTCATGGGTGGGGTTCTTTTTTTCTATAAATTCTTGGTACACATTGATTTTGTATTGGTCAAACAACTACTCCCCTGTTTTTGTTCAACGTATTCAACATTAAAATGTTTCTACATACAAAACAACTAAAACCCTCCCAACACATTCAAAGTTCTCATTTTAATAAAGGTTACCAAATGAATGTTTTTGGCTTTTTCTTCTTTTATTCTTTTCTTTTGGGGACAAAATATCTGTCTATATAGGATATTTTAGTTTTTTTTCATTAAATTGTTAACGTACCAATGCCTTTCAGTGCACAAATTATGTGGTAATTTCAAAATTTTGATAAACCGCACAAACCACACCACAGGATCAATTGAAGTTTGACCCCCTTTTTTCGTGGGACAAAATCCCTATCTATTTTCTTATATTTTTCCTATCCAAAACTTGTTTTTTTCCCTCCACAAACCCAAAATCCAAACATAGCTTAAACCAAGAATTCAACAAAATGTTTGATTCAACTAAGCACATAAAACACAACTGGGTGGGCTCTGAACTAGTTTCAAGTAACTTTTTCATACCCATTTAAATATTTGATACACTCATCACATCATTATACATGACAAGTACGGTTTATATTCACAACGGTTACTTTACTCCAAATAAATCCCAAACAAGGCCAACCCAGGTGTTCCACAGTAACCCCAAAATCAACTATTCAGTCCCGTAAAAAAATTCTGGTTGTGTAATGTAGAAATTTTGGCTTTTCTGAGGCAACTTGAGCAAAACCCAAACTAGCGAACACTGTGCGAGTGAAACTACCACTCACATTGCACCAAGGGTTAAGGCTTCCCTCTGTTATTTTCTTTTTCAAATTGACAAAAATGCAAAACAATATGTTGGTAATCAAGCTAGCTCTATGCTTGTTCATGCTCATGGCCTCATGGCCTCATGTTTTTGGCCTCATGTGCCTCATGTACCTCATGGCCTCATGGCCTCATGTTTTTGGCCTCATGGCCTCATGTGCCTCATGTACCTCATGGCCTCATGGCCTTGGCCTCATGTACAACTCCTATATAATGGAGCTCATATTTTAGTTTCTAATATAAGAAGAACATAGAGTGTATTAGTTCATTCACTCTCTCTCAATATTTCTTTCATGGTATCAGAGCAGGTGTAACCCTGTCTCATCATTTTCGCCTCTTCAGTCAGTATTCGAATTTTTCTGTTTTTTTTTTGTTTCTCTCTTCTACTCAAAAATATATCCTTCTATTTCATGCCTAAATACGGTCCAGCTTTTGGAATGACTATCAACTCATCCTCCTCTTCTTCTGATATTATCATCTCATCATCTTTATCCTCTCATCAAATGGAAACCTCTCATCTTCCGATCACCGCCCATAAACTGGATGGGCAAAATTATTTGCAATGGTCTCAATCCATATTAATGTTTATACGGGGAAAGGAGAAAGATGACTACATCACCGGAGCCTCGGCGCTACCAGAAACCACAGCATCAACCTACAAAAGGTGGATAGCTGAAAATAATATGGTCATGTCATGGCTCGTCAACTCTATGACCACTGACATTGGCGAAAATTTTCTGTCATTTGATACTGCCAAAGAGATCTGGGACATGGCAAAAGAAACGTTTTCGGACAAGGAAAACACATCTGAAATCATCCAGCTTGAAAGCTCCCTCCACGACTTACATCAAGACAATCTTACGGTAACTGAATATTTCAATACCCTTACTCGTCTATGGCGTCAACTTGATACGTTTGAGGTTCATAACTGGCAATGTGTTGCTGACGGTTTGTTGTATAAAAAGATTGTCGAAGGGAAGCGTGTGTTTAAATTCTTGTTAGGATTGAACACAAATCTTGATGAAATCAGAGGAAGAATTATGGGAGTAAAACCGCTACCTAGCCTTCGAGAGGCATTCTCTGAAGTCCGTCGCGAAGAAAGTCGGAAAAAACTCATGATGGGATCTCATCAACAACTGAGTATGGCAGAAAGCTCGGCTCTTAAGACTCAATTCGCTCCTATTGACAACCGTCAGAAACATAAAGGAGGTAGGCCTTGGTGTGATCATTGCAGAAAGCCGGGTCACTCGAGCGAAACCTGCTGGAAGATTCATGAAAAGCCAGCAGATTGGAAGCCACGTCAGCCTCTTGAGAAAGAAGGACGAGGTAATCATGTAGGTACAAATGAACTATCACCACAACCTGAAGCAAGCCCTTTCACCAAGGAGCAAATGGAGATGCTCCAGAAACTACTACAATCACAATCTGGTTCGTCTTCCAACCACATCATTGGATCCGGAACCTTGGCTCACAAAGGTAATTCTTTGAACGCCTTTACTGTTGGTAAGAAACGTAAAAAACCTTGGATTGTGGACTCAGGAGCATCTGATCACATGACGGGAGATGTAACAATTTTTGATACATATAGCTCATGTCAAAATAATTTAACGGTCCGAATAGCAGATGGTTCACTATCAAAGGTTGCCGGTACAGGTTCAGTTGTGCTGTCTAGGAATCTTATTCTCAACTCTGTTCTCCTTGTTCCTGACTTGGACTGTAATTTACTGTCAATTAGTAAACTCACTAAGGAAAAGAGGTGTGTTACTAATTGTTTCTCCACTCATTGTGAATTTCAGGATTTGGATTCGGGGAAGACGATTGGCAATGCTGAGGAATGCTCTGGACTCTACATCCTTAAGGAACGCCACTATCCACAGGAACAACCTCAAACGGCAATTCGTGGTAGTTCTTTTTCGGTTTCTTGTCCAAATAACGATAGAGCAATTATGTTGTGGCACTATCGATTAGGTCACCCTAATGTTATGTATCTCAAGCATTTATTTCCTTCATTATTTAAAACTCCAAAACTTTTTGATTGCGAAATTTGTCAATTGTCTAAGCATGTACGGTCCCATTTTCCCATTCAATCCTATAAAGCATCTCGTCCATTCTCACTCATTCATAGTGATATCTGGGGTCCATCAAGAATAAAAACTGTAACTGGTACTAGGTGGTTTGTCTCATTCATAGATGATCATACTAGATTAACCTGGGTCTTCCTCATGAAAGACAAATCTGAAACAAGTCAAATCTTCAAAAATTTTCAAATTATGATTCAGACACAATTTCAGTCAAAAATCCAAATTCTAAAGTCTGATAATGCTCGGGACTATTTCAACTCCATTCTAGGAGAATTTTTAGCAAAAGAAGGGATAGTTCACTTAAGTTCATGTGTTGACACCCCACAACAAAACGGCATCGCTGAACGGAAAAATAGGCATTTGTTAGATGTTGCTAGATCGCTAATGTTTTCCACAAATGTTCCACAATTCTTCTGGGGGGAAGCTGTTCTCACAGCCGCCTACCTTATCAATAGAATGCCATCCAGGGTACTACAATTCCAAACTCCTTGTCAACTTCTTCTAAAATCCTTTCCAACTACTCGCCTCATCTCCACCATCCCACCAAAAATTTTCGGGTGCTCTGTCTTTGTTCATATCCATCAACAGTATCGAAGTAAACTTGATCCCAGGTCACTCAAGTGTATCTTCATTGGGTATTCGTCACATCAAAAAGGGTATAAGTGTTACTCTCCAGTCACAAGGAAATTCTACAATTCCATGGATGTAACATTTTTTGAAACCCAGTCTTACTACCCTAAAATTGTTATTCAGGGGAAGACTCCAACCCAGGAATCTCAATTTTGGACCCTTGAGTCATTGAGTGAGCCATCTATCACCACCAACAATCCCACACCTCCTGAGTCATTGAGTGAGCCATCCATCACCACCAACAATCCCACACCTCCTGAGTCATTGCATCAATCTTTACCTGCCGACAATTCCGAGATCATTGTTGACTTGCGGGATAATGAGCACATCCAAGAGGAAACGGAGGAAGGAGCACTTTCTCAACAATCCCATGAAGCTGAACCGGGTTCTCATCCAAGCAACATTCCAGGTGACAATATTCCTCCCACAGATAGTATTGATAATTATGAGTTAGAAAATACTATTCTTTATATGCCCATAGCTTGGAGAAAAGGAGTTAGATCGTGTACTCAGCATCCCATTGGAAACTTTATTTCTTATGATAAGCTATCACCTTCGTTTCGTGCCTTCACTTCTAGCATCACGGAGATACCCATTCCTCGGAATATTCAGGAAGCTTTCAAGTATCCAAAGTGGAAGGCGGCAGTCAATGAGGAAGTTCGGGCTCTGGAAAAGAATGGTACTTGGGCAATTACTGATCTTCCAAGAGGTAAGAACCAGTTGGGTGTAAGTGGATTTTCACAGTAAAGCACAATGCAGATGGTAATGTAGAACGATATAAAGCTCGGTTGGTCGCCAAAGGATTCGCCCAATCCTATGGCATTGACTATCAAGAAACCTTTGCTCCAGTTGCCAAGCTCAACACTGTTCGTGTACTTTTATCCTTGGCAGCTAATCTCGATTGGTCACTTCACCAACTTGATGTGAAAAATGCCTTCCTCAATGGTGAGTTAGAGGAAGAAGTTTACATGGACATTCCTACTGGACTTGAGACGACATCAAATTTCAACAAAGTTTGCAGACTCCGAAAATCCTTGTATGGCCTCAAACAATCTCCCAGGGCCTGGTTTGAACGGTTCACTAAGGCAGTGAAAGGGAACGGTTTTGTTCAATGTCAATCCGATCATACATTATTTGTGAAGCACTCCCTAGGAGGGAAATTGGCAATTATCATTGTTTATGTGGATGACATAATTTTAACAGGTGATCATGAAGAGGAAATTGGCTTACTTAAAAAATTCCTAACAAAGGAATTTGAGATTAAAGATCTTGGAAATTTGAAGTACTTTCTTGGAATGGAGATTGCTCGGTCAAAGAAAGGTATATCAGTCTCACAACGTAAATACGTTCTAGACTTACTGAATGAAACAAGGATGCTAGGATGCAAGCCGGCAGAAACACCTATGGATACAACTATCAAACTGGAAGAAAGTGACGGTAGTGCACCAAGTGATAAAGGGAGATATCAACGTCTTGTGGGAAAACTCATTTATCTTTCTCATACATGGCCAGACATCGGCTTTTCTGTTAGTGTGGTCAGTCAATTCATGAATAATCCAACCGACAAACACATGACTGCTATGACCAGAATATTGAGGTACCTAAAAAAGACACCGGGAAAGGGTCTCTTCTTCCAAAAAACAACATATAGAAAAACTGAGATTTTTTCAGATGCAGATTGGGCAGGTTCAGTGAGTGATCGAAGATCAACTTCTGGCTATTGTTCGTTTGTTTGGGGGAACGCGGTTACATGGCAAAGCAAGAAACAGTCAGTGGTAGCCCGTAGTAGTGCTGAGGCAGAATTTCGTGCTATGGCACTAGGTATCTGTGAGGGAATCTAGTTGAACAGGCTGTTAGAAGAATTACGGGTTCCATCTGAACATCCCATGGTTTTATACTGCGACAACCAAGCCGCTATCAGTATAGCTAAGAATCCGGTTCATCATGATCGAACTAAACACGTGGAGATAGATCGACACTTTATCAAGGAAAAGATTGAAGAAGGAGTTTTTCAAGTCAGCTATACTCCAACAAACTGTCAAACGGCGGATATTCTCACAAAAGCCCTTGCTCGAGTTACGTTCGACGATCTGACGGACAAATTGGGAATGATTAACATCTACAACGTAGCTTGAGGGGGAGTGTTGGTAATCAAGCTAGCTGTATGCTTGTTCATGCTCATGGCCTCATGGCCTCATGTTTTTGGCCTCATGTGCCTCATGTACCTCATGGCCTCATGTTTTTGGCCTCATGGCCTCATGTGCCTCATGTACCTCATGGCCTCATGTACAACTCCTATATAATGGAGCTCATATTTTAGTTTCTAATATAAGAAGAACATAGAGTGTATTAGTTCATTCACTCTCTCTCAATATTTCTTTCACAATATATAAGAAAAAAAAATTAATTAATGTTTAGAACAGAAAATTCAGAACATGAATTTAAAAAAGCCTTCAATGTTGGAATGGACATTTATAAAACTCCAACCAAAACTGTTTATTAGTTCTGAAGCTATACATATAGATTCATAAAATAATTGTGACATGTAGCATTATTGGAGCTATAGATTCAAAGAATATTGGTATTGTGGATTTCGAAAATGCCTCCAAAGAATTAGTACTGTGGATTGTGTATTGTATTGTTGGGATGGGGAGGAAAACTTTAGAGAAGAAAATGCCTAATCAGGACACACCAGTAAACTAGCATTTTCAATAGTTAACCTAAATTCAAAATGAAATTCTTTAAGTTATTCTTTTTCATTCCGCACACTAGATGATATTAGTTCAATTTATAACATAAACAAAAATATCAAAGGAGTATACAGATGGCGTCCTCCACATCAACTGCCACTTCATCATGGCCACCGAGGATGTGTGCATGTGGCTTTGGACATTACGATGTAAAGATATCAAGATCCGCCAAAAACCCTGGTCGTGCGTACTACGTTTGCCCTAAAACTACGGTGAGTTTGTGTTGCCACTCTCTTATGCACTTAGTCATGTCATCGTTCATTTGTGGTTGTGTCGCATAGTATGCATGCTAACTATCTACTGCACTTTTGTCCAGTAGAGATATGTTACGTGGGTTGGTTGGTGTGGCGAGTTTTGCAGCACCAGATTTGGTACTGACCAGCCACATAATGATGTCGATCTGGGGTTATAGGCGGACGTTGCGTGCATAGATCAGAGCCTACGTATGCTTAGGATGGTCGTCAGTGTTTTGTGCGTCGTTGTTTTGGTGTTATTGTTTCGGATATGATGCATTGTCATGGATATTGCTGCGTAGTTACTTTTTGTATCACATATGTACTTGTTGTCAATTACGTATTCGTCCTGTTACATAACATTTCCCCAACGTGTAATAGAAACCGACTTTGTCTTTTACAAAGTGTTGTACTCTTTGTTGTTATTACTGCAGTAATTATGTTTACACTTTAATTTCACTTTTGGGCATGCAAAAAATATCTACTCTACTTTCTTTGACACTGATATTGCATTAATTTTACAAGCAAGACAGCACTACTCATGGCAACAAACCGATCATCACCACGTACCCCTTCCAAGTCTCGAGGTAACGCTGTCACATCAACCCAACCCCAGCCAGTCCACAAATGCCAATTCGACAGCAACAATACAAAGTTGTTTCTTCAACTCGTCATTGCTGAAATGGAAGTTGGTAATCGACAACTGTGTGGATTGTCCATGGCTGGGTATAAGAACGTAGCGAACAAATTTCTAGAGAAAACCGGCCTGCTACATTCGGCCAAACAAATGAAAAACAAGTTTGATAACTTGAAGAAAGATTGGGTGGCATGGAAGAAGTTGGAGAATGCCAGCCACGGCTTAACAGGGCTTGGGTACGACCATGAGACGGGCTTGTTCACTGTACTTGACCATTGGTGGGCCAAAATGCAAGTGGTATGTATTGACAAAACAATTTATTTTCCCCATTACTGTTGTACTAGTATTGCTGATTTGTGGCGCCATATTTTGTTCACATAACTACTTTTGCAAATCAAAGCAGTTGTTTAACAAACTAATTAATTAATGTTGGGAAACCCACAACGTGCCATGTGTACACTTAATTCAAGAGTTACATTTATTGTTTTCTAATTACAACACTAAATCCCTTCATGTGCTTACCCTCTGTTACTGTCATTGGTGGTACACTTTAAGGGCAGCAAATACATTTCAAGATTTACTTACATATGTGTTTTCTCCTGTCTTAGATGAACAACCGATGTGCTAAGTTCAAGAGTAAGCCTCTAGAGCACTTGGACCCAATGGAGCGGGTCTACTCTGGCGCAGCAGCGACTGGGAAACATGCATGGACTCTAACAGAAGTGCGCTATGATGCTGCTGCTGCGACCAATGCCAACGAGGATAGCGGGATGGGACCTCTCAGTGCAGGCACACCACTATAGCCGGGCCATGACACTATCAGGGAGAACGTGGTGGATAGTAGCCTCTTTGACGATGCTCCCCCCAGTCAGCCGTAGATGGATCAGCCAATGCAAAACGTTGCAAGCGGCCAACATCTGGCACTGTCACTAGTAGCATGGACAATCTGGTGGAAGTAGTGAGCAAACAAAGCCGGGAGTTGAAAATTACGCAATACGTTGTCACTAATAAAGGTGACAACACTGTGGGGGACTGTCTTGCAAGGCTTATGAGCACACTTGGATTGGAGCCCAGCGGTAAGTTATTCTCATTCGCATTCGGCATAATGGATTCACCCGATAATCGGGACATCATCATGGTCCTCCCCAAGAATTACATTGTCAACTGGTTGACAGAGAAGCGTGCCTGCACGCCGGCCAATGTTGGTAAGGATCGTGAAAGGGGGACACAGCTGTTCAAGAGTGGTGGTGCTGTTGATTTGGACTAGGCCTTTGTGGTTGGATTGTCATTTTGTTGTTTGGTTATCATGAGATTGTAGTATATTTTGTGTCTGTTTTTTTTTTTTTTTGGCTGTGGTGCACATGCAAGACTATTCGCATTCCTTTTATTTTGGTTTGGACGTTTATTTATCATTCTGTAGGACTTGGGTACTATATGGCACTGTTGTGTCACATGCTTGTTATGTTACGCAAAAAGTCTTGGCCAGGGAATCTATATGCATGTCTTTGCAGGCTCTTTTTTGTTTGTTGTATAATTATTTATTTTAGGTGCTCCTTGTCACAGGCAGATGGTGATTTGTGGGCCACACATTAGTTTGATGTGAAAAACAAAGTAGTCTATTTTATAGTCTATTTGGACTGAATTTTTCAAATCTATTTTGTAATTGGCAAAACGAAAATTATATTGACAAAAGCAAACACTAATTTGCTCGAAAATGAAAAAGTAGATAATTTAGTCCTCAGGAACGAAAAAAAAAAAACACAGAAAATGATGGGTTTTTTTAACCATATTCAAATTAATTTTTGTGAAGAAAAAAAAAACGAATAATATATTGTGAAAGCTTAACCAAACATTCAAAAGTTGATATAACTACAACCTTAACTGTACATCCCTAAAAATTAACATAACTAGAAATATCAACTATGTGACGAAATTTGTCCGCCCATTAAATTTTGTGCAACTAATCTATATCGTAGAAAATTATTCATATCAAAGTTTGACCTGAATACTACACATATTTTTGCCACACATTTATTAGTGGTTATTACTTGCAAAACTGTGTTCCATTATTTTATATATTTAGATTTCTTTATTTACTTTATATGAACTAAAAACTTCTGATGCAATTTTGGAGTTATTTGATGTGGCTTACGTCAATCACAAGCACATGAAACTTGGTGCTTATATGGAAGCATGCAAAGTAGAAATTGTACAAACCTGGGGAATGTACTACCATTCACATGGTAGTGTCATGTTGTTCAGCTTTGGGCAATCACATGGCCACAGTAACTTAACCTAGTAGTTTGATGTCTAACAAGAGTGCTATATATCATGGAGTTGATCAACCCATTTCGCAAATGCGAACTACAGCTTGTAGTTTTTCTTTCATAGAATTTGGAACGTCTATGGATCCATAATAAGGTACTAGCTCGGGAGTCATACGCAATGGCCAAATAAATGCCTGGATACGAGAGACGATCGGAGAAATAGAATTGACGACATCAATGATTTGGGTGGAAATTGCTCGCGTTGCCAACGAGTACGCATATGTTGACAGGACTCCGTTTCACACATCCGCATTGACTGGTAGCATGTGGATGCAGGAGATGCTTTAAGGTCAAAACGAAGCATTTCAGCAAAATTTTTGGATGTCACAGGATGTGTTCTTGATGTTGTGCAAGACATTAGTTAAGAATTGCGGCCTCCCGGTACCACAACGTCTCCATGGTGTAGACGTAGTTGAGAGTGTCGGCATGTTCATATTCGTGTTATGGGGCTTCCTGAGTTAGGACATAGAAGACCGTTTTCAACACTCCAGGGAAACAGTATGGCGTCATGTAATGCGAGTTCTTAAAGCGGTGAAGTTGTTCAAGATTGCACAATGCCGACCAACAAGGTCACAACACAGTAGACATCCGTACTTAGAGTCCCGACGGAAATATTTTCCATTCCAAGTGAGTGTATTTATTTTTCGCACATTTAATTATGAATAGTAGCCACTTTCAGAAAGTAAGGGCGAACTTTTTTCGGGTAGTAGCATTTCTCCGTCACAGTTTTTGTGTGTTTTTGTGTGCTTCTGCAGGACTGTATTGGCGCGCTTGACGGCACACATGTGGAGGCACATCTCCCGCCTCAGGAGGCATCGCCATATTTTGGCCATAAAGGACAGCACACGCAAAACATACTCGCAACGTGTGATTTCGATTTGTGTTTTACTTTTATATCTTGCGGATGGGAGGGTAGTATGCATGACAGCAGAGTTTTTAACGAAGTAACACAAGACCCAGCCAAACAATTCCCCATGCTAGAGGAAGGTTAGATGAATAACGGCTGGTTTTTTTTGTTTGTATTAGTTGTGTGCATTTGATATTTGTAATGATGATACGTACTAATGCAAAATTATCAAAATACAAGCAAGAAAATATTACCTTGTTGATGCGGGGTACAAGAACCAAAAAGGGTTTTTGGCGCCGTTTAAGGGATGCCGCTACCACCAGGAAGAGTCTCGCGCAACTAGACGGACAAAAAATGCAAACGAAATTTTCAACACAGTGCACTCCTCCTTACGAAGTGCAATTGAACGTACGTTCGGAGTATGGAAAGCGCAATGGGGATTCCTACATAACATGCCGCGATATGATTTTGGGAAAGTGCAAGTGTCATTGGTCGGGGCTTCAATGGCAATACATAATTTTATACGCCGCAACTCGAACGACGATGAAGCATTCAACAAGGTTGCGAATGTAGAGAATTTTACTTTCAACAACATACCAAATGTTGACGGTGTTGGTGACGATGATGATGGTGAACTAAAGGGCGACGATGATGTACATATGAACGAAGTGAGGAAATCAATACGGATTGAATTAGTGTGACATCGGCGTCAACTTGGGTTCCAATCCTGTTCGATCTGTACCAGTTGATGGCAAATGAAATGAATGTGTGAAACTGTTGAAAATGTCAAAAATATGTACAGTTGTATTTTTAAGTTGCAGGTTGTAAAGGGCATTTACCAGTTTGTAATGTGGAAATTAATTAATGTAAGAGCGCAATTTGTTGGCAAAAATTTTGAAAATAAATATGCCATTCAATTATAATAATAAAAATAATTAACAAATACATTTATAAAAATAGAAAAAAATTTGCTAAGGGTATTTTTGTCGTTTGCAATAATTATTTGGAAAATTTGCTAATTGTAATAATAATAAAAATACTAATTTTACTAATAAATTTGTAATAATAAAAAAAATAAATTTGTAAAAATAAAAATAATAAATTTGTAATAATAAAAAAAAATTGCTAAAATTTGCTAATTGTAATAATAATAAAAATAAAATAAAAATGTTTGGAAAATTATAATATTACATTCAAATAACTTTTTCATACACAAGGGCAAAATCGTAAAATTTATAAATTGGCTAAGGGTATTTTGGTCTTTTTAAAGTAATTTGACACTTTAAAAAAATATTAAACCAAAAACAAAAAAGCCAGATTTTTAACAACTTCCTAAATCACCTTCCAAAAAACCAAAAAGCTTGGTAAAAAGCCAAAAGCCAGCTTTTTACCAACTTTCCAAAACACCCCTAATACTCACATTTTATGGTGATGTGTGATTGAAATTATTTAATAAATCCTTCAATTTATATACAAAATTTTTCAATTTATAATGATGTCAATATATTTATTTACGAAATATAATGTGTGATTGAATTTAATTATGAAATATTTTAAATTTTTTTAACATATAGCCCGGTGGGTAGGTTTGGAATTTATAATTATTTTTTGGGTCAGGCTTGGGCAGATGTAGAGGTCTAATATTAGAACCGGATCAGACTTAGATAAACACAAAATCCCTTATCATATTGTCGGCCAGGCCCGAACTTGGCCCAACCCAGCCTAACATATGCCCACTGTAAAACCCAAGTTATGTGTAGGATTATTTTATTGGATAGATTAGTAATTAAATTAATTTATATGGGTCATTTATTAATATCAAAGAATTAGTTATGAGATGGCATTATATTTCCTATTACTTAGATGGGTAATTTTGTAACTTTGAGAAATTAGGTTAATAAGCCCACCTATATATTGTGGCTTTAAGTCTTGGGAAACAAACAAAACAGAGGCTAGGAATTGCTCCATAGGCGGCTAGGGTTTGAGGAAGTAAAAAAAAAAAAAAAGAAAAGAAAAGAAAAGAAAAAGAGAAGAGAAGAGAGGTTCAAGTGAAGCTGCAATAGGGATTGGAGGTAGCATGTTGGTGATTTTGGGACACCCACTGGTTAAGGTAAAATCTGTCTTTACTGTTAATTATTAAGTTTATGTTGAGGAATTTAACAATCAATGCATTAAGGGGATTTGGAAGATCTATAGGTGCCTACTTAGGTTTTGAGAATTGGATGCAATGTGTAAGTGTAACTTTGGGTAGGTAATAGAAACAATGGAGTTTTGTATCATGGGTAAGGGTGTGTTTGGCTATAAAGTTGGGTTGAATGGTTTGATCTCTTGGATATTAAAGCAATACATTAATCTAATATAGTGGGGCTTTTGTGGGTGTATGTAACATGTAAAAAATATTAATTTATTTGAGAATTTCTGAAGCCGTGATGGCTTTGTTTTGATGCTAAATCATGGGAGTTCCGAATAGACTATTGGGTTAATTTATTCTATTGTTGTTACAAGAAGAGATGGATGGGTGCACATAATAATTGTTTATGCGGTGTAATATTTCATTAGGTTTGTGAGATTGAGGTGGATCTTGGTAATTTGAGATTAGCTTGGAAAATATTATTTTAGCTGTTTGAAGGTAAGTAACCCTCTATCACTGTTGGTTTATTTTTATTCCTATCGAACCGTTTAAAATCATAAATATTTATTCATAGCTTTCCTGTTCTCTTAAAATAAAATATGGGTCAAGTATAAAACAACATCGAATATTATTATGAAAGTTATTTGAATATTTTGTGAAATTATTCTGAAAATTGTACCCAGTGTTTATTCCGAAAATATCGAATATTTTATTTAAAAGTTGTGTATTGTTTGAATTTGAACATCACTCTAGTCTGACTATGATTTGGACCCTAGCCAATGGGGGTTATTTATTGGCACAGAAACTAGTTTCTTTTGGGGCTTTACCACCGGCCTATGTGTGGTTCTGGGCCTTGTCACAGGCTAAGTGACCATAGTCATTAAGACTTGGGTTTTGTGAATCGAATCGTTGAACTATCTGAATATCGAATCATCGATTTTGAACAATGAAATTTCATCGAATTACCTCATTGTCTTTTCATTTAAAATGTATTGTACATTGTTTATTTTTAGCTATGGAACCATCTTACAAATAATTGTTCATTTATTGAACTGTGGAAAAATTATATTTATTGGTTATCGATTTATTTATTTATTTTTGTATACTTGATCCAGCTAGCAGTGATGGTTGGTTATTTACTAGGCTATCTAGCTTACCCTTATTTTTTTTTCAGATTCTGAAGAGTAGAGCTGCGCGGGATTTTTTACATGTGGGAGTGCCGAGAGTAGGACTATGATTTAAGTACTTGAATTATTGTTTTGTTAGTGGAATAAAGTAGTGGACTTGGTGGACATTTTCATGTAAGAACTATTTATTTTTATGGATTTTGGCATTATGACAATTAAGGATTTAATTTAAGTATTTTACATTGTGGGTTGTGATTGGATTCTTAGCCTTGCATGCTCACTTATATGAGTGTGCGGCGTTGTCACAGAGTTTGGGGGCGTGACAATTTTATGGTATCAGAGCCAGGTTGTAATTTTAAAAGTTGGTATAGAATAGTGGTGAGATTGGGTAGATGTAGGATTGGAAACGCTTATAATTTGATAAAATGTTAATTTTATTTACGTGCTATAGGGACTTGAGAATAGAATAAGATGAGGTTTTATTATTGATGCATATAGGTTGCAATGGAACATGAGGAGACATTGGCAAATATGGCTAGGAATACACGCCAGGGTCAAACGAATCGACGAACTGATAATAACAATCGGTGAGGGAATGTGATTAATATTGGTAGTGGTTCTCAAGCAGTCAGAGGAAATCAGGGGCAAGAGTTGAAGGAACAATTATAAGAGTTACTAGATAAGGGCTTTATTAGGCCTAGTGTTTTTCCTTGGGGTGTGCCCGTTTTATTTGTGAAAAAGAAGGATGGTAGTTTTTGCCTTTACATTGATTATAGAGGGTTGAACAAGGTAACAATTCGAAATAAATATCATTTGCCTAGGATAAATGACTCATTTGATCAATTGCAAGGAGCACAAGTCTTTTCTAAGATTGACCTTCGTTCTAGATATCATCAGTTGAAGGTTAAAGCGGAAGATATACCTAAGACAGCCTTCCAAACTAGATATGGGCATTATGAATTTTTAGTGATGTCGTTTGGGTTGACCAATACGCCTGCAGCTTTTATGGATTTAACGAACAGAGTATTTAAATCCTTTCTTAGATCAGTTTGTGGTAATTTTTTATTTATGACATTCTTGTGTACTTGAAGAGTAAAGAGCAGCATGAAGAACATCTGAGAATAGTGTTGCAGATGTTAAGGGAGAAGAAATTTTTTTTGCTAAATTAAAGAAGTGTGAATTTTGGCTGGAGAGTGTATCATTTTTGGGTCATGTGATATCTAGAGATGGGGTGTCTGTTGACCCCAAGAAAGTGGAGGCGGTGGTAGAGTGGAATAGGCCTACTAGTGTCACTGAAATTCGTAGTTTCTTGGGTTTAGCAGGATATTATAGAAGGTTTGTTAAGGAATTTTCCTGAATTTCTATACCTTTGACTTGTTTAACACAAAAAGGAGGGGTTAAATTCGAATGGTCTGAAGATTGTGAGAAGAGTTTCCAGGATCTAAAGAGTCGATTAGTGTGTGTTCCAGTACTTATAGTTCCATCCGGAGATGAAGGTTTTACCATCTATAGTGATGCATCGAAGATGGGCTTGGGTTGTGTTCTGATGCAGAACGATAAGGTAGTGGCATATGCGTCTAGGCAGTTGAAGCCATATGAGCAGATTATCCTACGCATGATTTGGAGTTGGCTACAGTGGTGTTTGCATTGAAAATCTAGAGGCACTAACTATATGGGGTGAAATGTGAGATATTCACTGATCATAAAAGTCTGAAGTATATTTTCACTCAAAAAGAATTGAATATGAGGCAAAGGCAATGGTTGGAGCTAGTAAAGGACTATGATTTGACTATCAATTATCATCCAAGAAAAGCCAATGCAGTGGCTGATGCCTTGAGTAGAAAGACCCTGAGTAATTTGGCTACCTTGATCACTGACCAAAAGAATATCTTGGAGGACTTGCGAAGGTTGAATATCGATATTAGATGGCATAACCATGGAGTGCAGTTGGCAAACCTTAGAGTTCAACCCACATTGATTGATAGAATTAAAGATGCTCAGGGAAAAGATCCTCAGTTGCAAAAACTTAAGGCTGAAATTGAAATATGGCTACAGATGGAATTTTGTATGCATAAAGATGGAACCTTGAGATTTGGAGAGAGGTTGTGTGTGCCTAATGATTTAGAGCTCAAGAGAGAAATCCTGAGAAAAGCTCACAGTTCAGGGTATACTGTACATCGATGGAGCACTAAAATGTATAAAGACTTGAAGATGAACTTTTGGTGGTATAATATGAAGAGGGAAATTGCTCAGTATGTTGCTCAATGTTTGGTATGTCAATAGGTGAAAGTTGAACATCAGAGACCTGCAGGTAAGTTACAACCTCTTCCTATTCCTGAGTGGAAGTGGGAACATATTACCATGGATTTTGTGACAGGGTTGCCTAGGACCCAAGGTGGTAACAATGCTATTTGGGTTATCGTTGATCGATTGACCAAATCCGCTCACTTTCTAGCTTTTAAGGTAGGGTTCTCCTTAGAGTAGTCTGCAAATCTGTATATCAAAAAGATTGTGAGGTTGCATGGTATTCTGGTGACCATAGTGTCTGATAAAGATAGTAGATTTGTATCTATGTTTTGGAGGAGTTTGCATACAGCTTTGGATACTAGTTTGAATTTTAGCACGACCTTTCATCCTCGTGATGGACAGTCAGAGAGAACTATTCAAACTCTTGAAGACATGTTGAGGGCCTGTATTAATGATCTTGGAGGTTCTTGGGATGAACATTTGGCCTTAGTGGAACTCTCTTATAATAACAGTTATCATGCGAGCATTCAGATGGCACCATATGAGGCTTTATATGGACGGAAGTATAGATCACCTATTTGTTGGGATGATGTGGGCGAAAGGAAGTTATTAGGGCCTGAGATTGTGAAACAAACAGTGGACAAGATCAATCTTATTAGAGAGCGACTTCGCACTGCACAGAGTAAACAGAAAAGTTATGCAGATAATAGGAGACGCGATTTGGTGTTTGGGGTTGGAGACCATATGTTCCTTAAGGTGTCTCCTATGAAAAGAGTAATGAGGTTTGGTGTTCGTGGTAAATTGAGTCCTAGATTTATTGGACCATTTGAGGTTTTAGATCGAATTGGAGAGGTAGCTTACAGACATGCCCTACCATCTTCACTAGTTGGAGTTCATAATGTCTTCCATGTTTCGATGTTGAGGAAGTATATACCGAATCCCAATTATGTGATTGATTATGCACCGTTGCAGTTTAAGGAGGATTTGACCTATGAAGAACACCTTGTAAGAATTGTTGATAAGAAGGAGCAGGTTTTGAGGCGTCGAGTCATCCACTACGTTAAGGTTCAATGCAGCAATCACTCGAGAGAGAAGCTACTTGGGAACTTGAGGATGAAATGAGACAAAAGTATCCACAACTTTTTGAGACTTCAGGTATGTCAAATTTCGAGGACGAAATTTCTTTTAAGGTGGGAAGAATGTAAAACCCAAGTTATGTGTAGGATTATTTTATTGGATAGATTAGTAATTAAATTAATTTATATGGGTCATTTATTAATATCAAAGAATTAGTTATGAGATGGCATTATATTTCCTATTACTTAGATGGGTAATTTTGTAACTTTGAGAAATTAGGTTAATAAGCCCACCTATATATTGTGGCTTTAAGTCTTGGGAAACAAACAAAACAGAGGCTAGGAATTGCTCCATAGGCGGCTAGGGTTTGAGGAAGTAAAAAAAAAAAAAAAGAAAAGAAAAGAAAAGAAAAAGAGAAGAGAAGAGAGGTTCAAGTGAAGCTGCAATAGGGATTGGAGGTAGCATGTTGGTGATTTTGGGACACCCACTGGTTAAGGTAAAATCTGTCTTTACTGTTAATTATTAAGTTTATGTTGAGGAATTTAACAATCAATGCATTAAGGGGATTTGGAAGATCTATAGGTGCCTACTTAGGTTTTGAGAATTGGATGCAATGTGTAAGTGTAACTTTGGGTAGGTAATAGAAACAATGGAGTTTTGTATCATGGGTAAGGGTGTGTTTGGCTATAAAGTTGGGTTGAATGGTTTGATCTCTTGGATATTAAAGCAATACATTAATCTAATATAGTGGGGCTTTTGTGGGTGTATGTAACATGTAAAAAATATTAATTTATTTGAGAATTTCTGAAGCCGTGATGGCTTTGTTTTGATGCTAAATCATGGGAGTTCCGAATAGACTATTGGGTTAATTTATTCTATTGTTGTTACAAGAAGAGATGGATGGGTGCACATAATAATTGTTTATGCGGTGTAATATTTCATTAGGTTTGTGAGATTGAGGTGGATCTTGGTAATTTGAGATTAGCTTGGAAAATATTATTTTAGCTGTTTGAAGGTAAGTAACCCTCTATCACTGTTGGTTTATTTTTATTCCTATCGAACCGTTTAAAATCATAAATATTTATTCATAGCTTTCCTGTTCTCTTAAAATAAAATATGGGTCAAGTATAAAACAACATCGAATATTATTATGAAAGTTATTTGAATATTTTGTGAAATTATTCTGAAAATTGTACCCAGTGTTTATTCCGAAAATATCGAATATTTTATTTAAAAGTTGTGTATTGTTTGAATTTGAACATCACTCTAGTCTGACTATGATTTGGACCCTAGCCAATGGGGGTTATTTATTGGCACAGAAACTAGTTTCTTTTGGGGCTTTACCACCGGCCTATGTGTGGTTCTGGGCCTTGTCACAGGCTAAGTGACCATAGTCATTAAGACTTGGGTTTTGTGAATCGAATCGTTGAACTATCTGAATATCGAATCATCGATTTTGAACAATGAAATTTCATCGAATTACCTCATTGTCTTTTCATTTAAAATGTATTGTACATTGTTTATTTTTAGCTATGGAACCATCTTACAAATAATTGTTCATTTATTGAACTGTGGAAAAATTATATTTATTGGTTATCGATTTATTTATTTATTTTTGTATACTTGATCCAGCTAGCAGTGATGGTTGGTTATTTACTAGGCTATCTAGCTTACCCTTATTTTTTTTTCAGATTCTGAAGAGTAGAGCTGCGCGGGATTTTTTACATGTGGGAGTGCCGAGAGTAGGACTATGATTTAAGTACTTGAATTATTGTTTTGTTAGTGGAATAAAGTAGTGGACTTGGTGGACATTTTCATGTAAGAACTATTTATTTTTATGGATTTTGGCATTATGACAATTAAGGATTTAATTTAAGTATTTTACATTGTGGGTTGTGATTGGATTCTTAGCCTTGCATGCTCACTTATATGAGTGTGCGGCGTTGTCACAGAGTTTGGGGGCGTGACACCCACCCCTACCTTAGGTACACAAAAAAAAGATTTTTCCATTGAGAGTTTTTGAAAGCCACACCAATCATTCAATCATTAAGGACAATTTTGTCATTTATCATCCCAACATCACTTCAAACACATTTTTTAATACAACAATCAAACAAAAAATTTAACCCATCTTCCTAAATACAAAAACTAAAACAGCCTATTAAAATAGTCAAATAGGCAAAAAAAAGTAGTCATTTCCAAATGAAGCCTTTTTTTTTTTTTTTTTTCTCATCTCATATTCTTTATTTCCTATTTTCTCTCAACTAATAATATCACGTTGTTCAACCATCGCACAACCCTCTCCCACCATTGATAGACACCATTGTTATTATTGTTTACTAACATTTGATGTGTCGTCGATGAGAGTTGGAAAATATTGTGGTAGTGTAGTAAGAAGAATTTGGTGGTGCGTAGATGAAAATTATGATTGGATGATAATTTTAGTTTGATATTAGAAGATATTTGGGTGATTTTTTTCTTTTTCTTTTAGGTTAGTTACAGAAAAAAAAAAAAAAAAATTTTGTCAATGGAATATTGATAATTTTTATAACGTGATTTATGATGAATTTCATGGGATGTAGGTGTAATTTTTTTCTCTCCATAGGGATTTGAAAAAAAAATACTGCAAGTCTTACAGTATTGGTATATTTACACTAATCTTTCTTTCAGTAAGATTAAAGACAATGTTCAGAACATGTTGTCCTTTGTCAAGTCGTTCAGCATTGATCATATCGATGTGCTTGTTCAAACGTGGAATGACGGGCTGGGCATTAGATCCAGGTTGGAAGATTCTCCCAATGTTAGTGATAGTGACAACAGTAGAGGGCTGATGTGCGATATGGAAAACTGAGAGGATTTGTTGTCGTCATATTGTCCTCATGAATCGAAGACATTTTTACTATGCCATTCACATTCACACTTTTTCCACATTCAATGACATTGTTTGCGTTTAATCTAATAAAAGTTTATGACATTTTACTTACTATTATTATGGGTTGCCCAGTTTGTGGATTACATGTTATTAAATAAAGGTCAATTTCACAGGCTTTTCGATTTTTTATAGAGTTCCTCATTGTCTTTACTAGATCGTTAAGTCATTGGTTTCGTCAGATATATGAACAAAAAAGAAAATAGTTTTTTTTGTGTGCTACATGTAAGTGTTTTGACATACCAGTTTGTGGTACACTAGTGTAGACACCCCATTTTTGACCGCCCTTAAGACTTGAGCGCCTCAGGTTGATCACTCGAAGATGAAGTAATACGTTGTACAAATTGTGCAAGTTCCTCAGCAAAAAAGCTTCGGTTTTCCAACTCCAGAGCCTAGAATTTTGTATCGCCTTTGTATCAAACCTGTTTTGATTCCCAAAAATTGACTTTTTCCAAGCCTAACCACTCTGAGGCCAGCAGGCCAACAGGTGGCCGGCTGGCCAGAATTTAGTGGTCAGCCATCCCCTAGGTGGCCGGCTGACCAAGTTTCTCGGCTAGTAGATATTTTGCTGCCAGTTGTCCCCCCATGTGCATGCACCACACTAGCTGCCTCTATACAGCTATGTTCGACATAGGCACTAGTTTTTCTATATATACTGTCACGACCCCATTCCGCCCCTAGTAGAATGGTGCCATGATGGCCAGTAATCCGAGATTACCAAAGGCCAACTTACAAGATTCACACACAGATAGAGTATACATATGGGGTTTACAAGTGCGGAAGCAATAATTTAATTCTAATTAGTCCATAAGAGCTGTGCATAAATCAAATGAAATGACATACATCTTATCAAGGTCTTACAACTTGGGTACAATAAAATGAAGGACAAAATATATCTTGACCAAAAGGCTTCTCAAGCCATTATATACAAACACAATGAAATACAAGCTAAGAAGCATGATCCTCAAGATGCTACAAAATGCGAATCCAAACAAGTTGCAAGGCACATCTAGGCGTCACCGCCGTCCTACTCATCACCTACATATCTATAGAGAGGGTGAGCTTGGATACTCAGTGAATGGTACAAGTAATAAAGGGTTTGCATGATTGATATCCAAGATCTTTATCAAGCGATACACATTATGCCTTGCACAAAATCCAAAGACAAATCAAATTCATCTAACAAATCTTTCAAGCTTCATCAATCAAAGTCTTTCAAGGCTTTCAAGTTTCAAGGGATGACATTAACAAAGGTTGTGCTACAAATGCTTATAGTCCCCTAACACGTACGGGCTTTCGAAGGTTGTGCTCCAAATGCTTATAGTCCCCTAGCACGTACGGACTTTCAAGGGTTGTGTTACAAATACTTATAGTCCCTTAGCACGCACGGACTTTCAAAGGTTGTGCTACAAATGCTTATAGTCCCCTAGCACTTACGGACTTTCAAAGGTTGTGCTACAAATGCTTATAGTCCCCTAGCATGCACGGACTTGTGCCACAAATGCTTAAAGTCCCCTGGCACGTACGGACTTCCCGAGAATGTCATCCAAAACAAAACTTATACTTGGCATACAAAACAGGGATAATCATTCATGCTTGATCAAATACTTTTCAAAACAAAGCAAAGCAAGGCTTATCAAAACATTAGAACATAGCTTTATTAAAAATACCACTCACATAGTTCTTCAAACGTCGGGGTCAAGGCAAGTCCAAGTCCTACAAACACATGGCAGAGTCTATTGAATGCACTTTCAAACAAGCTTCACATGCATACAAATGATCTCGGCATTCTTCAAAAACTAAGTCAAATTAAAACAAAACACTGTTTCTCATCTCGGGAAAACATGCTGGGTACCAACCAGGTCTTGGCCGAGGTCCCACACCTTTTCGCCGATGTGTGGTCCCGACGGCCACATTCAAAAGTAAAGTCGGGAAAATCTGGGTTTCCCTTTGAAGAACATGAAGATGGAGAAGATGAAGAACATGCATGTTTAACTCACAACTTGTTATTACAAAATCTGAGATTTCATGCTATGAGTTCGAAAACATGGACCTGGGTACCCATACTTGAAGATCTTATGAAAACAAACACAAAAACATGGTTCTCAATATAAACTTTCGGATCAAAACAAGACTTTTCTTCAAGAACACATGAACAATATCTTCTCTTTCTAAAACCAACTTTAAATCGATGCATGGTATGCAGAATAGGTTCGATCATGCAATGCAGCTAGATGATCAATAAGAACAACAAGAGTAGATTAAGATTCTAACCTCGAAACTCGAATCTAACGGTTTAAACTCCAACGATCAAGCTTGGAAGCCTACTTTCTTACTCAAAAACTTCTCCTTCTTCTTCCTAGAGCCTCTCTCTCTAAAAGACAAGATTTGATACAAAATGATATGTTTTTCCCGACAGTCACTGACTTAACCCTCTGCAGGGGCATGTGGTGACGGTTGGTTGGCTCTACTAAAAAAGGTGACTGACTGAAAAGACAAGACTATGACAAAGTGTATTCAACAAGCTAGACGGTAAGGCACTCCGGTAGGTAATGATCTCGGCTAAGAACAAGGCATCGCCAAGTAAGGGAACAATGATCTCGGCTAGGAAGGACAACACTTGGCCTAGCTGTGCCACACCTCGGTCTAGGTCGCACCAATCCAGGAACAAGATCACTCAGGCGCAAAGGTAACATCTCGGCCTAGATAATACACATCTCGGCCTTGGTGGTACACACCTCGGCCAACATGTTAGGACAGAGGTGGAGGCCAACCGAAAATGGTTCCAAGATAGTTCTAGGCTTAAGGTGACCTCGGCTTGGATTGACCTAGGCTAAACACACACCAAACAAGGAGCGAAGCTTGCAAGTAACACTTATGCAAGACAAATCAAGGTTTGCAAATGCAACATATCAAGACAAGATCATGTAATATATGCAAGCATGACTAGAGTAAAGTGAGGGTTGTTACATATACATGACCACCTATCTTGAAATTAGGGTTAGAAAAATTATTAAAGGCCAAAGACTTGTAAAACACTCTCTCTCTCTCTCTCTATCTTGCAACCTAAATACTCTCTCTTTACACTTCCTAAACCAAAAATTTAGCTCTTCTTACTGAGATTCTTGAGCTCAAATCTCAACCCTTGAGAGTGAGAACTTGTTGGTTTGTTAACAAAGGAGTTACCTCTCTTCTAGAGGTAAAATTTTGAGCATCTCTACACTACTTCTCCCCTATATTTTCTTGCTGTTTTGGAACTATTTTTACACCTGTTTTTATGGGCTAAAACTTGTGGCTTAAAGCTATATAAGGTGGAGGGGTTAACCACCCTTTTTTAAACCTTGTTTTCCAAGCTTTTTCCCTTGCGTTTCCCACCTCTTCCTCAACCTTTTTCCAAATTTTTACCATTGTTTTTCAGGGTTTTTCAAAGGCTAAAAATGTGGTTTTGAAGTCCCAAAAATGGAAAGGATAGCCATCCCTCCTTAGGCTTACTTACTAGCTTTATTTCTCCATTATTTTAGTTAATTTTTTCATACTTTTCCATGATAATTTCAACACCGTTTTTGTGTGTTTTAGGATCATTTTTGTGTGTTTACTTCATTCATGCTTTATATAGTATGCTTGTAGTGTTGTAGTCCTCATAGGTTTGGTGGTGTAGGCATTAGACACCAATCTATTTGAGTTGATAGCATTTATTTCATGCTTTGCATACTTGTATTCACATATAATCACCTCTACACTCTCCCTCCTTTCTTGGCTTTTTATTTGTTTGAGAGTTGTTTCAAACGAGTGTTGTTTAAGCTTAAGAAAGAGACCTTTCATGCTTAAAGGTTAATCTCTTCGGAGGTTCATTACCAAGGCATTACATCGCTCTCATGCCCAAAACCACTTCTTGTTTACACTTCCCTCTTTTTAGTGGACTTAACTCTCATATTTGGACTAATTGATTAAAGAATGGAAAGGAAATTAAAAGCGACTAATAAAATTGGACTAAAAGAAGCAAGAGTAATAAAATTTGCTTTGGGTTCAATCGAACGTTAATTGAACCTATCGTGTATCGAGTCATCACATACTCATTAGTGATGTTAATGACTCGAGAAACGATGTCTACCGCTTCCTTAGGGAGGCAACTCCATGATAGGGAGGAGGTTCTTGTTGGTCTTTTATTTTCATTTATTAAGCTTTTGTCCCGTCGACTCATAGATCATTACACAACAAGTTCGCGTATTGGTGGTTTGCAAATCGAGCCTACCTCTCATTTGATCTATTTAATGATAAGGAGAGGTAGAAAGGACAAATAATCCCTGGAAACACTTTGTTGTGCTCTGTTTCCTTTCTATTGTAGCAAGGCAAACCCCCAAAATAGTGGCCGACTGGCCACCTGACCATCTGTCCAACCACTTTATATGGCCGACCAACCACCTTTTGTTGACCAAGCAGTGTCATTTTTATGGCAAAACAGAGCAGAGGCTGAGGGTGAAAACAAAGTAATTTTTTGACTGCGAACAGAAAAGTTCTAGCAGCAAAACAGAAGCATCCTCGAGTGGAAATTCGCCTTCATGCATTGATTCGGTGTTGTTCATTAACGAATTGTAATATTTTGTTCATTACTTAGATTAATTTTAAATTGTAATAAGTAGTTAGTTTAGTTAGTTAATTTATTTGGTATTGTAATATTTAGTTTAAGTTAGGATGTTTATTTGGACCCTCCTGCGTGAGGGCAAGTTGTAGTATTGTATAAGTCTTCCAACCCCATTTCTTTCTCCCTTTTATTTATTTGCTCATAATGGTAGCATCATGTCTTACATTTTTCATATCGTTGCCATGCTTACCATATTCATTTTGCATACATTTGGCTCGGTATATCATTCTAACTTTATGGTCATTTCTTACTCAAAAATGTGCTAACTACATACTATCAAATTGATTCACATGTCATACTAGTAACCGAGCCTATTAGTTGCATTCTATATGTATTGCATTAGTTATTTTACATCGTTAAGGTAATGCATTTTTTCTAACCATTTTATTTCTTTGGCTTGCTTAGAGTACTAGGTGAGCATTTCTTGCCTTAGAATATTACATGAATGTTAGTGTTGCCATATCAAACATAATTACCATGAGGCTAAGTGCTTGTTCACTATATCTCTTGAATGCCTGTGGATGAAAGTTTTTTCACTTAAGTTGGGATAATTTGATAAATGTACATATGAGATCACTTTTTTAAGTGGTACATATTCAAATAATTTTCAAAATAGACATGAAATCAAAACATTCTAAATTTTGTGAATTAGTCTATACTTGTGTGCAACACATAGCAAAATTAGCTTAATAATCGGAACAAGAGCATATAATGTAAATAAGAATCACATCATGATTAGTAGAGGCCGATCTTTGATCAGGTGAGTGAGGTGCTCAAATTGTGACCTTCCCCTCTCATACCTAAAGTTCCCAAGCCAAGACACTTTGGTGATGACGGACTAATGGCCTTTTGGCACGAGTCACGGATTTTCTAAATTTTTCAAAAATATTTAGATAGTGACTCTAAAATCTAGCGGTGCAGTCAATTTTTGACATCTTTGATTCAAAACCGATTTTCTAAAAAGGTTTGCCACATTTGGACTCTTTTGTATTTATCCGTTTCACATTGCACTTGTGAAATCAGATTCAGAACCATGGGAGTTCGAACTGTAGGGCAATCGTATCCGGAAGGAGCATGAAAAGCAAGCTGCAATTAGTTGTATATGTCAGTGTATTTTCTTTGTTGTTGGTTTACGTTACTGAACATCCCGGTCGTTGTACGTCACATTAAAAACATATCGAGCACGGGTTACGAAAAAAGAGTTGATGTGCATTTTGGCAAATTGATTTGTTTATTACATTATTCTATTCGAATCCATTTAGGGAGGGATGGGTTATAAACAATGAAGTGTCGTTCAATTTTAGCATGTCTGTTTGTGTTTTAGCAATGAGATACTGTTCAACATTCAAGCTATTCCATTTTAGTCCTGCTAGAATGTGTAAACGTGGCTACTACCATATATGGAATTCCTTTGTATCACCGCGCCATATAACGATCATTACAAGACACACTACAGGTGTCTTCCCAATTCAAGTTACATTCACATCATTTATTCACAAAATACGACCAGAAACGACCAAAACATCATACTATTTCTGTTATGGTAAATAAAATTCCACTAATCAACAATGTTCGTCTGAGATTAAATAACAATCAAGCATACCAACATAATGAAAATGTTCATCTAATATAAAAGTATAACACCATGGACTTTGCAGAAAATCTGAGAAACATATATTCCTAGAGGCCATACACCAAAAACAATATTATCCTCGGCTTCATTACAACGTAATTACCAAATGATAATCAATTTGGGAACCATGTGAGTAAACTATCTCCATCATTATTGATAGTTACATACAATGTGAACAATTATCTTTGAATTCGTGCATCCTACTCCTGTCCTCTACACACCCAATTACTTCCTAAAGAATCCAAGTTGATGAAAATAAGAACAACATACAAAAACAAATGGAGATTTTGTACATGATTATGCACAAAATACCTGCTTATGATTTCATTTTTTCAAACATTTGTTTATGAAATGAAGAACAAAGTACAAAAACAAAGCACCTATTTTATGTTTGTCATATATCGGAAATAATATTTTTATTATTTGCATTATAACATAATCGCTTAACCCGACTTAACGGCATCCGCCCAAAACCAAATGACTACTGACCAGTCTAAACAACCAAAAAGTTTTCAAAAAAAAGCTATCCACTATAACATTCAATTACATCAAAAATAAATACACGGTTTGCAAAATGGACAAAAAACATAGTCAAATTTGTTGGTGATGGTGGGATCGAAGGGCTGTCAAACATCTAATGTTATTCTCCCACGTAATCCTTTTTTTGGGTCATTCAAGAACATTTTCACCATTGCCTCATGAAGGATAGTTGGCATAAGTCCATCCATTGGGTTGTCAACTTCGACCCCGCATATGTACGTATTGGCAGATAATGAAAAAGACAAAAATTGCATAGTCCGACTTGCAAGAAACAAAAAAGAAAAAAATGACACAATGAATGTCACTGTAATTTCAATGCAACACAAATGATCCCACAACATAACATTAGATACACTTACGAATCTGGGCCCTACTTCATAACTTGCACAAGTGTGCCGTCAAAATCTTCGCCCTGAACATTGTTGGTTGCCAACCTTGGTTTCACGAAGCTCGTGTGGTGGTCGACCACCTATTGTTTCTGACAAATCAATATATACATTAATTTAGCGATGTAACACGCAGTTTAATCATAGGAGCAATAACATCATTCACTCAAGGACAATAACTGTGTAGGAGTATGTCCACTAGTCGTCAAATTAATAAGCAAAACCAATCAAATTTAAATTAAGATCCGGTACCATTCACGTGCTTACCACTTTAAGTGCCTCATTGTAGTGGTCATCTCGCATTTCTCGTCTTTGCCTCATAAAGCTGTAATGCTTCCACATCTTGGTTTCCAAATCATGCACCATGACAGTCCAATGGTTCGCATGGTAGATCGGGAAATGGGTGTACCAGTGTCCTTGTCCGGCTTTGGTGTGGTACGCAATAGCGCACTCACGTTCCTCTTCATGTCCTACATGTGTTCAATAGCAATACATATAAATTAAACATTAACGGGTACAACTCACAGTTTGTTTTTGAGGGGGGGGGTATGGTGTGTTTGAAATTACAAGTATGTACCGAACACACGCTACTATACATGTACGATGTGTTCGCATATTTGGTTCTTTCGCCTGCCCTCTTCACTACTATATACGTACAATGTGTACACAACATGAACAAACTAACCCAAACATGGGAACCCAACTGTTAAAATACCACAACAACAACACAAATGCAAGCACCGACACACTAACATTGCATTTAATCAACATGGACACAAACAATGTTACACCCTAACTGAAAAGAATGTCACTGCAATCACACATCACCTACAAACTATATACACTAAAAACCATGGGATTCCTGGCCACATTCGAATAGAACAACACAACCAACAAGGAACATACATCAATAACTTCACATAATACTTACAAACACACCATCGCACAAACACATGATAACCCAAATAGCAAAATAATTTCATTTAAGGCTTGTTACACTAGCAGAACTAATACCCCTAAAATTGAAGGACGCAACACAACATGAACCTCAACCAATTCCAAATCCACATTACCTACTTACACATAACAACAATATAGACGTTTAACTAACATTATGTAAGCACCATTAATGCCAAACCCAATCTACAACATTACTCATACAACTCAAAACATCAAACAAAGTGAATAAAACAACATCACGAACACATACCTTCCGCCATGCGTTTCGAACACAATCACCGACTAATGTGAAAGGCAATGTCAACTGTAATGGAAAATCAACTTTGTGACGGACACTAATTGGTGCCAAAAATGTACGTACAAGAAGGGGTTTTTGTGTTTCTAGGGTTTGGGATGAAATACCAATGTTAAATTGGGCAATATAGACTACGAAATTAACGTTACCAAAATCGAATAATGCAACAATGGAACAAACATTGTGGAATCAATATTGGAATACCAAAACCTTCTGTCTTCATCTTTTTCGATTTGATCGGGAAGGAGGGAAACCCAAAAAACCTATAGAAAGTTTTTTGGACAAATTTGTAAATTCCACATTACACAAACCCACATATATCCCGAATATTGGTACGACACACGGGTAATTGGTGTACAATTATGTCATTAACATTGAAATGGGACCTATTGGTTCATCAAATAAAAGACGGGACTAAATGATTAACAAGATCTAAACTTGGGATTTATTGGTGTTTTACTCCTAACAATATCATTTTTCTTCTCATTTAACTAACAAATTATTAATGAAAATGAGATTTAAGTATTAAATAAATTAAAACCATAGAAATGCTCAATATAATTATGTCAAAATTATAAGATTTATTGTATTTTTTCAAATCTCAAAACAGGTTAGTGTAATTTACTCCTTTTTATTTTGAGTCATGTCAGTAAGTGTTACTGGCAAATTGTTAAGAAATAATTAACATCATTTTATGTTAATTACATTAATTACACGTAGCACTCTTTCATCTTCATTTGGTTTAGTTTTGGAATCATGCTTTGAGTTTTGAGTTATATTTTAAGTTTTGAGTTTTTGAAATGAATTTTGAAAAAAGAAAATTTGTTTGGTTATGAGTTTTGAAAAGAGTTTTAAAAATAGTTTTGAGTTGTATTTTAAAATTTTTTGGGTTTATTTTTTTAAATATTTAAAAAAATTCTTAATTTTATTTTTTTATGGTAAATATTTTTATTGTAAATATTTTTTTTAATGTATGTTGTATTTACTACATTTGTGCGTTGTATTTTTAAAATTTTTTTAATATTCAAAAATTTAATTTTTTTTTTATTTTATGTACATAATTTTTATTTTAAATATTTTATTTTATTTTTTAAATATTTTAAAATTTTAAAAAAATTGAATATTTTTATTTTTTTAAAATTTTAAAAGATTTTGGATTGCTCATATATATATCTAAATCATAACAAATTATTTGGTCAATACTTAAAAAAAATAACAAAATAATTTTTTCTTCAAAAATAAAATAAAAATAAATATTTTCTGAAAAAAACATTTTTTCAAAAAATTAAAAATTAAAAAATTAAATAAAAAATAAAAAAAAAAAGATTTTTTTTTGAATTTATTTTTTTCTTTTAAAAATAGAATTTTGAGTTTTGCGTTTTGAAAAAAGTTTTGAATTTTTTTGATTGGAATTATGATCCTAAAATTAAACCAGACGCTACCTAGGCACACTTTTTTTTTTTAATCTTTTTTTGGTCATATTACCTCTCTACTTTTTTACACATATTTTTATAAAAATTTAAAAAATATACGTATATAAATTATTCCAAACACCGTGTTAATTCGGTGATTAAGGGTATCTCCAATTACCAGCTGGACTAGTTTAGTTACTCACTTTCGTACATTCTATTTGAGAAGTCAAGGGATTATTCTTTGTGAAATACAATGCTTGATAATTTCTTTTTGTTGTACTATTAATTTATTTTTTCATTATGCAGTTTTTTTTTATTATTTTATTTTTAAAGTTGATTTGATTGTTGGTTTAGTAGTTTCGTTTCAATTACGGCGGCTCTTTGTTGTATTGATGGTTGAGTTTTTATAATTTTTAGATTATGATTGTCCGGATTTATTTTTATTTATATTATAAAGAAAAATTCTATTTTTACATAAAATTTATATTTAAAAAAAAAACAAGAATTATGTGATAATATCATTATTGTAAATAAATTCATATTTAATGATGTTTTATTCTGAAGTGAAAGGTTCATAATGAAACACATCATTACATATGAAAATTATGTATAAATTTTTTGTTTGTGTAGAGTTTGTTTGTAAATAATTTTTTTTTTTTAAAGCAAGCATTTCCAATCCTCACTCAAAGCCTTGGGCTTTGGCTTAGTAGTCTTGTAGCCACATTTTAGGGTGTGGTGAGGAGAAGATCTGGAGTTTGAGTTGATGGAGTAATGGCGAACCCCTTAAGTTGTAATCTAATTTTACTAACAATGAACTAACATTCTATAGTCTTGGCAAAAAAAAAAAAAATCTTCACTCAAATGTTGACTTAAACTTAAATTTTAGTTATGTTCAAAAAAAAAACAAAAAAACAAAAAAACAAAAAACAACTTAAATTTTAGTAAAGAAACACTCCAAACACTTCTCCACTTCTTAACTCTGTTTATTTGTTTTGAAGGATCATGGGGTGGGATTGGACTATTAGTCCCATCGAACTAATAGTCCATTGTTCGTTTCATTTTTTTTGCTCCGGACTAATAGTCCCTCCAGACTATTAGTCCCACAAATATGGGACTATCCTATCCCATGGGGGAGGGTGGGATAGAAACCATGGGATTGGTATCCCATGAAATTATTTTGTGAAATGTCCATTTTACCCTCCATGCTATTACTTAGCAAACAATTAGAAAAGGATAAAATAGTCTTTTGAACATTTATAAATTATTTTTTTAGTGTTGTTAATTTAAAATTATATATTAAATTATAAATTATAAATTTAATTTAATTAAAAATAATAAATTATAAATTATGGCCTTATAAATTAATTTTTTATAGTGTTGTTAAAAAATTAAATTTACATATTAAATTAAATTATTTTTTTAGTGTTGTTAATTTAAAATTATATATTAAATAAAAAATATAAATTATAAATTAAATTTATTTAAAAATAATGAATTATAAATTATGGCCTTATAAATTAAATTTTTTTAGCGTTGTTGAAAATTTAATTTATATATTAAATAAAATTATTTTTTATTGTCGTTAATTTAAAATTATATATTAAATAAAAAATATAAATTATAAATTATAAATTATAAATTTAATTTAATTGAAAATAATAAATTAAAATAATTAAAATATTGTGCAAAAAATATAAATTATAAATTAAATTTATTTAAAAATAATGAATTATAAATTATGGCCTTATAAATTAAATTTTTTTAGTGTTGTTGAAAATTTAATTTATATATTAAATAAAATTATTTTTTATTGTCGTTAATTTAAAATTATATATTAAATAAAAAATATAAATTATAAATTATAAATTTAATTTAATTGAAAATAATAAATTAAAATAATTAAAATATTGTGCAAAAAATAAAATAAAATAAATTTTTATTTAATCTAGCTAAAAATAATTAAAATATTAAAGCTATGTTTAATATTGCTATTACTTAGTAAATAATTGAAAATGATAAAATAGTCATTTGAGCATTTATCCTTCTCCATAATATCCTAAACAAATATTGGATAACTAAAAATAGTCCAATCCAGACATCTAATCCCATGACTAAACAAACATAAGATACAAATTTAGTCCAACCAAATAGTCCTGGGACAATGTATCCTAGGACTAATAGTCCGATAGACTACAATCCCCCCTTATCCAGTCCGTCCAAACAAATGCACCAAGTTCATACCAAATTGAGTTTTACTTGAATTTTTACTTAAATAAATGCAAACTCAAATCTTAACTCAAATGCCAAATTCTATATTTATTTAATTTATTCACTAATTGCCATAGTTAAGATATGATGGAAATCTCTCAAAATAATTGACAGAAAACTTTTATTAAAATTATTAAGTTTGTCTTAAAAGTTTAATTGGACTATGCAAATTTATCCATAAATAAAGCAAAAATTATATAAACGTAACATAATAAATTATGTATTAATTTTTGGGGATTTTTTTTATAAGTACCTCATATTAAGATTTTATAACATAAAGGACATAAAATATTTTCATAGTAATTGGGATCTCTCAAATCTTTACAAATTTTTTTTTTGAATCAGATGTGTTTTGAAATTTCTCTAGATCAAAATTTCTCTAATTCGAAATTTCTTTGTAAAAATTTGAGAGATCCCAATTACTTATGAAAAAATTTCATATCCTTTATATTATAAAATCTTAATATAAGATATTTAAAAAAAAAATTCTCCAAAAATCAATACTTTATTTATCTGTATTTTGAAATTTCTCTAGTTTGAAATTTCTTTGATTTTCCCACAGGGAAAATTCAGATACTAGAGAAAATCAATCAAAACACTAATGGCAAGAAATTGTAGAGAAATTCATCTCAACCAAACTAATAGCTCCAACAAGATCAAGCAAGCTCATAACGTAAAGTGAATCCAATGTGTTTAGAGAAAATTGTGATGTTAGAGAAAATTCATCTCAAGGGAAAATTTACATACAAGGATACAACTAATCAGTGAAAATCAAACAAGCAACATAATTTGATAGGTTAGGAAAAATTCAAATGCCAGAGAAAATCAATCAACGCATATAAGTTAATGTGATAATAATTGTGGTCAGAGAAAACTCGAATTCTAGAGAAAATTCATCACATAGAGAAAACTAACTAGTAAAAATCAAACAAGCAATACAAATTGAAATGCAAGAGAAAATTCATCTCAACCAAACTAATGGCAAAGAAATTGCAGAGAAATTCATCTCAACCAAACTACTAGCTTCAACGCAAGCACATAAAGTAAAGTGAATCTAATGTCACTAGAGAAAATTTAAATGTAAGAGAAAATTATAGATAGAATCACATAACAAGTTTCAAGAAGATACAAAATGCAATCGAAACCCTAATTAATTTGGATATTATTACGAAATAGAAACCCTAATTAATTGAAGAATATTAAAAAATGCAATGAATTGTATATTATAGAGAAAAACTAGTTCAGGAATAGAAACATTATTTGAGTGAGGTGGTGATGATGAAACCCTAATTACGAATGAAGATGAGCCGAATTCAAGATGAATAGACTCAAGGATGAAAGTAAAATGCGTCAAAGAAATTTTTGAGAAGAAATCTCAAAGATTTTCGTGGAGATGAAACCCTAGCTTCGCTGAATATGATTGACAGAACTGCAATGGCTTTGAAGATGAGGGGAGCCAAGTGGAAAGCTTGAAGAAAGAGAAGAAGAAAGTAAGATTTGGATGAGCAAATCAAATTTAGAGAGGAAAGTCCTGAGATTGAAGAAGCCATTGTTGTTTGTTTCAATTTTGTTACCGTTCTTAATTCAAAGAGAAAGTCAAGGTGGCGGAGGCTAGGGCTGGGCATAGGGTTATCCGACCCGCGTAACCAGTCCTACCCGGCCCGACCCGACCCGACCCCCCCCACAAGTATAGATGGTTTCGCAAATACAATAGGGTAGGGTGTGGTTTGGAATATAGCAAGTTTTCAGGTTGCGAGCGGGTTGCGGGTTTGAACTGCACTCGCCACAACCCATTCGCACTTAGAATATATAATAAATTTTTTTTTGAACCATTCATCTATGATCTATCCTAGATATTTTTGTTTTGACCAAACAAACCAAACCCTAATCCTAATCTGAGAAATCTACACAGCTCTCTTTTTCTCACTCATTTCATTTCCCATCTCTCTCTCTCTCTCTCTTTGTGGTGATGGCGACCAAAACTAGAGCTTACATACCCTACACACCCCTCAACCGCTTCACAACCTTCGTCTACAAAGGACTTCTCTTTGCGGTTGTAGGATTTGTCGTCGGACTTATCGAAACGGCGATTTGAATCAGAGCTTTTGGACGGTGCTTTAATGGCCTCCGATTTGCTCACCACAACCATGTCGACTTCGAAGACAATCGTGTTGAAAAGCTCCGATGGCGTGACGTTCGAGATTGAGGAATCAATGGCGTTGGAGTCTCAAATCATCAAGCACATGACAATCTATTTCTCTCTACTCCATTATGAAATTCCAAAAAGCAAAAGCATAAACCTATATATATATACACATATAACAAAGACCTTTGTCGTTTCTTTTATTTGGTATATATAAATATGTATCAATTCATATATTTTATTTACACCCATGGTTTGAATACTAGTGATGGTTGTTTCTTTTGTTGAACTTGGAGGGTTCAAACTGTTCTGTCCGTAAAGTCCAAACCGCAAACCGCAAACCACAAATCGCATGCACATTCGTGAACCTTATCCGCATAAATTGCAAATTGCAAACTACACTACAGGCGGTTGCGGGTTGACTTTTTCCCAAAACCGCATAGATGTGAGCAGGTTGACTTTTCCACCTCTAGCGGAGGTGGAGGATGAGGAGGAGGCTACGATAGGAGGGAGGAGAGAGAATGAAAGAGTCTGTGTGATACATGGATGTGGGTGAAAAATCTTAAGCTATAAAAAAAAATGAAAAATGTTTGGTGGTCCGAATTTGTGTGGATCGAATGGCTCGAATATGTCAAAACGACGTCGTTTTGGATGTTTCGAGCCATTCGAGCCATGAATTTTCGGGTCATCTATCATTGTTAAAAAAAAATATTATAAACTTTTCTCATTACTAAAAGTTAAAAGAGATATTAGACTAATTTTTCCTTAATATTTTATTTGTCACAAATTAATAATCTAAAAAAAATAGCTAACCAAAATACTAAACGAAAATAATTTTTTTTAAGGGCAGAAAATAAAATTCAATACCTATTATCACTTTATTAACGTTCTAGAAAGAGAGAGACAGAGATGGCAGCTTCTTCTTCCAGGATGATGGCAGCAGCCGGGGAAAAGGTGGGAGCCGCCGTCCGACGGCAAGCCCTCAGCTTAACTGAAGCGGCGGCCTCTAGAATCCGCCACCTTCTGCAGCAGCGCCAACGCCCTTTTCTCAAGCTCGGCGTCAAGGCTCGCGGCTGCAACGGCTTATCCTACACCCTCAATTATGCAGGTTCTCTCTCTCTCTCTCTCTCCTCGATATATATATGTATATGTATATGTATATGTATATGTATATGTATATGTATATGAAAATTCATGCAGATCCTTTTTTTTTTAATAGGACATATTTGAATCTAATTTGACATATAGCCTCTAGTATGCGTGAAATTGGGGAAGGATTGTTTTTCAGAAATGTTTTTGGGTTCTAAATTAGGTTGATTTCTTACTTTCGGGACATACCAATTTTGCAAGAAATTTGCAATAGGTTATTTATTTCATTCGCAGGCTTGAAATTGTTGCTATTGCATCATTACATGTAGAAATTTTCTAGTTTTTCTGTACTTTGAAGCTCCATAAAAAAGAAGAAGATGGAATAGATTTGTTAATTGATTATGTGAATCATACTTCAATGGTTGTCTATATGCTAATTGGTGATTTTTTTTTTTTCTTTTTCTTTTCTGGCAATCAAACTTGGAATTTGTAGCCCCAAGGATTTGGCCTGGTGGATGAGACCTGGGACTTGGGGGTTTGCTCCCTCGAAGGTCTTAGGTTCGACTCCCTTGCCAGCAAAACTCTTATGGCCACAGACCACAAGGAATTAACCTGTTTTGAAAGGCTTGTTGGGGTTGTAGGGACTTAGTTTGGTGCGCTTAAGTTGGCCCAGGATACTATATATATATATAAAACCTTGGAATTTGTAGAAATTTACCAAACTTGGAGGTGCTTGATGAATCAATGAAATTTTGTATTTTTTGTGATTTTTTCTTATCTAGCTTTTGAATGATATCTACATTGTGGTGGTTAGGGTGTGGTCGGGGCGGTTTGAGAGTAAAATTACAAGCTAATCCGTGAATGGCGGATTGGCAAATAACCAGATCGCGGTTTAATTTTCAATCTCAACTTAAAAAATTGTTATATGAAAGCAATCATAGGCTAATCGTGGACTAAGTTAATCAGGTGTTGGGCATTGGTACCCAAAATAAATGCCCAAAACTTACACCTTTGATTTGGCCTATAGCGTAGTCAAAAAATGCATATACAGAAAATGGGATGCAAGTTTACTTTCTTCCATGCAGATTTGCTTGGAACATTGGATTACATAGATTGTTATACTAATAATCTATGAGATAAACTCCATCAACTTTACTAGCTTGGATAGTAAATTCCTATGGGTGTCAGCATATGAGAGGATTTAGCAAGTCAATTATGGTGGCTGTTGAGAGTCTGATATATTTATTGAGTTATGCTTGGATCAGAGTTGGGTAATTATACCCTGATTGTAGGAGAAACCTCCATAATCATAAGTTTAGTTGTGTGATCTGCTTCATGTAGCTTCTTTTTAAGGTATTAGTAGGGGTAGATTCTTCTAACTAAATATTTTTCATTTGTAATTTCCTTGGCTGTTTTGTCTATTAAGTAGTTTACGTAGAGGATGGAGTACGGATACGGACACGACACAAACATGCCAACATGGCATTTTTCTAGAAACTAGGACACAAACACTGTGGGGGACATGTTCAATTAAAATAAAATTAAAAAAAAAAAAAAAAAACTAGGATTTAGGTGTGTCTGACATGTGTCTGAGTGTGTCTGTGTCCTAAACACGCCACACACTGATACAAGGACCCAAGGAGGTATCCGTGCATAATAGGTGATGGCATTTGATTTTCTTCTATCTTTATAAAGTGACCCATCTATGAAGTACGGGTACTCCAAAAATGGTGCCATACGAGTATCGGGTACTTACTGAGTGTGGGTACGCATACCGGGTATGCCAAATACATGCTAGGTACGGCAGATACGTTTGAGTATGTTATGGGTATGGGCTGGGTACGTTTTGGGCATGGCGTGATGATTTTATTTTATTTAAATTTTTGTTCTTGCAATAGCTAGAATTTGTTGCAGTCTTTATTATTCTTCTTTCAACTTCGAAAATCATCAGGTAATTTGTTTCCAACCCCCTTTACCTATGAGTCATGCCTTTGCTCTTTTTTGCATCTTGTTTTGAACGATCAAAAAAGAAAAAGAAAGAATTATATAACGTTTTAGACAAGCTATTCTCTTTTTAGTTTTGATATTAAAACTTTGATTTGTATGTTGGATGTTTAGCTATAAATCAAAAATTTAAAAAAAAAAAAAAAAAAATTTGACATACCCTAGCCCTAGCTGTACTTGTAGTATATTTTTTAAAGAATTTGCTGTATCGCCGTACTTGTATTATACCCGTACCCGTACTTGTATCTGCACCCGCACCCGCACCCGCACCCGCACCCCTACTTCCTAGTGACCTATGCTCCTGTAAAATGCTTTATTAGTTGATTGGAAGCAATTAATAGAATATTGCAATGGATTGCCCTCTTTCTAGCAATCTAATTATGACTAATAGATTAAGGTTTTGTTTCTATATTGTCTTCTTCTTTCTCTTCCTTTTCTTCTCTCTATTACGACTAATACTGAATTAGAGCTTTGGCAATTGGATATTTTGTTTCAAAGTTTAATATTACATTTTGACCCCTACTACATAGTTTTAAAATTTCAAACAGCCTCAGCGTGTCCTGCTTTTCACTAATGTCTCCCCAAGTGTGTTCAAGACATGTCTGAACAACAAAACTAAAATAAAATATTTGGACACCTTTAGAAGAGGCGTGTCCAACATGTGTCCAGGACGTGTCTGTATCCCAAACGTGTCTCGGACATTGATACGAGGGCCCATCGAGGTATCCGTGCTTAATAGGTGATGGCATGTGATTTTCTTTGAAACTTTATAAGGAGCCTCTTGTTCCTGTAAAATACTTTATTAATTGATTAGAAGCAATTAATAGAATATTGCAATGGATTGCTCTTTTTTTGCAATCTAATTATGACTAATAGATTGAGCTCTAAGAAGCATGGATACAGACATGTGACACGACACGAATATGACACAGACATGCCGACACACTAATTTTCAAAAAATACAGGACACGACACGTGAGGGACACACAAAATTTATAATTTTATATATTTATTATATGTTATATATATATATATGAATATATTATGCAAAGATAATAAAAGATGCAATATGACATTAATTTCTATAAATTTATATGGTTTTTGTTTTATTATTGTATCTTAAGTTGTTTTGGTTAAATTTATAATTAGTTTCACCTGTGTCTAATCAATAGACGCATGTGTTTAAGTGATAGACGCGTGTGTCCTCCAAGTGTCCAAAGAGTCCAAAGAGTGTCCGGATTTTTAAAAAAAATTAAAAAATAGGACACATTTTGAAGAGTGTCAGACACGTGTCGGGAAAGTGTTCAAAGAGTGTCAGTGTCCAACACGGACATGACACGGATACATTACCTTTTTAGAAGTGTCCATGCTTCTTAGGTTAAGGTTTTGTTTCCTGATCATGTTCTTCTTTCTCCCTTTTTTCTTCTCTCTACCACGACTAATACTGAATTTGGTCTTTGGCAATTAGATATTTTGTTTCAAAGTTAGTGTTACATTTTGACCTCCACTATATAGTTTTAAAATTTCAAACAACCCCAGCATGTCCCATTTTTTGCTAACGTGTCCCCGATAGTGTCCTAGACGTGTCTGAACAACAACAATAAAATAAAGTATTCGGACACCTTCAGAGGTGTGTTTGACGTGCATCTAGGACCTGTTTGAGCGTGTCCCTGTTCCAAACGTGTCGGACACTGATATGAGGGCCTGGGAGGTACTCGTGCTTAAGAAGTGATGGCATTTGATTTTCTTCTAAACTTTATAAGGAGCCCCTTGTTCCTATAAAATGCTTTATTAGTTGATTGAAAGCAATTAATAGAATATTGCAATGGATTGCCCTCTTTTTTAGATAAAGATTTTGTTTCTTGATCGTCTTCTTCTTTCTCTCCTTTTTCTTCTCTTTATCCTGACTGATACTAAATTAGGGCTTTGGCAATTGGATATTTTGTTTCGAATTTTAATATTACATTTTGACCCCCACTAAATAGTTTTAAAATTTCTAATGTCCCACTTTTCGCTAACATGTCCCTAAGTGTGTCCGAGACATGTTTGAACAATAAAAATAAAATAAAATAAAATATTCGGAGACCTTCAAAGGCGTGTCCAACATGTGTCCAGGATGTGTCCAAGCGTGTTCGTGTCCTAGATGTGTCAGACATTGATACGAGGGCCCGGGGAGGTATCCGTGCTTAATAGGTGATGGCATTTTATTTTCTTCTAAACTTTATGAGGAGCCCCTTGTTCCTGTAAAATGCTTTATTACTTGATTGGAAGCAATTAATAGAATATTGCAATAGATTGCCCTCTTTTTTTGCGATCTCATTATGACTAATAGATTAAGGTTTGGTTTCCCTATCGTGTTCTTCTTTCTCTCCTTTTTCTTCTCTCTATTACGACTAATATTAAATTAGGGCTTTCACAATTGGATATTTTGTTTCAAAGTTTAATATTACATTTTGACCCCCAATACATAGTTTTAAAATTTCAAACAGTCCCAGCGTGTCCCGCTTTTCGCTAATGTGTCCCCAAGAGTGTTCGAGACGTGTTTGAACAACAAAAATAAAATAAAGTATTTGGACACCTTCGAAGGCGTGTCCAATATGTGTCTGAGCGTGTCTGTCTCCCAGGCGTGTCAAACATTGATATGAGGGCCTGGGAGGTATCCGTGCTTAATAAGTGATGGCATTTGATTTTCTTCTAAACTTTATAAGGAGCCCCATGTTCCTGTAAAATGCTTTATTAGTTGATTGGAAGCAATTAATAGAATATTGCAATGGATTGCCCTCTTTTTGGCAATCTAATTATGACTAATAGATTAAGGTTTTGTTTCTTCATTTTGATATTACTTTCAATATTTAATCCCATTAATTAACTTTAATGTTTGTTTTGTTGTGCGATGCCTATAAGATTGTTGATGTTAGCTTCACGAAAGACAAGTTTTTAGAAAAATGCACCTTTAGTTTAGGGGCTGATTGGAGAAAGAAATTTAGATTTAGGAAATGTGCCTCTTGTGATTTGTTGGAAGCTATGAGGCATGGATACTTCTACGAGGGAGTCATATCTGTATCAGATACTGATACTCTTTGGATACTTGCAAATATATATCCGATACTTCCTAAATTTTTTCACAATTTGAAATCAAGGCTTGGTTTGGTTTAACTTTAAATGAGTATTAGATACTTTCTAGATATTCCTAGTATCTGACCTATCTTAAAATTAAGATGTGACATTTCTTGTGTAGTATTAGAGTACAATTTGTTAAAATAATAAATAATACAACAACGATTTCCAATACTTTGTATACTCCTTAAAGAATGAATATTGGGAAATAATGAAATTAAAACATGTTGAATTTGGTTTTTATGTCAATGCAGGGTAAAATTGAAATTGAGAATATTTGATAAATAATTAAATACATGATTTATTACAAATATATTATGACAAAATAACATATTTATTTATATACATGTATGCATCCTAAGAAGCACAAATATGACACGGACGCGTCAACATGTCAATTTTTTAAAAATGTAAGATACAATATGTGGGGGTCACGCACAAAATATATAATTTTATATACTTATTATATGTTATATATATGAATACATCATTCAAAGATAATAAAAAAAAAAATGTAATATAACACTTATTTTATAAATTTACATTATTTTTTCTTTCATTATTGTATCCTAAGTTATTTAGTTCAAAATTTTAATTAATTTCATGTGCCTAATCGGTGGACACCTGTGTTTAAGCAAAGGACACGGGTGTCCGAAGAGTATCTAGATCTAATTTTTTTTTTAAAAATTAAGACACATTTTGACGAGTATCGGACATGTGTTGGGGTCGGTGACACGACATGGATACAACACCTTCTTAGAAGAGACTGTGCTTCTTAGTATGCATCATGTTTATACACATTTATTGTCATATTATTAACGTATCCGAATCCTACTTTTTTAGAAATTTTTGTATCAAGGTATCCATATCGTGTTGTACCCATGCTTCATAGGTTGGAAGGCATTTGATGAATGGACCTGCATTATGGATTTTGTTAAGGCTTTTCATTTTACCATTCTTCTTCAGTCTTGTAGTTTTACAATGGATACACCATGTATTGTTGGTTGTTGACCCATAGGCTCAACAACATTACTGATGTAGGACAGCTGCTTGGATTTTTAAACAAAGACTAGTTAAAGGCCCAAATAATGAGTAATTTAGGGTTTTAATGGTTTAATTGAAGGTTAATGGGTAGGGGAAAGAATTAGTGTTGATTTGGAGGTGATAGGATAGGGTTTTGGGGTTGAAAAGTGCACTTTTAGTGTGCTGTGAATAGTAACCCGAGGATAATAACTTGGGTATATGCACAAAGAAGAAGAAAGAGAAGAAGTAGAGGAAAAGGTGCTTCACCCTCTATTGATTTTCGATTCCTAGGCCTAAACAAAAAAGCAAAGGTGTTGGGGCTTTGTGCAGTTTTTGTTTTTTTCTGGGTTATATGGTTGGAAAGGAATGCGAGGATCTTTCGGGACAAAAATATTGATGCATCTTTGATGTGGGAGAAAATTAGATTTTTTGCGTCTTTTTGGGCTTCAGTGGCATTTAGGGGAATTTCATTTATTTTTATTGGGGCATTTACACAAAAGTCCTAATTTATGAACTTATACGCTATTAAGGCCAAGTTTGACAAGTTGAAAAAAAGTCAAAAAGTGAAAAAGTTACTCAAAAAGTTAACAAGTTATTACTATTCACCAAAAGTCAAAAATTACGGCTGCACAACTCCCAATTCTGATTTTTTCCTACACATTAATTTATACAATTTTTTAATACACATTTTTCCATAAAAAGTCAAAAAGTTAACTCAAGCATCCATATTTTTTTCCTCAATTTTTTAGTCTAAAAAGACAAAAAGTGTACTTATTTAGGACACCCTAAACAACCCCTTAACTAAGATTTTTTGGACCTACAAGTCCTATTAAATTTTTAATAGTCGAAATTATTCTTCAAACAATGATTATTCATCATTTATGATTATCTATAAAGGAACATGATGCTTTAACATTTATTTTGATTTTCAAAACTTTAAAATATCAACTTTCAAATTGAAAAGACTAAAAAGAAATTATGTGTTTTTTTTGAAAAAATCTAAGAACTAAATTATTTTTTTGTGCAAAATTGAAAATTTTGTGTCTATAAAGGAGCATGATGATGAAACATTGATGTGCAAAATTGAAAAAAAAAAAAAATTAAAAGTGAAAAATTGATAATGTTTTCAGTTTTAAAACTGGAAAAAATAGATAATGTTCTCAATTTTATTGGATAGTTGAATCAAACCAATTAATAGAAGGGCAAAAACGTTTAATCTCATGTTCTATTTTTTTTTTCATCAGTTAGTAAAGTAATTATCTAGAACATTACTATGCAAAATCAATAATGTTCGTAGTTTTAAAAATTAAAAAAAACTGATAATATTCTCAGTTTTACTAAATGAGACTTATTGGTTTAAAAAATCTGAGATGGGACCTGAACTACCATAACATTTGTATACAAGTCTTTTAGATAATTAACTCTTTTTTATTTCTAGCGATTGGAAGTCCGTGTGCGATTTTTTGGTTTTCACTTTTGAGGACTTCTTGTCCTCCTGTCTCTTTTTTCTCAATTTTAATAAAATTCTTCTTTTGTTGTTGATCAAAAAAAAGAAAAAAAAAAGGTGTTTCACCTTCACAAGGAATAAGCCAATCACACACAAACACAATCACAAATTCTCATAATATTAACTCTTGTTGAATCATTGAGATTACACATATTTATAGGTTAAAGACTTTCCTATTTCTATAGACTATTACTCAATTTTAGAAACTAAGAATATTTAGAAACTACTAATACTCTAGATCAACTAGGACTCTAAATAAAATTCAAATAACATTACTGGACCTGTAAGACAACCCATGGACTATCACTGCTAATCATGTACATCAATTATTGAATTTACCATAATATCCATAAGTATTGAACCTTACTATAAGAATATAAATCTATCTAGCAACGTAAATTATAATAAATACAAATAAAGAATCAAAATTATTCCAAAACTTCAATCCTTGATGCCTTAAACATGCTTCATATGAAATTCCAAATTTGCCCAATTTTCTTCTTTCCATGATCTTCATCAATTACCCTAAGCCCAACTCCTAGAGAGTTCACTGTTGTATGTTGTATGAGAGTGTTTAGTTTATAGGAGATTTAAGGTTAATTAGTTTATATCAGATTTGACAACTATTTTAGAACTACCTATTATAGTCAGATTTCATTTGAGTTCAATCTTGAGACCATTTAGATACCCGTCCACGGTGCAATTTCAGGTGCCTAATGTTCTAACTTGTTATCAGAGTAGTATAGTCTACATTCACTTCAACAGTTTATACTCAAGGCTGTTGGAAACATTCTTTACAGAGAGCTGGACTAGTCTTAATTTCTCTAGAATTTGAATCAGTTGGCATCTTCTTGAACTGCTTAGGCCTCGTTTGGGAACAGGCTAATTTAGTAACTTTTTGACTATTTGACTAAAATATAAGCTAAAAAAAACTAGTGTGTTTGGAATGACTTTTTGGCTTTTTACGAAAAGATGTGCAAAAAGTAGAGAGAAAAGAGAATCTTTGACTTTTTGGTATGGGTTGTTGGCTTTTTGGCTTTTTTAGTAACTTTTTGGCTAAATGGGGTGGTTCCCACATGAGGCCTTAGTATCCTTTTCGTGTTTTGGCTCCTTGTTGGTTCTTTCATTCATTTAATTCCAAAACTACCAAATTGGGCTTCATGTTTGTCTGTTCACATGAATTTGATGCAACTTATCTCCATAGGTGTTGAAGTTACACTATATTTAATTTGATTTGCCTGTGTCTGCCACATTGACAACATCATTTGAAAGGGGTCGTATCTCCGTAGATCATACGATTCTTTGCATTTAAGTTCACCTTTGGAGTTTTCTAAAACTGCCCACTTGCATCCCTTGAATTTTTGTTTAGATTCAACCTAGAATATGCACATGAGGTTTGCTTAAAATACGATTTGCTCCCTTGTGATTTTGGAAATTACATCCCGCCCTTTGAAGTTTCTAATTTCATAACAAATGACCACTTTTATTAATAAATCATCAAGCCAATTAATAGTTTTTAATGATGTTATAAATTTATTTCAATCAATAATTCAAGTATTTTTATTATTATATAAGAGAGCAGTTAGGAATTTTATTTTTTCAGTTCATTCTATTAAATAAAAAATTCTGTTAGGGTATTTGTAATTTTTCAAACCACAAGGGCAATTTGTACTTTAGGCAAACCTCAAGGAGTATATTAGTAATTTACCCAATATTTTTCTGTGAAGTTATTTGGATGTTACTTAAATGTTATTATTGCTTCACTGACATCAATTTCCTAATGTGCCAATACACCAAATATACAGATGAGAAAGGAAAGTTCGATGAGTTGGTTGAGCAAAATGGTGTGAAGATATTGATTGATCCAAAGGCTCTCATGCATGTCATAGGAACCAAGATGGATTTTGTTGATGACAAACTGAGGTATATCCAAATATCAATCATGGTTGTTTTTAGAGATAAATTTAATAGCTGCTTACACATCTATGAGAGATATTGTGTTTGATGTAATCTGTCCACATGGTCACCACAATGGATGTACCTGATGTTAGATTCTATGTCATATCACTTAGAACTTTGATTTATTCCAAGGTGTATTGTCTGCTTTGTCAAAAGTGAAGACTTCCATTTCCTATTTTCCTTTAGGCTGTGTTTGGATTTAGGATTTGGGGAGGTATTTGCAGAAGGAAAGGAAAAGGGATGGAAAAAGTGACTGAAATATAAACTAGTTTCTTTTCAATTCTCCCTTACCTTTTTCTTCCCCTTTACAAATCCCTCTCCAAATCTTATATCAAAACACAGCCTTAAATTGAGAGAATCAACCATTTTAGTACTGCTCAGCCGACAAACCAGTTGAGAAGTTGAATTTTAGTATTCAGTTAAACTTTGACAAGGTTGATTGAGAAAATCCTTTTTTACCCTCTTGCTTCTTTTCGTCACTTCTGACACTCCTATTTGGGTTTTGAGCAGATCCGAGTTCGTATTTATCAATCCAAACTCTAAAGGGCAGTGTGGCTGTGGAGAATCTTTTCTGACAAGCAGTGCAGAAGCTGCGAAGACTGGTGGTAGCTTAGGATCATAAATTGTGACAAATTTGCAATAAGCTAAAATATAAATGTCTAAGAATCCGTAAATATACGTATCAAAAGTTCAGATTACTTGGGTCTTATTTGTTTGGATGGTGAATTTCGTGGCCTAAAAATGGTAGGACTAGGCTTTTGAAAACATTGTGTTGCTTACATTTTCAGTACATTCAAGGTGACTACCGTAATGACCATGTGGAGTCAGGAATTCAATAAAGAGGGGATATAAATTAATGATGACATTGATTTTTTTTTTCTTCATAATAAACGATAATGAGATATTACTAAACTTAAATATGAAAAGTCCATTTGGATAAATATGAATTTTAAATTAAAGGATTTGAGGCTAAATTTTAGGGAGACTTATTTATAAGTCCTTTTTCAGAACCTTATGCTAGGCTAAGTCCTGTGTAATTTCTTATAGAGTCTCAAGTCCTATTTTCATAAGAATGTATTCCACAAGATCCTAACGTGACATGACACTTACATAAACGTAACGTAACGTGACACCAATATAAACGTAACGTAACGTGACACCAATATGAACGTAACGTGACACCTATATAAACGTAACGTAACGTGACACATATATAAACGTAATGTGACACCTATTTTAAATTTTTTTAAAATTTTTTTTGACTTTTTAAAAAATAAAATTTTTAATTTTTTTTTTTAATTTTTATTTATTTCTTCCCCAAACATGGTCATAACTTTACTCACTTACTTCTTTCTCCTCTGTTTCTAGACAGGTGGATAAGGATTACAGAGAATATATGATATATAGAAGATTGAAAGGGAGGAGAGAGAGAGAGAGAGAGAGAGAATGTCGAAGAAGAAGGTTTTGGGAGGGTCGACCACCATGACGCTAAGGGATTTTCATGGCGGTTCCATACCTTCCGATCTTCCTCTCCCTTCTGCTCCCGGCACGGAAGTTCCTCTCTTTGCCTTCACAATTCAATTTATCCAATACCCAACTTCAAATTTTGTTTTATTTTTATTTTTCCCAAAACAAGTTCAATTCTTGCTCCCAATTCCAATTCCAATCCCAGTCCCAGTTTCTGGCTTTATTTGCATATACCTTGGATCTGAGATGAGCACATATCTATGTAAATGTTGTATCTATGTCTGTTTATTATGTCTGTGAATATATGATTTATTGTTTTGGGTTCATATAGTTCAAATTAGTAGATTTAGAAGTAGAAACCCGAGTCAAAATTTCAATCTTTTGGCAGAATTGTGAGGCCTTTGGACCGTCTTGGTTTCAACTGCCAGGGTAATAATAATACAAAATAATACAGTTATTGATAATTTTTTAAATTTTACAATTAATAATACAAAATAAAAATATATTAAGATTATATATCTATTTCAAAACAAACGGATTAAAAAAATAAAAACTTATTAAGTTTGCGAAACGTAACGTGACACATTACATTACGTTTATGTAAATGTCACATTACGTTTATATAGATGTCATGTTACGTTACGTTTATGTAGGTGTCACATTACGTTCATATTGGTGTCACGTTACGTTTATATAGGTGTCACGTTACGTTACGTTTACGTAGATATGTCACGTTACGTTTATATAGGTGTCACGTTACGTTACGTTTATGTAGATATGTCACGTTACGTTTATATAGGTGTCACGTTACGTTACGTTTATGTAGATATGTCACGTTACGTTTATATAGGTGTCACGTTACGTTACGTTTATGTAGATATGTCATATTACGCTTATATAGGTGTCACGTTACGTTTATGTAGGTGTCACGTTACGTTACGTTTATATCAATTTCCTATATATGGTTTTATTACTTATTTATGATATTAACAACTAATATTGAGGGTAAATGTGTCAACAAACTTCCCACAGGACTTATGGGAACATAAGTTTTTTAGTAGGACCATATGTAGCATAAGTCTCCCTAATAGGACTTCTAAATAATTTTCCCTAAATTTTATACAAATATTGGGGAATAACTATTTTAGGTGGATTGAAAAATTAAAAAAGAAGATAAGTTGAGATAGAAATGATATATTTAAATAGAGAAATTTTATAAAACACATTGCAAAAAAATTGTCTATCATATGTTATAGTTATGATCTTTGTGGTATTTAGTTATGACATATTGTAATGTTAGATATAAATTAGTTATAATTTCTTGTGGTTTTGTTATGATTGAAGATGTGTTGCTTGATTATAATTTATATAATAGTTATTTTAGTTATGAATGGAAATAATTTGGTTATGAAAATTTATGATATAAATACTACAAAGTCATAACTTGTATATGATACACCCTTAGTAGATTCTTTGTAATTAGAAGAAAAATTTATAATAGAGGGCACTATTACAATTTTAAGAAAAAATAATATTATAATTTTATAGAGAATATATATGATATAATCTATATATCAATATATATATGAATATAATTATCAAAACTTCAAAGGCTTGTGCCCCCTAGTTCCACGCTAGCTCCATCCCTGGTAATGACAAGGTACTCTAGAGTACAATACTCCAGAGTACCTATTGTACATCAGAGAAATAAATTGCATTTGGTAGGGTTTTAGAATTATGATTTGATAATAGAGTTGTATTTTGAGTTTGTGAGTTTTAAAAAGAGAAAATTTGTTTAGTTATAAGTTTTGAATTGAGTTTTGAATTTTTAATGTGACATGAATTGAGAAATTTATTTAGTTATAAGTTTTAAAAAGAGTTTTCAGAACTTAATTCAAAAAATTATAGCTCATAACTAAATGCACAACTCAAAACTCTATTGTAAATTATATTCAAAACTCACAACCAAATTCTTTTTAACATTCAATTCAAAAAAATAAGTTGTCATTTTGGTGTAAAAAAAAAAAAAATTTCTATATTTAAAAAATATCAAAAACAAATATAAATTTTTTTTTTCTCCAAATAATAGGTGGCGATTGGCAATTACAAAAAAATATAAAAAAGAGGGAGGTTGACTGGGTAGACACAAACTTCAAAACCTCCCTTGCTTTTCAAAATGGAGAAGATGAAAGAGAGAGATATGTCAAACGTGAAAGAAAAATATGTTTTGAAATGTATGGTAGAATCACATTTTCAAAACTCTATCCAAACCGATGGTGCAAATAGAGGGGTGGAATTATGATTTGAGAGTTTCACTAAAATTCCATTCAGTTCTATGATCAGTTTGATGTTGTATTGCAGAAAACATTAAAAATCAAATCGAGGTACTTCCTCTCTACTAAACAATTTTCTTCCATGCTTGATAATGAATAATTAGAACCACCACATCTGCTGCAAATGCTTCAGCATTTCAGAAACTTCTCTGATGGGTTTTTGCTCGGATTTGAGTTTTAACCGTTTGGCAGATGGTTCGAGGAAAAAGGATGGTAGCTCATGTTCATTTGGGTTTTGCTCAAATAGGCTGAATTCACTGAACAGTTATCATTTTCATATTATTTTTATTTTTGTTCAAAAACAGAATATAAAAAAAAAAAAAAATCATAAACAACTTTTTGATGTTTTCTAAAATGTGGGCTTGCTTTAAATTTTTTTTTTTTTAAATCTTAAAAAAAAAAAATGAAAACACAACTAAACGGAATGAATTTTGATTTTTCCCAGGCTTCTCTGAAGCTTTCCCACACTGCCAAGTTTTTGGATAATTTTGGTATAGAAGAATCGGACACCTTTCTGATCTTGAAATCAGCCAGTTCAGATCTCCAAATTTTTGCATGCGGATCTATGATATTAAGCTTTATTTCTAAGAAATTAACAAAATTCATGGTTCATGGAAATTGGAAGATTGCTCATTCAAGTGCCAGTAATATTCACTTTGGTAATGCTACGGTCTCCTGGTTCATGTGCTGAATCAAACAGTAAGAGATGAAATACAATCCTCTGAGATGTGAGAAGAACTGTGCTCCATGAATTTTTGCAGCACCTTTATACAAGCATGGAAGTCAAACCTCTTTATAGACATTCAAATGCAAACCCAATTTACTCTAGAGGCATTGTGGAAGAATGACAACCAACAGATCTAGCTAAGGAGAAAAGCTTGTTCCTTTTGTTGTTCTTGTTCATGCCAATGTCTATTTAGAGTCAACACACCGAAACCAGCAAAAAGCAGCTAAATTTTTAAGATTCTACTCATCAATTTTAAAAATAAAATGGTTATAATTCACAACCACGAAATAAGGGAAGGAAAAAAGAAAGCTCCTCCCTCCAAGCCTTCAACCTTGGGAGGCTGAAGAAACGATCAAAAGCGAAAAGAAAGAAGACCTTTCCCAGAACCCGCAGTATTGGGACAAGGCTACATACATCTGACATTCCCACAATGGCGAGAGCCTCGTGCACTGAGCTGCTCTTTTTTCTTCCTCCCAAAGACAATCTTGCATCCACTTCCTCCACCTCAAACCAAAGGCTCATCCTCAAGAAAATCCAGAAAGACTAGAGGTTTTCTAATGAGAAATCATCAGTGTACTAAAAAATTTTCTCATTTTTTACGCCAACATCCAACAAGCAAGCTTCTTATGGTTGGCATCCAACAAAATGACTCTCTTCATTATTTAATGCTACAACGACAACCACATCCTATTCATATATAACAACTGCATCTGGAACATACATATGCTCTTAATTTAGACAATAAGGTTTATTTATTTATATTTTATAATAAGCAACAATAATAATATATTTTCTTTTTCCTGATAGGAAAAAGATTATGATGATTTCGTAACGACAGTGACAGTGATTGACAATGACGATAACTAGCTGACATTATTTTTCTAATTTCACTCATACACTGCAAAGCATCTCTGCCGTATATATTTGAAGCAATCAAGTAGTATCTCAATATATGACTCGAGAGATCTTATCTATGTAAACGATGGTATTGAACAACAATAAAAATGTATGCCCAGTTTAACCGTTATTTCAATGAGGTCCGGAAAAGATAAGTTAGGTATAGACCTGATCTTTGGCATTATTTACAAAAAGTGACAAACCTAGGTTCAAAACCACAATCTCAAAGATGATAGGCCAGGTTTCAATCACTGAACCAGTTGCCCCTTGTTGATATCAAACTACAGCAGAACATTCCATCAATTATCAAATATAAAATCTTGACAACAAACAGAATGAGACGATAAACGTCATAATATAACTGAGTTATAACAAAGGTAACACCAATAATACAGTCATTCCCAACCAACAGATGAGGGATAAGTATTCATAGTGAATGAAAGTAGAGAATAGGCAATCAACTTTGCCATCTGGCCTATCTAATTGAGATCATCCAGAAGCATTAGACAAAATTCCAGAACTTACGCAGATTTCTTCATCCTTTTTTTGCAGTAGATAGCTTGTGCATTGACCATTCATCCAAGGCTTTACGGTGGAGAGCATTCATATTAATATGAGGCCGTTTTTCTTTAATTAACTTCTCAGCATTTTTCCAATCATCAGCCACACCTAGAGCTACCAACAGTGCACACATCACCGCAATGCTTCGTCCATGACCTAGAGCAAGCATTTCATGAGTTAGGAAAGAAAATTGATCACAAGCCTCAAAATTTTCCAAGCATTAGAACAATTAATGTAGTTCAAATATCAAACATTTCATTTAAACACTTTGTGTTCGAATATCAAATATTTCATTTAAAAAATTTGTACTTGGTATAAGTTCTATGTTGTCAAAAGGTACGAATATTAAACACAAAATAATAGTACGAAATCTAGGAATCTGTGATTGCTTTCAACATCGATAACCTTCTAGCCCCTCTAGTCAATCAAACACTTTTCATGCATGCCATTTTCTCTTTAGCTAAAATTTCATGGAGCTTTTTAACTTAAAAATTTATGCCTAGAGGTTTTAAAAATGAATTCAATAGTGTTCATGATTTTTAAGGCTTAAGGTTTTAAAAATTAATTCAATGGTGTTCGTCACGTTACACGGACTCGGGTGTGAGTATCGGGTGTGGGTGCATATCTAAGAGTCAAACACCTCAAAATTAAAAATGAAGAATACGTGAATACGGATACGGGGATCCGTCAAATAATTATTTATTAAATATATATTTTATATAAACATGAGTTAAAAAGTGGACACCCAATAATTTTTTTTATATATAATTTATGGACCAAACATATAAATTAGCCATATAACAACCCATGATATTAAAAGATTTGTTGGCCCAAATTTTAATAGGCCAAAATTTTTATTTTTCTTATTTGATTCATCCCAATTTTTTTTTAAAAAAAATTTTATAAAAAAAATAAAATAGAGGGATGGAATATAAAGAATAAAAAAGAGAGAGAGAGCCAGATCAAGAGGCAAATCGATGTCGGTGAGACGGAAGAGAGAGCAAGAGCGACAGAGAGGGGCTTATGATCATGCTCGTTGAAGACGAAGGGCGCTAGACGAAGTTGAAGTTGAAGTTGACGAAGACAAAGTTGAAGGACGTGACCAGAGGGATCGATGTCGGCGACAAAGGGATCAATGTCTTCACCCTTCAAAGTTGGCGACCAAGTTCTCTCCTTGCTCTGTCATCTTTCGTTTCTTCTCCCGTATCCATTTGTAAAGAGCCGTATCCCGGCCATATCCTACACCCGTACCCGTGTCAACCCATACCCGTGTCATGTCGTGTCAACACGGGTACCTCCCAAAAAACAAAGAGTCCATGTGACGTAGGTGTTCGTGATCGTGCAACTAAGAAGTGAAATCCAACCGTACCAAACTTCTTCAAAATTTTGTTAGGATAGCATAAAATTTACTCCTTTCGTTCCAAAATATTAGTCTCTTTTGGGGAATCCAACTTTTTCTTTTTTATAGTACAATTATTATACTTCAAAAATATTAACTTTCCAAAACTACCCTTTGGCAGTACAATTATTACACTTCAAAAATATTAATGTTAATGAATTTAAAAGAAGGACAAAATAAGAAATTCAGTTGAATTTTGTAATAGGGCAATAAGGTTGAATATGGAGAGATAATAAAGATAGAAAAGAGAAAAGAAAAAACACAAAGGTTTGACGTGCTTCAGCCAATATTGGCCTACATCCACACACAAAGCCCTAAATGGCTTCATCTTTCATTCACTCAATTTCGTACTTTTATTTAGATGATACACCATATATATAGGATGAGAGCTACAATCAAATCCATTCAGTTAAGGAATTAAAATAAATCAAAGATACAAAAAATCACGAGAAGCACAAATCACGAGATCTCTATATCTTCTAATAACTTCTATATCTTATGATATCTTTGATAATTATCTCCAACAGCCCCCTCAAGTTGGAACACGGAATGGTTGAAGTGAAGTGTCCATCTTGAACTTGAAAATATGATGATCATCACAAACAACTACAATTGAGTTGTTGAAAGCCGACAACAATTGTAATAACTCCCTTCAATGACAATTTCGAAGAACATATGCAAGGAATTAACATCTTGCAACTGAGAAATGTTCATAGAATCAGTCATGATGGCAACAAGAGAAACCAACCGAGAGAGAGAAAGCAACAACGCCGAAAGAACGACGTATCACAACGAATGCTACCGAATACACCGGTGGCCCAAAAACAAAAAAGAACCACATATGTGCTTACCATATAAGCATAGGGACCCCAAAAGGGTAGAGAAGTAGCCGAAAAACTTGGCGTATCATGGAATAATGCTACCAAATACACCGGCAGCCCCGAAACAAGTAAAAATAACAAAGTTTGCTTGCCACATTAGCAAACCAGTGATCAACACAAGGAAAAGGGGAAAACACCTTGATAACAAAAAAAAAATATGGAGTAAGAAAGAACTCTAGAGGGAAATATGGCTAGGGTTTGGTAGGCTCTGATATCAACTTGAATTTTGTAATAAGGCAATAAGGTTGAATATGAAAAGATAATCAAGACAGAAAAGAGAAAAGAAAAAACACAAAGATTTAATATGCTTCAGCCAATATTGGCCTTCATCCACACACAAAGCCCTAAACAGCTACATCTTTTATCCTCTTGTTTACGTGATACACTATATATATAGGGTGAGAGATACAATTAAATCCATTCAATTAAGGAATTAAAAAAAATCAAAGATAAAAAAAAATCATGAGAAGCACAAATCATGAGATCTCCATATCTTATAATATCTTTGACAATATAATCTTTTCTCCAACAAATTCATGTTATTTTAGTCCTCGATTTTTGAAAATGGACTAATATTTTGGGACAATGAAAAATAAAATAAGGGACTAATATTTTGAGACGGAGGCAGTACACTAATAAGATGCTGAAACTGAAATAAGTTTTAAAATGTAAACTTTTTGAATAAGCTCAAACCCAAATGGAAAGTGAAGGTCAAAATTTTAGAAAATTGATGAAATTCGTTGCGGCTTATGTCTTTGCAAAGAAGGCAATCCTATCTAAGCATGTTTTGGTTCTCAGTGAGTTAACCAGTTGAGCTCAAGCTCTGTCCATTCTGCTACTGTCAGGATGAGCCAGTTCCACTGCTATACCTTGAAACACCCGTCCATCTCTCCTACATGATATGACTTATTACTTCATTAAAACACTAACTACTAGAACAAATTATAGCTTTGCAGCAGTAGTAACATACATATCCTTGATGGAAGGCCAGTAGCAAATTCTTCCAATTATACAATCTGCGTTGAAAATGTTCCAGTACACCACATTTTGGGACTTTGCATGATCTTAGCATGAAAAGAATTATTGGTACAAGGTGTATGTAATCAGTGATTCACCGCGCTATAATGCAGAAGCCGAGCCAAAGAAGTTGGCAATACCAAAAAAGAAAAAGAAAAAAAGACAGATTCCTAACTACAACCTTTATTTCAGTTGGCCCCATGTAAACCTTTCACATCATTTGATTCCTCACTTAAAATGAAGAGAAAATACGATAGTCGAAAGCTTGAAATGTATAATCAGATTGGTTATAGACAAGAATTGGATATGAAGGAAGAAGCACACTTAAGTCCTCTTTTGATTATACCTTCTCCTGAATTTGTACTTGTCTCCAATCACTCATAATCACTTCAATATTATAGTTCTTGTAGGCCCACAGAGAGAGAATGTTTTCCAGATTTCTGCATTTCTCTTCTTTCTTCTTAAAATAAAATAAAAAAATGGTGGAGAAGTGAAGAACTTAAAGCTTTCCCTTCCCTCAAACCTATATATAAGACATACAAGATAATCTAAATATAAGTTAAAAGGCACCATTTTCTTATGATTTGAACCTTGATAGTATTAAAAAAATACATTAAGCTTCTTCTTCTTTTTCTTTTCTTTTATTTATTTATTTATTTATTTATTTTTTAAAAGCAAGTATTTCATTAAATAGCACCAAGAAAACAGGGTGTGACCCATGTACTCACAAGACATACCAAAAAGAAGGCTACCCAATTTATCAATATGAAATTACAGCCCGTACCAAACATACAAAAGAGAGAAGTTGAAAATGACCCCCGATGGCAATAATATATAAAAGACAAACAATAATGAGTATGTCAATCTATAGGCAGGAACTTCATTTTTTTCAAAAGACCAACCATTATGCTCAAGACAAATCAACCACATCAAGCGTAAGGAGCCAAATGGCAAGTGTTCCTACCTCTTTGTGAACACCTACCAGCCTAACCATCCAATTAGCCCAAAAAGAAACCAGGGACGAGCCATCTACTCCAAAACTAAGAATAACAAGTGCCAAAACTCCAAAGTGAATAAGCAGGAGATTAAAAGTTTTCTCTTGTGGGCACATACAAAAGCAATCAGTAATGAAATATGTCCACTTTTTTAGATTAACAAGTCAAACTGGCTTCTAATACAGTAGTCAAAACAATGAACATCACTTTCAAGGGGGCCGTTGTACGACTGACCCCTTCCCGAGGAAGTAAAGAAACTACCTCCTGAAAATCAAAGTAACTTAAGAATCTACTTTCCTTATAAAGGCTAATATAGAAAGAGATCCCATTTTGAAATTGCTAGGCCCTTAAAAATGAGATCATCTGAAAAAATTTCTGATGGAGAAGCAATCAAATCAAGCAGGAGGCTTCCTTACAAATATTGTGGAAAATTGAAAATCATGTGTCCAAGCATTTTAGTCTATTATTATATAAGAAGCAGGAAGCAATTTGATAAAGCATCACCATCAAGCCAAGGTTCCTTTCCTTTTAGAGAGTGCCACAAAATTGAAGTTAAGGTTTTTCTTCTTCTTGGAAGGACAGTGAATGAATGTTATCCTTGATGCTCTTATATGGGATTTGGTCATTAGTTGCATAATCATTAGGAGATCAAGAGTTTGCATCAATATTCTTTACCATAGTTTGGGGTTGATTTTGATCTGTGGAAATGAGGTTTTTTGCTTGGTCAATAGCTCAAAACACAAACTATTGATTGGTTGGTGAAAATCACACTAGCAAAGATGAAATTTCACCCCCTATTTGTGTAAGGATGAGTCTGGGTGTTTAATTTAGCATGGAAATGAAAATCATTCAGAAACATTTTAAATCGACAAAAAGAAATTGAATATACATAGAAATGCTTCGTAACATAAATTGAAATTTGCATAAATGTATGAAAACCTAATGATTGATTAATTAAACATATTGAGATGTATATATCACATAAAAGAACAATTTTAATATATATATACCAAAAATTATTAAGTATTGTCAAACAACTCAATTTTATTAAAACTCAAATGTAGATGATTCTAAAAATGTGTAAGATCCAACAAAATAAGCTCTAAAACTTTACTTAGTAATAATAATAGTATTACAATATTACAAGAGTCTTTTATATATTTCCTAAAGAAAATGACTTCTTGTTTGCGTCAACACAACTTATTGTTTCAGTATATTGCACAGTTTGTGGCATGTGTTTTGCTATATTCTGCTGTGTTTTTATGCAAACAAAAAATTCATAATTCCACAAGCATTTCTTTTCGGTCAATTAGAACATGAAAATGTTTCTGCCATTCCATTGAAAACAAATGGAACTTATGTTCCTTGCCAATCGACAACTACTTAAAGAGACACTTATTCAAGAAACTAGAAAGAAGTTTTCATGGACAGTTTATCAATATAAAACCAGAAAAGAATCAAGCAATTTTGTACGAACATAAAAACATCAAGGATTAGAAACAAGTACTTCATAAACCAAGTTTGCTTCAATACTTAAACATGAAACTCACAGGAAGTTCAAATCATACCATATGCACAGTGAATGAAGATCGGTATTTTCTGAGCTCTCTTCCTACAAGCCCACTGAATTGCGGATTCCATTTCACTCGGCTGAGGTGACCTCGTATCCCAAGTGGGTATGCACAAATATCCATGTCCTGGTAATTCTAAATTCCTTGGCAATTCACAAGTACAATCAATAATAGCAGGATTTCCAGGAGGTAGTTTTTCAGGTGAACAAGGCCACCCTCCAACATACAAACCCTCACTAATTTGACTATAAGGAGCCTCCCCACTGCTGAATCTTCGCAACGCCGAGAAACCACGGATGAAATACAAGTATGGACCGAACATAATTAATGACCAAATGGGGAAAGTCCCATCTGGGTTTTTCCCCAAAAGAATGGGAAGATTAATATATGGGTGAGAAGCAATTGAGACCAACATGGAAATCAAAGATGCGTACAGCACGGGTAGTGACAACAATTTGAAACCAAGGACTTTAAGGTAAGCAAATACCAAGAATAGAACAGTTGCCTTCAACCCTATCAGCACAGATAAACCAAAACCCATGTTTTTTCTTGACCCAAAATACAAAGATTGAGGCAAAAGATGAAGTTCAAATGTATTAATTGTTAAAAGGGCTCCTTCTAGTTTCTACAGTTTGATGAAATTTGAAGGAATCTTGATTTGGGTATCTCTAATTAGTTCTATTGTGCCTATCAAGTACAGAAAAAGGTGATCACAGATGATAGAATAAGCAGCTTTAGTAGAACATAGACACAGCAAAAACTAGAAGAATCAGAAGACTGACAGAACCAAGTGTGTTGAGGAGAAGGAAAATACCATGGAGGCGCTGATTGGAAGAGTCCTGACTCTGAGAGCACCTAGACTCTGATCGGTGCTGACAGAGGCAATGACTTTTTTTTAGTTGATTTTTTGGTTTTTTTTTTTTTTTTGATTTTATTAATTTTTTTTTAGCTTAGCACTTTTTTTAGTCGTTTGGTATTTGATTTTTTTGATTTTGGAATAATAATTTTTTTTTGTTTTTTTGTGATTTTTGCTTTTTTGTGATTTTTTAAATTTTTAATTTTTAATTTTTTTTTTTTTTTTTTTTTTCTTTTAGTCCCAACTCAAAAACCAAACAACACCTAAAATTATTCCTTCGAAATTCCGACGCAAAAAATAAAAAAAAGGTAGCATTTAGTAGAGTTGTAGAATTATGATTTGATAATAAAGTTGTATTTCAAATTTGTGAGTTTTGAAATTATGATTTGAAAAGAAAAAATTGTTTAGTTTTGAGTTTTAAAAGAGTTTTGAATTAAATTTTGAATTGAGTATTGAATTTTTTAAATGAGTTTTAAAATAAGAAAAATTATTTGATTATGAGTTTTAAAAATGATTTTCAAAACTTAATTAAAAACCTTGTAACTCATAACCAAACATATAATTCAAAACTTTATTAAAAATTTTATTCAAAACTCATAACTAAACTTTTTTTTAAAATTCAATTCTAAAAAATAATTATTGAAAAAAATTATTGAAAATTTTTTTCACATAACAACTAAAAAAAAAAAATTTGTTCCCGTCAATCGACTGGACGTCCAGGAGGACGATCGGACACACCAAAAAAGTCAAATTTCGAAATTCAAAATTCAAGTACTGGAAAGAGTTTTCAAACATGGGTGTAAAATTAATTTTTGAGAATTATATCCAAACACAACACTCAAATATGGGTGTGAAATCATGATTAGAACTCTACACCAAACGCAATCAAAGTCTTCTTCTCTATGGATCTGGGATCTGTTGTGCCCAAAGACACAATAGACTGCTGTGTTCTCTTGTGGAATGTCGTCTTGAGTCTCTTTTGATAATTTGAGCCATTCATATTGTAGAGTTCGTCGAGTAGATTATCCATGCAAAAAATCAAGTTGATTGGATATCTGCAGCCTTATAACCAAAGCACATTTGTTTTTATAAAAATTAACGGTTAACATAACTTTCATAAATTTTTAAAAACAATTTAGATCTAATCATTGGGTTATAAATATCCGATTAACTTGATTTTTTACATGAACAATATTTTTGATAAACCGTACAATATGAATGGTTCAGATTATCGAAAAAACATTCGGGACGAACTCTCACAAGGGGACATAGCAGGCTGCTATGCCTAGAAAGCACCGCAGCACCTCCAAATCCTTCTCTATGCACTTTTTAAGTGCGATGGAATAAGTTCATACGCGCACGGACATGACCTTATGGTTTAATTTAAGCATGTTTGGGAGGTAAGTTTTTTTTTAAAGAAAAAACTAGTTAATATAAAAAGCTAGGAAGATTTACTTATAAATTTCATCTTGAGAAATAGTAATTCGTTTAGTTTTAAAATTTTTTTTTATAAATTAATTAGTCCCATTGATTTTAAAAGATAGATTTAATATATTATTTAAAAATTAAATTTATAGTTATACTTTTATTTCTATTATGTTTTTTTTTTTTTCTTTTGTGCTAGAAAAGTAATTTACATAATCTATGAGAACCAAATTTGAAATAAATTTTTATATGAGAATTTTTTTAGTTGGAAAACCGTCATGGACTTGAACCCGCTTCTAAAGGTTAAGATCATAACTGGCTAGTAATTATGAAATTACTTATGGCCTCAAACAGAAATCAATCACATTTAATATGAATAGGGGGGCCAGTTGGAGAAGCAAAATTAAAAATTTTGTCCAATAAATTATAACAATATATGGCATTACAAAAACTTTTCACATTATATTAATAACTCACACAATACAGTCAATATAGATATACATTTATCCAAGATCATTCAAAAACAATCTTAATAGAAACTAAAGTTATATGCTTAGGTATAGACTTGGTCATATGGGGACTACAAAAGTAAACAAAAGGGAAAATCATTAACAATGCCTCGCACGTAAGGCGTTCAAAGCAGACTCCACGGTATCTGATATCCTTAACAGGTTTACTAGGGGCTGAGGCTGCATATCCCGCTGCTCATCTACATACATATAAATAAATAGTGAGCTAACGCCTAGTGAATAATACCAAAGTAATGGGGTTGAGTGAATGAGCCCCCTTTTAATAGATAAAACATATCTAATCAATAAGTATATATAATCAGTAAGCATTTTATATCAGAACGACCTCGGGTCCAACATGCGACTGAACGACTTTATGTCCCAAGAGATAGCAGAATATACGGTATGAGTTCAATTATTCCTCAATAGAACGACCTTGTGCCCAACAGTGTACAGAATGACCTTAGGTCCAACAGTTTAACAAACTCCCCGATCGGATTCAGCCATCTCTTATCAGAATGACCTTAAGTCCCAATCATTTACAGTAGTATAATAGCCATTCAATTATTACAATTGCATATCAGTTATTTAGACCATTCAGAGATTCAATCATATCATATCAGTCAATCAATCTTATCACGAAGATCTAGAACAACCTTGGATCCACTTTATCAAATACACAAAACGACCTTAGGCTCAATTCAGATATATCGAGCGACTTCGCTCCATAGTTCAAATATATACAGAATGACCTTAGGTCCACTGTTCATGTTTATGTCATGTCACTCACTTGTACAAATAATACTCTCATTAATATCACATTGTTATCATATCGTTCAGACAGAAGATAGTAACTTATTCACACTTATCAAATCATAGGTTCAAAAAAGCTTACCACATGTGAATAGTCAAAAAAATAGAGTATAGGTAAAATATCTTTACTAAGATATTACTTACAGTGTTTAGTTTGTTGATTCGTCCTCAGAGTTAACCCTTCACAATTCATAACAGATACAAAAATTGGGTCACAATACCATTCAAAGATACAAAAATTGGGTCACAATACCATTCAATATGTTATTTAATTTGTTTATCTTTCTTAGGCTTCTTATTAACTCTTTAGTTCATTTAGAATGCTCAATGTATGCCTAAGAATGCTTAGAAATGAAAGAGAACGGAATTTGGAACATGAAACAACTTTTAAAAGTTTCTTGAAACAGGGCACTTCACTCGAGCGCAACATTGGTCGCTTGAACGAACCCCTCAGTCTGCAAAAATAATGGATGCTCTCATTTTACGCTCGAACCCAGAATGAAAAAAAAAAGGTGGTTGTTCGAGTGGTCTTTTGGTCGCTCAAGCCAACCTTCAATGTTTGAAAAAATACTAGATGCTCGAAATGTGTCTTCAAGCCACCTGTCAAATTTCTGGAATATCCAGAAATCTGGTTTGAGTTTGAAACTCATATCCAGAGTTCCAAATTCAAACATGGCATACTTTTGACTTCATATGCTCATTAATAAACATAAATATTAGCTCAAACTACAAAAATCAAAGCCCAAACTTGTGGAATTCACCATGCGTGTCCCAATTCGGTCCAATTTCTTTTCTAAGGCTTTATATACATGAAATTCAAGTTCATAGTCTCATGAATTATGCATGCATGACCAAAATGACTTTTCTTTTGACTTAGACAACATAGATTATTCTCTAAAATGAGATTTCACAGTAATTTCTCTCATGCATGGATGAATTAATCTTCAACTCTTCATTCTAGACTCAATTCATGCAATTCATTTCATTATTTTCTTGAATTCATTTAATTATGAACTTAAACTCATGAATTGAGGTTCAATCTCTTACCTTTGAACTTCAATGAGCCTAGGTGTAGCAAATTCTTGTGCCTAGCTTCACAATCCTTCAATTTCTTAAGCAATTCTCCAAGTTCTCCTCTTTTCTCCTTTGAATTCTGACTTCTCTCTCTCTATAGTGTATATTTTCAGCCAAATATTGAAGATGAGCTTAAGTTATGAGCCTAGGCAATAATTTAACACACATATATAGTGAGTGATTAGCTTAAGCTAATTAACTAAGGGTTAGTCTAATTAATTAAGACTCATTATTTAATTTAATCTAATTAATTTGATCCGAATCAATTTTTCATTAGATTTCAACGTAGGCTCTAAAAATTATGCTAATCATAATGGTGTAGTCAATTTTGCTTTTTGTTATCTCTACGGACCTCAATTTCAATTTATTACAGAATACAGGATTTTCCTACAATGAACATATATGGATTCAAAAACATACATAATCACATGATTAGCATCCAAGATCACATAAAGCCTATAATCACAAGTATAACTACGAATTAATAGTATAAAACGGAATGGGGTTGTCACAAAAATATTTCAAAAGGAATACAAAAATGACTTGAAATATGAAATTCTTCAAACGTTCCAAAAAGACGTGGAATTCTTCAAACATTTCAAAAAGAGTATAAAAACTCCTTAGTAAGTTTTAGACAAATGTATGATTTCAAATGGTAACACTTCAATGTAACATTCAAACGTAACACTCTAATGTAACACTCTAAAGAAAATCTTCAATATATTTTTCCCAAATGTAACACTCAAAAAAAAAAAAAAAAAAAACTCCTTAGTGTAACACTCTAATATAACCAAAAAAAAAAAAAAAACTCCCTAGTATATTTTTCTCAAACATAACACTCCAAAAAAAACTTCTTAGTATAACCTTCTAATGTAACACATAAAAAAACTCCTTAGTGTACTTTTCTCAAACGTAACACTCCAAAAAAACCTCCTTAGTGTAACACTCTAATGTAACACATAAAAAAACTCCTTAGTGTACTTTTCTCAAACGTAACACTTCAATATAACACTCCAAAAAAACCCCTTAGTGTAGCACTCTAATGTAACACACAAAAAAACTCCTTAGTTTATTTCTCAAATGTAAAACTCCAATATAATATTCTAAAAAAAGGATGTGGATTTTTCAAACCATTCCAAAAGTAGTATAAAAATTTCTTAGTAAATTTTGGGTAAATATATGATTTCAAACTATGAATTACGTTTGGAAAAAGTACACTAAGGAGTTTTTTTAGTGTTTTTGTGTGTTACATTGGAGTATGTGATATTGAAGTGTTACGTTTGGAATTACATTAATTGGAGTGTTACGTTTGAAAAAAGTAAACTAAGGAGTTTATTTATTTATTTATTATATATATATTACGTTAGAGCGTTATGTTTGGGAAAAGTATACTAATGAGTTATTTTTAGTGTTATATTGTTAAATTTGAGAAAATACACCATAGAGTTTTTTAGTGTGTTATATTGAAATATTACATTAGAGTGTTACGTTTTTATTAGTAATGTGGGATTTGTTCCAAAATGAGGAAAAATCCAAAACTTTTATAGTGCGAATTGCCCAAATATGCAATTTTACATTTAAAGAAACTCACTTCTATTCCTAAAAAATTAAACCCAGCTATGTAAATGACTACCCTTTTGTGTAATTTTCACTTTAATGGGGACCGTTGAGTTCATAAGAAAAAAGAAAAGACTAAATAGTTCACAAGATCATATTTTGAGGTTAATTAGTGCTTCACCCAAAAAGTTAATTTGTTTTTTTTTTTAATTTTTTAATTTCTTTATATATCTCTTTGTAAAAATTAAAATATTATTTTAAAAAGTCAATTTTCAAATGAACTTTTAATTGTATTCACTAGCTTCTTATAATTGAGGGTTGGTTTGGAAGGTATTTTTTAATGGTTTTTTTGGTTATGATTTTTTTGACTAAAATATGAGATGAAAAAAATTAAATTGTTTGATTTTTTTTTCTTTTTCAAAAATAAAAAATAAAAATAAAAAGAGTGCAAAAAGTAAAGAGAATTTTTATATGACTTTTTTACTATTTAACTAATTGCCAAACAGAGTCTGAATGTGTTTTGTATTTATTAAATGTGGTATATTACTCTAACATTCATGAGATAGCCCAACAACAACATAATACAAAGGATATTAAACTCCTCTTCATAAGAGTTGAACTCAATACCTCACGCTACAAAGTAATACTACACAATCATCTACTACAAAACTACAAAGAACCTGTTGGTGCCATATTTAAACCTACCAATTAGAAGGTAACATGTGGTAAGCAAGGGGCGACACACAAATATAACAAATCATTGGAGAATCTCTACCTTCGAAGTTGCTCACGTGAGCTGCGAGTGTAAGATTTCAACCGGTGGAGCTCTTAAACCACACATGGAAGGTACATAAGGAAGAAGTTATTCAAGGAGTAGTTACAAGCGATTATCCACACTCCAATAAAGGAATGACCCTAAGAAGTAGCTAAAGAGAAGGAGATCATGATAAGAAGAATTAGTCCAATTGATTCGAAGGCGTCAAATAGAGATTATAAATAGATGGAAGCAAAGACTAAGAAGCCATCAGACCAAATCTAGACTCTACGTCTTTGTCAATTTCATTTATCTTTAAATTTTAGCACTTTACTTTCCAACACTTTACTTTATGCACTGCACTTATATTTCATATGAATAGACTAACTCTATAATTCCAGAACTCGATCAGTTTAAAGTTTCGAAATTGCCTTCACTAAAGGCAACATTTTTTAATTTTTGTTCAATTAATCAATTACATTTTCTGCCCAGTTTCTTTCTTTCATTATGTTACTAATTCAAGTTAAAAGTATTGGTTCATCTTTCAACACAAACACAGAGAAAGTCCTCTTCATTGAGATTAAGAGAACCTTAACACAATCGTTTGATAAATTTGGCATTTATTATCTGTGAGGACTTTTCAAATCCTTACTGGCATGCTATAATTACATTTCTAACTTTTGAAGTGTTAAAATAGCCAACATATATTTTTTGATACATCCAGTGGGACCATTTTGGTGTTTAAAATATAGTGTGGATAAGGCACCAAGGAGAATAAATCTAGATGATGATGATGTTGAGATATGAGAAGAGGGTATGCAAAACCCTCCTTATACTTCTAGCCAACCATTAGATGGTTATATCCTAGTGGAAGAAGATTTTTTCCCACAAATGGATGATCCTCAACATTTTGTCGAAGTACAAGGCCAGATTTATGAGCAAACACCCTTACAAGGCCAAGCACTTTACCATAGTAGTCGAGTAAGAAGTGAACCATCATTACATAATACTGCCATGTCACATGATCAATGGAATGGAATGATGTCTATGATGAGCCAAATAATTGGCTACAACCCTTAAGAATTGGTCAGATTCATTTGGTTCTTCATTAATACGAAGGATTGATAATAGGTTGAAAAATGTAGGTCCTAATCCAACAAGTAGTGGACATAGGAACCCTGTTCAAACATCAATTTGATCTAGACCATCCCCTAGTACTAGCCAAAATAATGGTGAAAATAGAGAAACTCCTCTTCATTGAGACTAAAAGAACCTTAACACAATCGTTTGATAAATTTGTCATTTATTATCTATAAGGACCACGTTCTAATTACATTTCTAACTTTTGAAGTACAGCAGCTTGGGTTAAGACCCCACTCTTTTATATTCTTTGATCTGGATCCGGTATTCATTTTTATTGTTTGTATTCTTTGTTGTCTTTTTGTAATGTGGGATTGGTTGTTTGGAGTTGTTAGTAGTGTTTTGAATAGGTTGGGAATTAGATTTTCAAAATGGTTTCTATTTGTTTGTTGTTGAGTTCGCTCGAGCTGTATTTCCTTTACTTGAGCGTTCTTTGGTTTCTCCTAGTATCTGTATTTACAATATGAACTTCTAGAAGTGGGGTGTTCTTATTCTAGGTTTGAAGCTCGAGTGGTATTTCTTTCGCTCGAGCAGTCATTTTGCAGGTCTGAACTTCTAGGAGGAGGTCATTGTGCGCTTAAGCCATGATTTAGTTGCTCGAGCGGTTCTTTGTGTTTGACGCTTGAGCGATGTTTTGGTTGCTCGAGCGGTCTGCTCGTATATTAGTACAGGAAAAAAATATTTTCTTTCACTTTTTGATTTCTCTCTTTCTAAAAGGTAACTTTATTAGATTTCTTCACACTCTTTCTCTAATTCTTATCTAAACACCCCTATACACTCAAATCGATTGGTCTCGCCACCGTAGTGCTTTGGGAAAAAGTGTAAAGCTCATAGAGGTAAACATTCTAATCGAAAAAAAATTTAGTTTTTGGTTCTGTCAAATTTTGGGTCTTGTTCTTCTATCCTTTTAATCTTGAGGTAGGGATTTCTTCAACATCTTTGTATGATTCTTAGCCTTGTTATGTGTTCTTTGAAAGTGTAGTGATTTGGGAGTCGTGTGTTTGATTTAGGGTTTGATTTGGGTTTGGTTTTAGGAGTATAAAAGAGGGGTTTTCAAATGGGTTTATGAAAAATGTTGTGGAGATGAGTATATTGTTAAGTTGGGTTGAAATATTGAAAATCTCTTCTTTAAATATGTTTTGAAAGGCATAGACGTTTTGTTGGAAATATTGGAAATCATTGGTTTTGAATTAAGGAAAAAAGAGAAAGATGTTGAGTGTTTGAAATAATAACATGAATATACTTGTTGATGATGAGAGTGAAGTTGAATATATATTATCACTATTGAGATTTTGAAATTATATTTGTTGCTGGGAGATTTATCTTTTGTATAGAGATATTTGTTTTGGGCTATCAGTGGAGGGTAGCTTTGATTGTTGTAGAAATTGCATAAGAATTAGGTTGATTAAAACCAATTACTCATATATCTTGTATTGAATATTATTTCATATTTATACATTGAAAATGTATCATTTTGAGAAAAATAAGTGAATACCTTGGTGAATCTGGTTAGGATGCGTGGTTTGTGATATTATCTATGTTAGCATGTGTGTCCTTGGTAAAAGTATAGAAATCCGCTCAGTTAGGTGCCGATCATTCCGGTTAGTACTTGTAAAATGGCTTTGGTAGTGCTTGTATAGCTTACTGGCAGAAGCGTACCTAGAGATTCCCAATGTTGTATATCTACTGCCCCTATTTTATGATTTAAAAAGTATTGTTTTACAAATTGATTTATAACTACCGCATTGCATTATTTTGAAAGAGAAAAGTGTAACGTTTTGATAAATGGCATGCATTTGCATTCACCAAATGACTATGTTAAGCCTCTTACAGTGTGTTAGGGTAATCTCTAGTAGGTTTTAGCTCATCTTATGCGAAAACCAACTTTTAGATGCTAATGGTATACCTCCGCCAAGGACTTAGCTTGAGAGAATTTTGGAGCTAAAGGCTCATTCGTTTTTGTATTGTAAATATTTTTTGTATAAGTCTCGGGCTTTTTATTTGTTTTGGGCTTGACCCACTTAATCAAGTATCGTCTTGGAAATATGTAGCCATTAAGACATGAACTTATCTATATTCCCTTTCATTTCTATTTTGCGTTGTGTTACATGCTATAAATTCAAAATTTAGTGTTTATGAATGTATAATCCATGTGGCAACTTTTGTAATGTTTACCAGAGAATTAATGAAAGACTGTCATCTTATTAGTTTTTCGCATATATGTGTAGCTCGACTTTTCATGCCCTCTTTCGGAAGACGAATAAGCCCTACAATATCGGACTCCCGTGGTTCTGAATCTGATTCTACAAGTGCAATGCGAAATAGATAAACACCAAAGAGTCCAAATTCGGCAAATCTTTTGGAAAATCGATTTTGAATCAAATTGCCAAAAATGGACTGCTTTGCTAGATACAAAGTCGCCACCTAAATATTTTTTAAAAAAATTTAAGAAACCATGACTCATGCCAAAGGCCACATGTCCGTCATCACCAAGATTGTCTCGGCTCGGGAACTTGGGTACGAGAGGGGAAGCCCATGAATTGAGCACTCCTGCTCGCCTGATTAACGATCGGCCTCTACTAATCATGATATGAATCTTATCTACATTATATGCTCTTGTTCCGATTATTAGGCTAGCATTACTATGTGATGCGCACACAAAATATAGACTATTTTGCAAGAATTGGAACACTTGATTCATGTTTGTTTTTAAAATTGTTTCGAATATGTACCACTTGAAAAAGTGATTGCATATGAACATTACTCAAATTATTTCAATTCAAGCAATTAGCCTTCATCCACAAGCATTCAGGCAATTTATCAATTAAGCATTTAGCCTCATGGCAAACATGTTAGTCATGACAACAATCACATGCATGCGATATGCTAAAGCAATAAAATGCTCACCTAGTACTCTAAGGCAAACCAAAAGAAAAGAGTTATAAAAATGCATGATCCTAATTAATGCAATATGAGTAATGCAACATATGCGATATGCAATTACTAGGCTCAACTACTAATATGACATATGAATCAATCAAATAGCATGCAGTTTAAGCACGAATTCAAAGAATGTTTAACTAATAATGCAAGTTAGAATGATGAACCGAGCCTCAATGTATGCAATACAAATGGATGCAAGGCATGAGAGCTGCTAAACGAAACATAATGCCCTAAACTAACCAATATAAGCAATTAAATAAAAGGAATAAAGACGTGGGGTTGGAAGACATACACATTATTACAACATTTGTGCCCTCACACAGGGGGGTCCAAATGAATAAACTAGCTAACTAATTAAAGCTTAAGCTAATTAATTAACTATTACAAACCCAAATGAATAATTTAGCTAAACTACTTAACTAATTATTATAACAAATTAATTAACTATTCTAGCTAACTAATTATTACAAAACAAAATTAAGTAACTAGTTTTGCTAACTAATTAATTACAATCATGAAGTAACCAAATTAACTACTCTAATTACTCCTCATCGGGAAACGAGGAATGCTTATGCATGAGCGGGCTTTCCATCCGAAAAAGCCACTGTTTCTGCTACCAAATGTCTCTGTTGCACAGGAGAACGCTTGCACTGTTTTTCACCTCAAGACTAATTCTGTTCTGCTTCAAAAGTACACTATTGGATTTTGCACAGGTGGCCTGCCGGCCACTGATGACTGGATTTTCCTGTCGCAACAAAGAGTAAACAGAGCAGGGACATGGTATTCTCAAGGGGTTGTTTGCACAACTCACCCCTCTTTATCATTTGAACAACTCAAAGGAGTAGTAAACTTGGTTCACAAACCATCAATAAATGCAATTTCATTGCATGATGACCTTTAAATCAAAAGTGTGCAAGTTTCAATGAATGCAACAAAACAAGACTCTCAAAACTACCTCCCCATCATGAATGATCAAGGGAAGTAGTTGACAATGAATCTTGAGCCGTTTGCATCGCTTATGAGTATGAAACGACTCAAGACTCAAGGGTTCAATTAACGTCCGATTGAACACGAACCAAATTATTATCTTGCATCACTTTTAGTCTTTAATTTTATTACTCTATTTTAATTACCTTTCCATTCTTTAGTTCATTAAGTCCAAGGGTGAGCTTTAAGTCCTCTAATGGAAAGAAGCATCAAGCTAAGTGTTGTTTTAGGCATGAGAGAGATGTTATGCCGTTGGTAATGAACCCTTAAAAGGGATTAAACCATTAAGCACAAAACCTCAATCTCATGCTTTAAACAAGCAACTAGTTTGAACCAACTTTCAAAGCAAATGAAAAGCCAAGAAATGAGGAAGGTTGCAGAGGTGATTAAATGTAATCACAAGTATAGAAAATCATAAATAAATACTATCAACTCAAATAGGATGGTGGCTCAGGTTAGACCACCAAGCTTATGAAGACAATCACATTACAAGCATACAATACAAAACTCAAATGCAACAAACAGCTAAAAACAGTCATAAAACTGTGCTAAATAAGTCCTAAAACATGCTGGAATAAGCTAACAAAAGCTAGAATAATAAGCTAAAACATAGATCATGCTAGGCTAATAAGCAAGACATAAGGAGGGGAGGTTAACCCCTCCAATTTTGAACTTCAAAATAACATTGCAGCTACTAAAATAACTCTGAAAATCAGTGTTTCAAAGCTAAAAAAAAAAGAAGAAGATAGTGTAAAGATGGGAAACACAAGGGTAAATGGCTTGAAAGTAAGGTGTAAAGAAGGGTGAACCACTCCTCAACCCTTATTAGGCTTAAACCACAAGTTTCAGCCCAAAAATACATAGTTTATACAGTCCCAAAACAAAGGAAAAATAGTAGGAAAAAGAGTAAATGAGGCAAGAAGAGAAGCAAAGTTTTATACCTTTTGAAGAGGAGAACCAATTCTAGGCAACAAATCAAGGCAAATACACTCTCAAGAGCTTAAACAAGGCTCAAAGGTACCTTAGCTCAAAGATAGAGAGGTTTGGTTAAGAGTGTATAGGCAAAAGCTTATAAGAAGCTAAGAAATTGCGAGAGAAAGAGAGAGAGAGAGAGAGAGAGAGAGAGAGAGAGAGAATTTTTGCTCTAAAAATTCCAAACTTGAAAATGGAAGGGGAGGCCTCCTATATATAGAAAACCATGTAACTCCCTCAGAAATATCAATACATACACATGTAAGAAGGTGCATGCATATGTGCTAACAGCTAGCACAGCTGGCAGAAAAAATATTTGCAAAATGCACTTGTGGCCGGCAGGCCACTACTGATGGTCGGCAGGCCACATCAGTGCCCGACAACCAGAAGCAATGGTCGGCAGCCAATAAAAGGGGCCGGTAGGCTACAAGGGGTTGTAAGCTTGAAAAATTCTAGTTTTGGTCCAAAAATAAGGCAACAGGCGTGTAAGGTTTGAAAAGCTCAAAGCTGTGATATTCTGCTAAGGATCCTGAGCACTTATCAAGCATATACACATTCATCATTGGACGTACTAGTGGTGACGCCCAAGTCATAAGAGCGGTCAAAAATGAGTTGTCTACAATATGGTATATATTATACGTTATTCTGTTGTTACACGAAGTGTCAAAATAGTTAACATATAGAACCCAAGACCTAAAAAGTAGTTAAATTCAAGATCTTACACCACAAAGTTATGAGGTCCTTATCGCAAATAACACGTGAGATACATGATGAGTCTTGTTTTAATAAATCGTTTATTTTGTACAACTTTCAATATATGAAAAAATTAAATTGTAACTTTTTTTTTATTTTATTATATTTATCTCCCCAAAAATGACTAATCTATTTGCAACAACGTATTTGTCGTCCTTTTTTTTTTTTTTTGATAAAAAATAAAATGAAATTAAAATATTATGATTATCGAATTAACTTATTTTTTAATTATAAATGATATATATAGAGTGCGCTACAAAATGGTTTCAATCATTAAAACGGGACCATTAATATTATAAACCCCATAGGCCTCCAAAATTTCTCAAATTCAAATTTAAATTTTAGAAAAGCTAATCAGGTTGTTTGGTTCTAATTTTCTGAATTCAATTCTCTAAAAATTAAATTTTTTATTTTTTTATATATTTTTTATTTTTACTGAATTTTTTTAATATTTTAATTTTTAAAAAATTTTTTTTAGATGCACCTAATCTAAATATATCTAAAAGGTAAAATATTAGTAAAAAGAATATTTTAAAAAATTAATAAATCCACAAGAATACAAAAGATGTACTGAATATATATATATATTTTTTGGCATTTAGTAAAATGTTTAAGGATTTTTTTCACAAATATTATACTTTTTAATTATATTTATATTAAGTATCTAAAAGTAAACAAATTTACATAAAATATTAAAAAAAGTAACTAAAATAAAAAAATATGAAAATAAAAAATTTAATTTTCAAAAATTTAGAATCAAATAAGGTGAATTCATTTTTTCAAAAAGCTAAATCCAAACTAAATAAAAAAAAAAATTTATTAAAAAATAACACGTTTGAAAAAGCCAGATCATTCTTAACTTGAGTAAAAGTGAGTTGGACAATGAGACTACAGAGCCAAAATGAGTATGGTCCACTCTCACCACACGCCCTCCACAAGCTTTCACCTTCCTAGTCCACTCCTCCAAAACACCCTCCCTTTTCCCAAAATTTACACCACTTGCTACCAACAAAACCCAACTCAATCTCAATTCCACCAACCCTATTTCCGTCATTTCACCTCCCCACATTTGACTCAGCCATTTTTCCCCACACATATATAACACATAAGACACACCATTTAAAGTTCAAATACCACACTATCACAACAACCATGGCTAACAAATCTCTAAAACTCACCACACTCTCTCTCCTCCTCCTACTCCTCCTCATCTCCGCCGTCTCCGCCGCCGCTCCCACCACCGCTCCGCCACCGGAATGTTCCCTCAAATCAGTCATTGGCTGCTACGACAAAGCCAAGTCCCTAAAACTCAAACTAATAGCCATAGGTGCAATCCTAATGACAAGCATGATCGGCGTGTGCCTACCGATCTTCTCACGCGCTGTCCCGGCCCTCCAGCCAGACCGCAACGCGTTTGTGATCGTGAAGGCATTCGCGTCGGGAGTCATACTCGCCACGGGGTACATGCACGTGCTGCCCGACTCGTTTGACTGCTTGACGTCGGAGTGCTTGCCGGAGAACCCTTGGAAGAAGTTTCCTTTTACGACGTTCGTGGCAATGCTCTCGGCGGTGATGACTCTCATGGTGGACTCGTTCGCTTTGAGTTATTATAAGAAGCGGTGTTCGAAGGTGGCCATCGAAGAGTCTACGAAGAAGAGAGAGAGTGATGGACTTGTGGTGGAGTTGGAAAATGTTGGGCATGGTCATGGAAATGTTGTTGTGGAAGGGGGTGATGGCAGTGCATCACAGTTGGTTCGGTATCGGGTTGTAGCTCAGGTACCAAACTTTTTTTTTTTTTTTTTTTTTCTCTCCCTTGCCCGTAGCATTACTATTTTTATTTGTATATAGTTGGTTTTGATCCATAGTTCAAAATTTATTGCATGTAAATGGTTACTCTTTGCTATCTTACATGCAATTTTGATATTTCTTGACGTATAACAGAACTGATTTAGCATCCACATGACTAAGAAGGAATAATTTTAAGAACACAAAAACCGATTACAGAATCAAATACAAATATATTATTGTATTGGGTTGTGGTTACGGTACAAATTACATTTAATTTGCAAATGCATCTAATGTTTTTGAATAGTAAGTAACACTTTTGTGATGTATATTTTGTGATCAGTTTCAGTATTCCTAACAAAACTAATAACCAAAACTACATTACATGTGCAGGTACTAGAACTAGGAATTGTGGTGCACTCAGTGGTGATTGGGCTGTCATTGGGGGCATCTAACAATCCCTGCACCATCAGACCGCTGGTCGCTGCTCTTTGCTTCCATCAACTCTTTGAAGGAATGGGTCTTGGGGGATGTATACTACAAGTAATTATCAATCTCTCATCCTCAAAACACAATTCACCAAAACATTCATTGATTCATATGCATTTCTGATTCATATTTAACATTTTCTAATAATATGGTTTAATTGTTTTAGGCTGAATATGGGGCCAAAGTCAAGGCAATAATGGCGTTCTTTTTCTCAGCCACCACTCCATTTGGGATTGCGCTCGGGATTGGCTTGTCGAACGTGTACAGTGATAACAGTCCGACAGCGCTGATTGTGGTGGGAATACTAGATGCAGCATCAGCAGGGCTGCTGAACTATATGGCGTTGGTGGATCTACTAGCGTCCGATTTCATGGGAACGAGGCTGCAGGGAAGCATGAAGCTTCAGGGGTGGGCTTATGTTGCTGTTATATTAGGAGCTGGAGGCATGTCTATAATGGCCCTGTGGGCATAGTTAGATCCTCAAAATATGCCCTGGATCTGTCTATTTTTTATTTTTTTATTTTTTTAGGTTTATTTATTTATTTTTTTCTTTCTAGAGTTGCATTTTGTGTTTGTTCTTTTATTTTCATTTTCCAATGATATGAAGAGGGAAAAAAAAAAAAAATGGTGCCTTCCACTTTCAACTAGTTTGACGTATGTCCAAGAGTGATTTGTCAAGGAGATTATAGTAGTGTGTGAGTTATCTTTGATGAGATTGCTTATTCAATTTTGCATACCAGTGCAGTATATATGTGCTTCCACACACACACACACTCACTCTCTCTCTCTCTCTCTCTCTCTCTCTCACACACACACACACACACACACACAAGTGTGCATGCACAAAGAGGTTTAAAATTACACTATGGGACAATGGGTTATATTTTTCTATCTGTGTTGGCTAAAAAGTGGGTAATTATGGTATGAGCGAATGATGATCTTAGTATAAGTTATTAACAATGACACATGTATTGTCAAAGTCTGTTATTGATCAGTGATAGGCAATAAATGATCATTTAATTTGAAAATTGATTAGTATAAAATCCAATGTCCTGAAACCTTGTCATCACCCTACATATGGAAACTAATTAGGGTAAAGTGGGATGCTTTGGTACACTTGGTGCCTTCAATACCAAGTTACTGGTAATTAATAGAAGTCTCGTACATTGAATTGTCATGTACCAGCACAGCTTTTACCAACTGAGCCAGTTGATAAAATTGAGATCTAAGTACTTTGACACATTGGTTGAAGGAAAAGTTTGGGATCCCAAACTCACCCATTTAGAATTGTTTTAGTGAGTGGTTGTGTGGTCGAGATTAAATTTATATATTGTAAGATTCATGTGTAGAATAAATCTGAACTACAAGAAGATAATTATAGATAATTTTTGAATAACTAAGTTCAAATTTGTGGTATTACTCGTGGCTGAAACTCTTCATCTTTTCTTGTGCTTCCTTGCCCACAAACCCTCCTCCTGTTATATGTTGTCATGTGATATGATGAAAATTAGCATTGATCTCATTTGATGCTATATAAGTTCATTTATCACCCAAATATGGTGGTGCTATTTGAATATTAGAAAAATTGTTTCACTGTGCTCTTACATTTTCAGCTCAATATTGCACATGAACTGTTTGTTTTTATGCCAAACCTATTTCTAATTTTCTTCATTTTTCCTACTTGGATGTCAATTTTTGTGTTATATTTGGGTTGATTACTTTATGATGTAACGTTCTCTTGAGGTAGTTATAAATTTTTCTTAACTGTATGGGCCTTGTTTCTGTAAAATGGTATTAGCCCCATTGTGATGAAGGAATTTCAGGATCTCTCTATCTCTGGGGAAAACACTTGATACTCTAAGAAAAAGGGGGAATAATTTTACCTTAAAATCAATTCTCAAATAATGTGTTTGTGTGTGTTCATTTGAAAGCCGAGTTCAATTGTCCATTCGTTTGACATCAGTAATACTACAAACTCATAAATTTTACCTAAAAATTACCAATAACATTAACATGTGATTCAAATTCATTCTCAACATGAACCAGACAATATATACTTTCAATCTCATCAGACAATTCATTTTTAACACAACTATGGAATTGCAAGTTTGGGACCCAAACTTGGCCCCATTTGGAAAGTTGAGTTTTTAGCCAAAAAGCTATCTCTTTATTTTTTGCACATTTTTTCATAAAAATTAAAAAAAAAAATAACTAAAATAATCAATTCCCAAACGAGGCTTACTGTTGTCCTAACTTACATTTCGTCCCCTGTCAATATTGAGAATCTGACCAAATAAATATTGAGAATCAATTCCCCTGTCCTGACAGTGTACATGAAAAACTGTAACATAGTAAACAGAGACCCAAGCAACAAACCACACACATCAATAGTTTTTTTGCCAGGAAAGGAAGCTATCTTGTAATCATATTCAACCATTTTGATTGTTTGACTGACAGCAATTTAAAGTTAACTAAAGCCAGTGTCATCATACTTAGCCATTCAGTTTTTTTGACCAACAGCAATTCAAAACCACCGGTTGATGATCAATTCTGTTCTTCCATACTCGTTAAGTTTCACATTCAACTTATCCTTGGTTACATGAGTTCTCATTCTAATCACTATTTCTGTCATCTTCTTCAGCCAATTGCTTCTCCTTTTCTTGTTCCTCTGTAAAATAAAAAATACAAATACAAAGCAATTGTGTTATACAGTGTCATTTGTGGGACCATAAGACATGGCTGTGGAAAAATATGACATAAAAGACATGATGATACAAGCATATAATCTTAAACATGTTTAATCGTATCAATAGTGGATACGAAACAATCAGATTATATTAGCTGCACCAATTTATATTGAAAACTTCAAGATCAATGTGCTGTTCTAATTCACATAGGACTGTCTATGAAATAGTCAAAAGGAACATTGGGTCATTGAATCAATTTTGGAAAGCATATGCAAGTTTGTTGATTGGCAGTCTAACCAAAAACAATAGGCTCAGGAAAACCAAGAAAATCTTACCCAGGATAGACTTGTGCTGATGTCAACATGATTCTCAAAACTCGATCAAAACTCAAATATGCGCCAACGAATATTTGGAAATCAATCTCAACGTTGAGATATTTAATGTATGCCCAGTTTGCCCCCATTGAATGGGGTCTGGGAGGAGTAGATTGAGTACACGAAACCTTTGGCATAATTTGCACAAAGTGTTTGCCTCAAACTCAAACTCCCTCAAGGTTAGTAAGTCAAATTTTAACCACCGGATTAGTGGCCCCCAGTTAAGATATCTTATATAATGAATATGCACAAATGATATATTTCTTTTCCTTTTTTTTTTTTTTAAAGTAACCAATGGAACTTCAGAAAATGTGAGGAGATATGAAGTATATAACCAGACTTATCAAGTATATCGACATATTAAGATTTCAAACTAGTAAAAAACAACGTCCAATTAGTACATATTAATGTGTGTTTGGGAGGGGAAAGATTTGGTACACACCTAACCTTTGGCATAGCGCACAAAGTGGTTTCCCCGAGACTTAAACCCATAACCTCAAGGTTATTAGGTGATGATTTTAGACTAGTGTCTGATGAAAATAAAATCAAGATACATTGTAAGGAGGAAGGATGGTTTCTAACTTTTTGGCTTTTGTGCTCTTTATCCATCTTAGCTTTTTTTCCCGTTTTTGTTTCTGTAAAGTTTGTGGAGGAAGAGTTACAGCTAGATGTACTTATGTCACTATGTAAATAACACTTGCTCCCTTCTCTGTCTCATTAATTATCTCTCCACACATCTCTCTTCCCATACATTTAGTTGCCCACTTCTTTCAAATCTAAACAAAAGGACACTTTGAATTCAAATTATTTCAATAAACAATATAGCCCCCAAACAACAGAGAGATTATAAGGACTTTTACATAAAGTTGTTGGTTTTTTGTTGGAAAGAATTCAATAAAAAAGGGAAACACCAAAATGATTTTTCCTTTTATAGAATACCACAGATAGCTCATAATAAGACCCATTCTTGTAAAATGATAAAAAAATGGTTTACATATATTATTTGGGTGCATAAAACTTGTACAATTCTGTTTCAGCCCCACATCAAATTATTTACAAAAGCTGAGGAACCATTTAGCGGTTCAGCCCATAAAAGCAATTCTCATTTCCTTTATTTATATTAGAACACATAGTTTCCTATAATTTTGTTGTGTGGCATCCTGTAGAACTGTCATGTTCAGACCAGAACATGGAATGGTTGGTATTTTGAAACATGCCAAGAAATTGGCCACAAAATCAATACAGTTTGAAATTTTGAAACAAAAACTGACACATGATGGGAAACCCGCCTTGCCCATTAAGTGACCCCGTCCCACCCTGGCATGAGTTAGGGAAGGGGCTATCCTCTTTGGGGGATGATCAGGAAAGGTCTGCCCCATAGTTGCACGAAGCAGAAGCAAGAGCTGGAGTGGGAGCAGGGACAGGGGAGTGAAGGCCCTATAGATATTCTACTTATGAATCCATAATTTAATGTAACAGCCATATATCACATAATAAACCTTGCTTATAAGAAATCTTGTTTTATACAGAAGTTTTCAACTAATGATTATCAGGTTCTGTATCTGATCCACATAATAAACATTAGGATGGTCACCCAAATATCAATGACTACATTAAACCATCCAATAAATCTTTTCATGCTTAAGGAAGGATAAAGAGCAGTTTCCCTTGCCCCACTTCTCTACCTACCCTAGAAATTGACACAAGGCATATTGAGAATTTCACATGAAGCCCACTTGGACCTAATTTAATCGAGTTTAGGTTCAATTTAAATATCATATTCTGCAATTTTTGTGTTATCATGCAGTTGGTCAAATCCATTGTATTAAATACTAAGTTCTCAGAGTCAAATTTATTATACCCCTCTAAGTAAGCTGATAATTGTTGTTCATGATTTCCAGCAACTAGTTTTCTTAACAACCAATAATTACTTTAAAAAAACCGACCCTACTCCAACCCTTTTAAATGCTAACAGCCTAGGACTGCAAAGAAATTGAGTTGTTCACAAACAACCCTGGCTTAACTCATGGTTGTCCTTGTTAGGGCACATTTATTATTCAAATGAACCAAACCCCAGCTTTTTTTAAAGTTCATTTGATAAACAAACCTAACCTGAAAAGGCCCGCGCTTAGCTTGTTTGTGCTTGTAAACATGAGCCTAGAATCGTTGTTTTGTAATTCCCTCAAAGTTAGATACCTATTTATTAACCTTAGATTTCAAATTTGACCATTGCATACACAGAAACATAATATGATATAAAATGTAAAATGTGGCCATACAACACACAGCGGTAGATAGGTTTTTCTCCCATCCAATAGAATGCAACACATTTTACTCAACCTATGAAGCACGAACGCTTCAAATTAGTGGTAGTCGTGTCCGACACAAAGACACATGGCAGACACACCACATGACTCAAATTATCTATGAAGCACGAACACTTCAAATTATATATTTGAGTATTTTTTCATATTGAATTAGTTAGTTTTTCATTATTTTTGGTTGTTTGTCAGGGTAATATTTATATATATAGCAAATACAAATATATAAGTAACATATTTTTTATCTATCCCTGCTGTGACCGAGTCTATAGTTTTTGGAAATCATTGTGTCCATGTCTCTGATTCTTGGCTCAAAACCCATTAACAAAATTAAATGGAGTCAAGCTGGTCTCACAAGCTCAAAGTATTATCAGCTGAGTTTGATCAAGTGCAACTAGGCAAATGGCAAACACAAAACAAATTTTATCACACCCTTCAAGTGGACTAACCAAGCCCACAAACCTTACATCCCAGCTCTAGTCGACTAATTTGCAGCCTTATCAAGTGTCTAATCTTTCTTTTACCTTATTATAAACGTATCATTTGATCATTTCTATAATTAAAACCAATTGGCAGCATTATTTTTAGTTTCACAGTGCAGCCCTACATCACTGTTCTAGCAAAATAATTGAACACTAAAGATCCCCAAGTACAATTAAAACCAGGGAGAACTCCAATTGCTTTTAAGATAGTGATTTGTCTCCCTAATGTTACTTAATCCCTATCGGATAAACAAATACCAAGTCAACACAGCCTTCATTTTGACATAACTATTTGACCTAAATTCAATACAGGAGGGACTGAAAAAACAATGCTTGTACAGAGAGAAAGAATATTAGGTCTAATAATTCTATCAAGAGTTGACACTGTTTTGTTCAAATAAGTATTTATTAAATAAAAGAAAGAACAATGTACCGTCAAACAATTTGTTTCAATTTCTCTACAGCCATTTAATTTTATAAAAGTGGAGCATTGTAAACAAATTCACTACCATATGCAACAAAAACTACAAAAAATTGAGCATCAGATCATCAATTTTTGGCTATCAGATAAAAACAAATTATTAACCAATGATAATAACATACCCATTAGTTGAAATATTGCCTTCTGTGTGCGTCTTTCAAGCTTATCAAGCTTCTTTTGTACATCCCTTCGAAGATCCCAGTTTGGTTTTTTTGGAGCAATGTTTACAAATGGATCCTGAACATCCGTCTTAACTTAGAACAGATAACAATGGAAGAAGATATAGAACTAGAAAACACAGAAATTTATAGTGAAGGTAATTGCTAACCTCTTTCTTCTCCTCTGGTACAGGTAGTGTTGCAACAGGGTCTTCAAACTTTGGTAGCACTGGTGGGGCAAGCTTACCCTCCTGAAGTTGCTTATCATGAGGAAGGTAATTTCGAAATTTCATATTCAGATTGCTGCAAAGAATTGACAATTCATCTTATGGTAAGCATTTTGAATTACTAAAGCAACCATACTGAATATATGCAGGCAAATACACATGCATACTGCACAATAAACCTGTATAGTTATTCAAAAAAAAAAAAAAACTGCACTAGTTTATTGAGCATTGCCAAGACTGTCAGGCATATCAAATAACTGGATCGATGTTAACTACAAAATCTAAATTACGCAATTCTTTCTCAATGTATACATCAAGATGCAACCAAAAAGTGAAAGTGATGTGTCAAAGGGGAGCAGGGCCCTTCCTTGCCCAGGACATGGCTATATGAAAAGTATTTCATCAATTTCCATTAGACAGCAACTCAGCCTACCCCCATTAGAGAGCTTCAGGGAGGCAGTACAATGTGAGATTGAGGCAGAAGCAAGATCAGAATTCCTATAAAGCAAAAGGTAGACAAGATGGTGGTGTCGGAACTCGTAATTGCAAATTAAGAACAAAATTCGCGACACTTCAGGGTAACACAAAAGGTGATGAATAAGAGAAATCCAACGGCGAGGGTTTGTATTTCCAGCTAAACATATGAATCCATTTAGGCACTAGCTATGCTCAGATCTCTAGAATGGAAGTGAACTTGGAAGAAAACTCAAAAAGAAAGGGAGTATCTTAAAACTGAAAATTAAGTACTAAAAATATTAGTTCCTAAATAAAACTACTGAAAAAAATTCAGTAATAAAAGTCTCTTTGACATAAAAACAAAAAATAAGACTACTATTCGAAGTGTTAGACTTCAGGGTAACACAAAAGGTGATGAATAAGAGAAATCCAATGGCGAGGGTTTGTATTTCCAGCTAAACATATGAATCCATTTAGGCACTGGCTATGCTTAGATCTCTAGAATGGAAGTGAACATGGAAGAAAACTCAAAAAGAAAGGGAGTATCTTAAAACAGGAAAATTAAGGCCTCGTTTGGGAACAGGCTAATTTAGTAACTTTTTGGTTATTTGGCTAAAATATGAGCCAAAAAAAACTAGTATGTTTGGGATGACTTTTTGGCTTTTTACGAAAAGATGTGCAAAAAGTAGAGAGAAAAGAGAATCTTTGACTTTTTGGTATGGGTTGTTGGCTTTTTGACTAATTTAGTAACTTTTTGGCTTTTTGGCTAAAAGGGAAGGTTCCCAAACGAGGCCTAAGTACTAAAAATATTAGTTCCTAGATAGAACTACTGAAAAAAATTCAGTAATAAAAGTCTCTTTGACATAAAAACAAAAAATAAGACTACTATTCTAAGTGGATTTTCATTTTTAAGAAGTGCCTGACTCTGAGATCAAATGCAATAAATAGAAACTGCATCACAAATTTTCAGATTTAAGCATTTCATGGGTCATCAAACAAATCCTTAGTAAGCGCACAATTATTTTTAATAAATGAGAAAACTCAATAAAAATTGCATCAACTTTATTTTCTCATAAGCTGGTTTTAAGCACATGATGTACACTTGATGGACAACACAGTTTACAGTTGGCCAGTAAGGATTGATGTAAACCAAAGACATTTAGCCAACAACATCTTTACTTGTTGGTGTTGACAGGAAAGCTTAACCCTCCATCCTAAATCATGGAAGCATGTTACATTATCAATGAACCTCGACAACTTTACAGTTTATCACCTACGACTATCTTTGTACAGCAACTCTAATGCATACTAATTTGATACAATGTCAAACCCATCCGATTGCAGAAATTATCCAACTCATGAAGTCACTCAAGATGGAAATGTTCCCTATTGCAGAGATGGGAAAACAGGGGTTGGCTTTTTAACTGGGACAGTGGCGGCTCCAGAAATATTATTTAGGATATTCAAAATTTTGATTAAAATTTATGCCCCCCAAAAAATGTACATCTATAATTCACTTATTTTAATTTAAACTTCTTAAATTACTAATAAAGAAGAATTTTAATAGATTGATACTAGATTTCAACTATTATTATTTGTTTTTCTATATATATTTATTTTTAGTATTAAGAAAATAAGTGTATACACTTAATTCATTTTAGGCATGACCCATATCACATCTACTTTAAATATATACCATACACTTTATTTTATGAAAGCTCTTTTTTAGGTACGTGAAGTTTAGGGTGTCACATTTAGAAATAAAGATATCGTAGGGTGGGTGTAAAATGTTTAGAGTGGGTGAGTTAGGTGTTCAAAATTTGTGAGACGAATATTCAAAAAATATGTGAATTTGGGTATTCAAATTATAAGGAGTGAATTGATTAAAACATATATTACCTATATATGTACAAGGAAAAAAAGAAAGGTTCGAATAGCCTAACATGGCTATGCCGCCGGTAGGACCAGTTCAACTGGCCTATGTCCAGTTTTGATTTCTCATATACATTACACTTCATATATATCTATCTATCTTCTATATCTATATCAATATCTATCTATACTATTATAAAGAGAAGGCCCAATTTGAGAGTAATTTTATTTTCACACGCCAATTCCTCTCAGTGCACACACTTAATGAATACATTCTCAATACACATATTAAACAAACAAAAATTTCCAGTATACATCTCTTTATTCTAATAACATCCTCATCTTCAATTTCAAAATTGTAATTTTTCTCCCTTCCATCCATCCACCCCTTATTTGCTGCCATTGCCACCACTCTCAACCCTTCATCGCCATCACCGCCGCCATTCCCAACTCTCTTCCATCCTAAACCTCCACAGTTAACCTCGAAACTGGGTGGTTCATGGTGGGGGGCTTGTGAGAGTGTATGGTTCATGGAGAAACGTGGTTGCAAGTGAAGGGAGAAAGAGGCAATGGGAGCGGATGGCGGATGAGAGAGGTGGCGATGGTGATGCAGGATGGTTGTGGTGTTTTAGAATTAGGGTTTGGGTAAAAAAATAAGATATTATGAATATTTTTATTTTAGGATAAAATTATATTAAAAAAAATCATCAAGTGTGTAAATTGAGAGGAATTGGTGTGTGGAAATAGAATTACCCCAACTTGGTGTGTATGTGTCATTTTTTCCCCCCCAAGTACCCCTATAGTAATTAGGGTGGATAGTTCTGCCCTAAATTCAAGTTTTATTTTTCTTTTTTCCCCCTCAATGATTTTTCCAAATTCATTTCAATTTTCAATTTTCGAATTCAATCACATAGTTTACAATCTTATTTTTCTAAAACAAAATAATCATATAACGCACGCATCACGTATCATCACTTCTAGTATATATATACACATTTCCATCTTCGTTTTCACACAGACCAAATATAAATTTAAATTTTGCAGTACTGAGACACAAGGACTGATTCAAGGTTAAGAAAATCAAAATCATGAAATAGACAGAACCATTATCAAGGACAAGTAATTTGTTTCTTGGTTTTTTTTTTTTTAAACAAATAATTGTAAGGAAATAAGCAATAGAAAGAAAAAAAGCTCACTTTTCATCATGATTAGTGTGAAGAGAGGAGTCGTCGTCATCGTCTGGGGTGTTAAGGAGTTCCTGAGCAGCTTTCAGAGCTCTCAGCCTCTCACGACGTGCTGCGGCTGCTTCCTCTATGGATTCTTCTTCACCACTCATTATTGCTGCTTCACTACTTTGAACCCTAATTCTACATCATACACAAACAATAACTATATTTATGTAAATATATCGCATATAACCTATACATACATATATACAGATGTAGAGAGAGAGAGAGACCTGGGGAGGAGAGAGAGAGAGAGAGAGAGAGAGCGAGAGAGGGTACTCGTTCAGCAACTGATGTGTATTCGTAATCAATCAGCAATTGCAGCGCCTGTTTATATTGGGAAGCCACTTTTTTTTTTTTTTTTTCTATTAAAAGTTGAAAGTTGATTTTTTTGTATTTTTTTTTATTTGGGAGGTTGGTTTTTAGTTACAGCGCTGGTAGGAAGTCCAAAAATCTGTGGCTCAAATGGTTCGAAACTGTCAAAACAACGTCGTTTTAACTGTCAAAACGATGTCGTTTTGTAAAACGACGTTTTGACAGTTTCGAGCCATTTGAGCTACACATTTTATGACCCTCAAACATTATTCTTTTAGTTATTGATAAAATTATAATTTTATCCCTTATGAGTCAAAATGTGCTATATGAGTGAAGTTGTAAATATTTTAAATTAATGGAGGTAGTTTGGTCATTTAATTGTGATTTGACATCATAAACAAATATTAATAAAAAAAAACTAAAAGTAATTTTTTACCAACTTCTCAAATCATTTGTCTAAAAAAGCCAAAAGCTTGGTTAAAAGTCAAAAAACTACTTTTTACCATCTTTCCAAAATAGGATAATAGTATTTATATATGTTTAATTACAGCATTTGAAATAAAAGATAATTTAGGTAATATTTCTAAATGGCATATGCTAAAATATTACTAGCTATTTTAACATATTATTTTTTTTAATCATAATTATTTTATTTGGATTACATTTATTTTTACCACATCATTTCAAATTTAACCTATATTTTATGTTTTTTCGTAAAAAATCAAAAAGTATACTAATATAGTACTTCCCAAACAACCCTCAAATGAAGGAGAATTTTTTTAAGATCCCTGATATTAAAATTTTATAAGATAAAGTACATACAATATTTTCATAATAGTTAAAGTCCCTCAATATTTTCACAAAGAAAATTCGACTCAAAAAAATTTTGCCCGAGTCAAAGAAAAATGTCGACCCTGACTCAGAGAAATTTCAATTTTCATAGAGAAATGAAAATTGAAATTTCTCTAAGTCGGGGCCGAAATTTCGCTGAATCAATTTTTTTTTTTTTTTTTATGAAAATGTTAAGGAACCTTAGCTAATAAAAAAAAAAAAAAAAAACATATTGGATCTCTCGTATTACACAAAGTTGAAGAGACATGTTTTACTAATTTTCTCTTAAACAAATTATTAATATTTTATTTTTTTTTGGCTATTACCTCGGGACAATCTATAATAAATTATAACCAAAGAATTGTTAGTATTAAAAATTAAATATCATTAGAAAAGGCAAGTGTAGATCATCAACGAAGACTTTTACAAGAGTTAATATTAAATTAGGTCCGTCGCAAATCCGAAATTGAAATTGGTATCAGAGTCCTATTTCTCAATCTTGCCAATAACTTTTGTATGAGTATTAAATATAGTGAAAAAGTAGAATCTGATAACTTAAATACTAATACTTCTTTACAAATAATAATAGAACAAAATAATACCTTAATTAAGCTATTAAAATAAATTAACGAGAAACTTAGAACTAATAAATTAGAAATAATAAATGAAATCAGGCATTTCATACAAAATCCAGAAAAACAAGTAGTCATTTTTGAAGAAAAACAAAAAGAATTGGATCTATATCATATCCGTATAAAAGAAATAATCCGGAGGAACCCTTTGAATTAGTTTCACCTGTAACCAAAAAGATAATGGAGCTAAGTAACTATAGTCTAAAACAGTTAGAGGAAATGACTGAAAAAGAAACTGATAATGAAATAAAATACAAAATAATATTAGAAATAGTTGAACAATTAGATATAGTAGATGCAGAAATAATAGAAGAAATAATAATAAGAGATTAGAAATAGAAGAAGATATCTATAAACAATTAGGATTAATCAGCTTAAGAGAAATGGAACATATTCCCTTGAAGATTTAGAACAAATAATGGGAAATGATGATGCGGAAAAAGAAAAAGAAAATAATGTTCTAGAAAACCTCGAAGACATAGAAAAAGAAAAAGATGATAACGCCCTAGAAGGGTTAGAAGAAACTAATAACGTTAATGATATTGATATGACAATGGTAAAATAAGAAGGAAATAGCTCGTCTGCCCTATCTAATCCAAATCATCCTGACTTTAGAAACTTTACCAGGCAATAACTGAAAGATGACATAGAAACTATGACTATAGAGGAAGAACATGACTAAATAGCGGATCTTTTGCTAGAGGAACATCCAATTATGCAGATTTTACCCCTAGAAATGAAGTATTTTTAAGGAAGGTACCACTAAAACTAATAAGCAATACAGGATATTTATTAGATATTGATTGTGCTACAAATACAAGTGAGGTAATAAAATAAAGGAAGAGAGGCATGCACCATGTCTTAAATATCTATAGCAGCACATGGTGCATGCAAAGTTTTCTAAATTATATCGAACATAGCTTTTACGGGTATAGTAGTAAGTTGGTATGATAATCTGAGAGAAAGTGACCAAAAAAAAAAAAAAAAAATTCAATAACAAAAACTACTCCGGAAGGTATGTTAAACCTATTTGTGAAATATATTGGATTAGGTATTGTAGACACCCCATTTTTGACCATCTTTAAGATTTAGGCACCTCAGGTTGATCACTTGATGATGAAAGTTTCACTGTATAAACGTTCAATTTCTTCAATAAGAAGAGCTTCTAAATCCCAACCTTACACCCCATTTTTGGACCAAAACTATTTTAGACCTTAAAACCTTCTCTTGCAAAATATTTTTCCAAATATTTCTATTATGTTCTGAGGCTCACATTTCGTTTAAAATATTGCACTTTTCGGTAAACCGAGCAAGGACAAAGTGAAAATAAATGGAAGGGAGGTGAACTCTTCGAAAAAATCTTTAAAACATCTTATTTATAGGTTCGGAGTTGAAGAAAATATGAGAGGATGGAAGAAAACTAGTTGGGAAAAAAGTTGGGCATCAATCCGTTAGGACAAAAATGAGTAGTCTTCACTAAGACAGGCATATCTCTTTGCACACTTAGAATTTAGGTGTGAGGCTACCACCATTGAAAAGTAGACTTCCGGGACTTTAATTTAGACTCAAGAATCACTTGAAACCGAGTCCGGATGAAGGAGATACGCCCGTTTGAAGTCGGGCCTAGAAGCAATTTTATGGCCGGCAGCCTACTGTTGCCGGCCACCATTAGTGGCTTGCTGGCCAGTTGTGTAAAACACAGATATTTATTCGTGGATATTTATTGCCAGCTGTCCCCCAAAAGCCCCAGCTGTTCCTATACAGATATTTCCGAACTGAGAGGCTATTTTTCTATACATACTTGGCCAACCCTCTTGGTTTTAGGTTAGAAAAAATTCCTTAAGGACCAAAACTTGAAATTCTCTCTCTATCTCTATCTTGTAACACACACACCTTATCCAAACACTTCCTAAACCAATATTGGAGCTCCCCTTGCTGAGATTATTGCGTCCAAATTTCAGCCCTTGAAAGTGTAAGCTTTGTGGTTTGTGAACAAAAGAGTTGCCTTGCTTCAAGAGGTATAATTTTGAGCATCTCTACACTACTTCTGTCTTATCTTTTCTTACTGTTTTTGAACTGTTTTTGGACTATTTTTATGAGCTGAAACTTGTGGTTTAAAGCTACCAAAGATGGAGAGGTTAACCATCCTTCTTTGAACCTTGTTTTCTAAGCTTTTGACCTTATGTTTCTCATTCTTTTCTCAACTTTTTTTGAGCTGTTTATCACTAATTTTCAGTGGTTTTCAGAGGCTAAAAAAGTAGTTTTGAAGTTTAAAAAATGAAGGGGTTAGCCACCCCTCCTTTGGCTCGTTTACTAGCTTAATTTCTCTATTATTTTAGCTTACTCTTTTAGCTGCTGGTCATGTCATTTAAGCTTTGTATAGTATGCTTGTAGTGCAATGGTCCTCATAGGTTTGGTGGTTTAAGCCTTAGCCACCAACCTATTTGAGTTGATAGCCTTTATTTCTTGCTTTTCATACTTGTGTTCACCTCTAAAAATCTTTGCAACCTCCCTCATTTCTTGACTTTATCTCTTTGTTTTGAGAGTCGCTCCAAAAGGAATGTTGTTTAAGCTTAAAGGTGTGATATTGTGCTTAATGGTTTAATCCCTTTAGGGGTTCATTACCAACGGCATAATCTCCCTCTCATGCCTAAAACAACATTTGGTTTGGTACTTCTCTCCATTAGTGGACTTAAAATTCATTATTGGACTCAATTGACTAAGGAATAGAAAGGTAATTAAAAGAGGTAATTAAAATTGGGATAAAATGGACCAAGATAATAAAATAATTTGGTGTTCAATTGGATGTTAATTGAACACGTGGGACTTGAGTCATTTCATACTTGTTAGTGATGAAATGGTTCAAATTTCCAAGGTCAACCATTTCCCTTGATCAATCCATGATAGAGAGGAGGTTTTGAAAGTCTTTTATTGTGCATTTATTGAAATTGTGTCCCTTAATTCATAAGTCATCACGCAATGCAATTGCACCGATTGATGGCTTGCGAATCAAGCCTACCCCTCCTTTGACCTGTTTGTTTATAAGGAGAGGTAGGGTGGACAAACATCCCCTGAGAATACTCTGGTTTGTGCACTGTTTGTCCTTTATTGCTGCAAGAAAGAACCAACATCAATAGCCGGTAGGCCACTTTTACTGGACGGCAACCCACTATTAGTGGCCTGCTGGCCACTACTTCTGGGTTGCCGGCCACTTTTTCATGCAGGCAGTTTTTCAGCAGAGCAGAGCAAAGGCTAAGGTGGAAAACATGTCCAATTTTCTAACTGTGCAACAAAGGCATTCCAATAGCAAAACGGAGAGCATTATCAGGTGGAAATCCGCATCTATGCATAAACTATCCCTCGATTCTTGGGATCCGTGAAGTGATGTTGTAATAGTAATATGTTATGCTTGGAGTAGTGGATTTGTAACTAATTAGTTATAATAGCTAGTTAGTTTTGGTGTTGTACTTGTTTAATTAGCTAAAGTAGTTGGTTAAATTTTTTTGTTATAATAATTAGCTAATTAGTTAACTTATTCATTTGGTTTGTAATAATTACGTAATTAGCTTAGCTAGTCCATTTATTTGGACCCTCCTGTACGAGGGCAAAAATGTAATAATGTATATGACTTCCAACCCCACGTCTTTCTCCCTTTTATTTACTTTCTTATGATGATTAGCTTAGAACATCATGTTTCGTTTAGCATTTCCCATGTTTGCATCCATATGACTTGTATGCATAAAGTTCGGCTCATCATTCCAACAAGCATTGTAGTATAAATACTTCTTTGAATACGTGTTTAAAACCGCATGCTATCAAATTGATTCACATGCCATGCTAGTAGCTAGACTTCTAAATTGCATGTGTTTCATTAGGCATATTTCATTAGTTAGGATTATGCATTTTTCTAACTATTTTCTTTCTTTTGGCTTGCCTCGGGAATTGGGGTAAGCTTTAAATGCTTTAACATATTGCATGAGTGTGAGTGTTGCCATATCAAAAAATGAATACCATGAGGCTAAGTGCTTAATTGATATAAATGCTTGAATGCTTGTGGATGAAGGCTAATTGCTTGAATTGGGATGATTTGAGTAATATGCATATGCGATCACTTTTTCAAGTGATACATATTCAAACTAATTTTCAAAAACAAACATGAAATAAAATGTTCCAAGTTTTGCAAATTAGTCCATACTTGTATGCAACACATAATAATGTTAGTCTAATAATCGGAACAAGAGCATATAATGTAGATAAAAATCACATTATGATTAGTAGAGGCCAATCTTTGATCGGGCAAGTGGGGTGCTCAATTCATGACCTTCCCCTCTCGTACCTAAGTTCCCGAGCCGAGACAACTTTAGTGATGATGGATAAGTGGCCTTTGGCATGAGTCCCGAGTTTCCTAAATTTTTCAAAAATATTTAGGTGGCAACTCTGTATCTGGCAAAGCAGTCCATTTTTGGCATTTTGATTCAAAATCGATTTTCCAAAAGATTTGGCGGATTTGGACTCTTTTGTGTTTATCTATTTCACATTGTACTTATGAGATCAAATTCAAAACCACGGGAGTTCGAACTGTAGGGCCTATCGTCTTCCGAAAGGAGCACGAAAAGTTGAGCTACAGGTATGTTAAACATACCTAATCCAAATCATCCTGACTTTAGAAACTTTACCAGGCAACAACTGAAAGATAACACTAGAAACTATGACTATAGAAGAAGAACATGACTAAATAGAGTATCTTTTGCTAGAGGAACATCCAATTATGCAGATTTTACCCCTAGAAAGGAAATATTTTTACGGGAGGTACGACTAAAACTAATAAGCAATACAGGGTATTTATTAGACATTGATTGTGCTACAAATACAAGTGAAGTAAAAAAACAATGGAAGAGAAGCATGCACCATGTCTTAAATATCTATAGCAGCACTTGGAGCACGCAAAGTTTTATAAATTATATCGAACATAGCTTTACGGGTATAGTAGTAAGCTGGTATGACAATCTGAGAGAAAGTGACAAAGAAAAACTTAACAGCAGAAACTACTACAAAGGTATGTTAAACCTAGTTGTGAAATATATTGGAGAAGAATTCGTAGGAAAAGAGTGGGATGAAGGTAAAAAAAAAAGAGAATGTGTCAAGAAATTAAGTAACATAGAAATATGTGATATGGAATATATAGGAAAATTATATATGTGAATACTCACTACAAAAAAAATCACTTTTGGCGACTAAATTTTTAGTCGCCAAAAGTGATTTTTTAGTCGCCATGTTGGTCGCTGGTAAACCGTCGCGGAAGATATTGGTGACTAACCCACTTTTAGTCGCCAAAAACAAACTCTGTAGCGACCACAAATTTCGTCGCCAAAGCTCATTTATTTTTTTTTAATTATACATTTGGCGACTAAATTTTTAGTCGCCAATAGTAAATTTTTTTTTTTAATTTATACATTTCCCGACTATTTTTTTCGTCGCCAATACTGAAGCTTTTGGCGACCACCTGTTTTAGTCGCCAAAAGCATATTTTAAAAAAAAAAAAAAATGTTGAACCTGTTGCTCGCAGGTTTCGAACCTGAGACATCCCACCACCACATGCCAAACTTTTTGCAACACACTCCCTCCACTATGCCACTATAATATCACATGAATATATATGCAATATATATTATTTATATAGTATATTAACCGGTATTAATACAAAATAATATATATAAATATAATTTTTTTTATTCAATATACTTTATGTAAAATATAAATTATTTACTAAAAAAAAATTTAGGCCACTTTTGGCGACTAAATTAAATTTTTAGTCGCCAATTCTATCATTTTCGGCTACTAATTATAATTTAGTCGCAAAAAAATTAAGTTTTGCCTAAAAATAAGTAGTTTTGGCGACTAAACCTATTTTTTGTCGCCAAAAACGTCCCCTTTGGCTACTAAACTGAATTTTAGTCGGCAATACTCAGTTTTTAGCTACTAATTTTTTTTTTGTAGCCAAAAAGCTTCACTTTCAGCGACCAATCTGTGTTTAGTCGGCAAAACACCTACAATCGGCGACCAATCTGTTTTTTAGTTGCCAAAACCATCACTTTTGGCTACTAAATTATTTTAGTCGCCAAAAACAGTCACTTTTGGCTACTAAACAGCCTTTAGTCGCTAAAACCCCCACATTGGGAGACTAAACTGCCTTTTAGTCGCTAAAAGCCTTGTATTCGGTGACTAAACCCTTTTAGTCGGCAAAAGTCACCAATTTTGGCGACTAAATCCATTTTAGTCGCCATTTGTACTACTTTCAGCGACGAAAAAATTAATTTTAGTCGCGAAATCTGTATTTTCTTGTAGTGACTCTTATTACTATTATCAAATAGCTAGAAATAAAATTCATTTAACTATATTTTTTCATAAATTACCATATCCTATAAATGTTAATATAGAAGAAAAATATGAAAGATGTTTAAAAGAATTAGGAGATGCCACAAGCGACACAATTGGTTATAAAATTAGATATCTAAGAGAATGGGTGGAACAAGAATGTATGAAAATAAAATAAAGAAGAAAAATGAAAAAACAGTATTTACATTGTTGGCAAGCATCCAATTCATGAGAATGTGTGCCTTCAAGAAGAAAAATATACAATAAAAAAAAATATTTTATAAAATAAAAAGTTTTAATAAACAAAGAAGAGAAAAATATAAAAGAAAATATTATAGAAAAAATCCTATAATTTCAACAAAAGAAAAAGATTTTTTAGAAAAAATAATTATTGCCCAGAAGCAAAAAAGACTTGTAAATGTTGGGAATATGGAGAAATAGGCCACTTTGCTAATCAATATAGAAATAAGAAGAATAATAAAATAATAGAAGTTTTAGGAAGTTTGGATTATGTAGAATTAGAGGGAAAAGAAACTTTAGAATTGGTTTTAGAAAATAATAAAAGAATAATAGAATGAATTGAAGAAGAAATAGAAATAGAAATAGAAGATTATAGCGATACTAAGGAAAAACTAAATTTTATGATGATAGAAGAAATAAGTATAGAAAATTTAAGAGGAGAATAATTTGTCATAGAAAATTCTCAAGAAAAAAAAAGAGAAAAAAATTTGATATTACCAATAATACGAAGAGCCGAAATATATCAAAAATTAATATTTAAATTAAAAAGTAAATATATACGTGAAAGAATTTAAAGAGATATTGAAAGGATTGTGAATATGATGTAGGATAAATAAATTTAATAAATTATGAAAATATATTAAAATATAATAAATATAATAAGTATAAATATATGCATATAGGGAATGTACAAATACAAATTACACCGTTGTTTGATAAAGGATAAGATATATATGTATATATATACCTATGTATTTTTGGATGATATTAGACAATGAAATTTTGGAAGGTCCATAATTAATGGAATAAAAGTAATCTATATGGGGGATCATTAGGTTTTAATTATAGACCAAGATATTATATTAGTTTAAAAGATGGATTCATAAATAGATTTTTAACTTTAAAAATAAAAATTGTAGGAATTGATATATATGAAACCACCTATTCATTAAGGATATTTTGAAAAATAACATATAATTTAGATAATACCATAGATCTTAAAATGTAACATAAAATTATAGAAGCAGATAAATTTGAACCTATTAAGGGAATACCAATAGATAGAATTACTCCTAAAAGAATAAATCCTAATGAGATCAAGTTAGATAATCGATGGATATCAAGTTTCAATAATATTAAAAATATTACAAAAAGAAAAAATATAATTAAAATCGATAATACCAGAAATATTAAAATAGAAACTCCTAGCACGATAGAAAATAATGATGAAAAGGATCATGTAAGTATATCATCAGGAAGATAACTCTACTATACAATCCAGAAGTTTAGTTAGTAAAAGAATAATAGGATATAGAAGTATGCCAGTATATGAAGATGAGGAAAATCTTATGGCTTGGACAAAATAAGATGAAGAAGAGGTACAAAAGGAATATGACACATTTGCAAAAAGATACAACAAAAAGAATGAAAAAAATAAAAATAAAATGTCATTATCCTATACTAATGTTAATAGTATATATATACCCATAAGAATACACATAGAAAGATTTAATAGTTATGAACTATGTGCTTACTTAGACAGTAGATGCTCGGTATGTTTTGGGAAAAGGAAACTTTTTCATGAATATATGTGGAAAAAGAAAAATCCACCATTAATAGTTCGAATAGTTAATAATAGTACGATGATACATAATGATGTCATAGAAAATTTAGTTATAGAAATTAATTACATCACCTTTATCATTCCTAAACTTTGGACAACCGATCAACCATCACTTTTTGTAATCATAGGGAATAACTTTCAAAGATTATATAGCCCTTACACTCAAACGTTACACTATGTTATATTTACAAATAATAATAAACTAGTTGAACTCCTACAACTAAAAACAGCTGTTATACATCACAACATTGACTTCGTCTGCAGCAAGCATGGTGAGGAGGTAATCTCTCCAACCGGATGCGAAACTACACTAAGTATTAAATAAATTAGTTTTCAGGAAGAAATTCAAAAAAAGCAATAAGAAATATGCAAAAATTTATATAGTGAAGATCCGTTAAAATTTTGGCATAAAGATAAAAGTATAACTAAATTAGACTTAATCGATCCTAATAAAATAATTAGAGTAAAACAAATGGTATATACTTATAATGATAAAGAGGAATTCAGAAAAGAGATAGAACATCTCAAACAAAAACGATTAATTAGAGATTGAAAAAGTCCGCATAATAGTCCAACATTTATGATTAGAAATTATGCTGAAATTAAACGAGAGAAAGCCAGAATGGTAAAAAATTACAAAAAATTAAATGATAATACCAAAAGAGTTGGTTATTTTATTTCAAATAAGTAAGTCTTTGTTAACAAAATAGACTATAAAATAGATTGTAAAAGTGGATACTGGCAAATAAAAATGGATAAAGAAAGTACCCCACTAATAGTCTTTAGTGCACCATAAGGACATTATGAATGACTTGTAATGCCATTTGGGTTATAAAATGCACCTCAAATATTTCAAAGAAGAATAAATAACATCTTTAAGGAATTGAATAATATTTATCTTGTATATATATATGATATTTTAATTTTTTCTAGATCCATAGAACAACATAGAATAGATATCAAAATAATAACAGAAAAATGTGAAGAACATGGAATAGTGTTAGGTGAAAAGAAATGTGTGTATGCATAAAAGGAAATAGAATTTTTAAAACTTGAATCAAAGTAGGATCAATAAAAATGCAAAGTCATATTTTCGGAAAAAAATAATAAATTTCCTGATAAAATCACGGATAGAAAACAATTAGAAAGATTTTTAGAATGTTTAATTTATGCCTCAGATTTTATAAAAGACTTAGTCAAAATAACAAAACCTTTTACCAAAAAAAAAAAAAAACTAAAAAAGGATGAGAGTTGGAATTGGAACTCAGCCGACTCCATTTTTGTAAAATTCTTAAAAGAAAATGTAAAGATTTACCTACCCTAACTCTTCCTAATGAAAATGATGAGCTAGTACTAGAAATCGATGCAAGTAACAATCATTGGAGTGCAGTGTTAAAAATAAAATAAAATAATCAACTATATAGGTATTGTAATGGAAGTTTTAATCAAGCTGAATATAATTATCCCACCATGGAAAGAGAATTATTAGCCATAATAAAAGGAATAGAAAAGTTTTTAAATATTTTTGGCACCAAAACTGTTTTTAATAAGAACTTATTACAAAGGCCTACTAGATTTCGTAAATAAGAATTTATCTAACATGCAGGCGCAAGGGAGACTTTTACGATGGCAACCCTGGTTAAAATAATTTACCTTTGATGTAGAACATATTAATGGTAATAAAAATAGTTTAGCAAATACTCTAACTTGAGAACTTGCAGATGGCATCCACATCCACAACACTCACACTGCTAGAGAAGAAAACACTCTTGGCAAAAACTCAAGAAGTGCTGGACTTGGTGACACAAGGCAACGCTAAAATTATCAGAAAAATGTAGGCAATAGGAAAGAGCCGTTCTGCGAACAAGCTCATTAAGACAACCCATTTAGTTGCCAAAAATTTTTTATGAATAGAATTTTTATATTTGTTTCTTCAACTCCCCTGTGACATCCAAGATAAAATAAGAAGATGTACTTTTATTAAGTTATTTCTGAGATGGTATAAAGATTGTGTCACCTATCTAAAATCTCGACGGTGCTACTTTAATTGACGGACAACCTTGTACAATTATAGAATGTTAAAAGTTTCATTCAATCTAAACAAAGTCATCAGCCCAAAAGATCCTTTCGTTCAAATGTGGAAATTGGAAATAGTGAATACATTCGATGTTCCACCTCACCCATAGAGTATTATGTTCTCTCAGCTCACCAAAGTCCAACAATTCATGTTCGGAAGAATTTATGTAGTCTATAAAGAATCCAAGCATAGCACCCATCACATTTATAACTGCCCAAACGGAGGTAAAGGATGAACGTCTAAATGTAACTCATTATCTGATAAAAGTCAAAGACAAGAAAGACATGATCCCCTATAAATATGTTTGGTTGAAAGATTGGGACGAACCTTTTATAATTGATCCAACAGAAGCAAGAGTAAAAGGGTTTTTCATAATATCTAACGAAACTACAGAATTAGCAAGAGTTTGGATCAAATTAGTTCATTATGGAAGGGCTACGTTTGCAATAACACCATCATTGGCCGAAAAAATAATTGTTCTAGGATTGCCTTATGAATCAGTATATGATTATTTGGAACATGTAGATTCGGGGACATATTTATCTGAAAAATGATGTAAATTTTTGGAAAAATATTTGATGAAACAAGATCTAGAAGAATATGATGAAAACTATGATCTTAGTGATATCATGGGTGATGAGGGGGTATGAAATTTAGACAATGCAATGGATTGACAAAACCATAGGTAGTTTGGCAAAACCATGGGCTAAAGATTACACCTCCATATGACTACACCACAAAGTGTCTCTTGTTCATAAATAAATCAGCGTGTGGCTACACTACCTACTTGTTTGTCTTTTGTTTGTCTTATAGTAACAATAAAATATAATACGTAAAATATTTTATATTTATAAATTAGGTTGAAATCTAGACTTTGAACTCTACAAGGTGCCTATATAAAGGCCTTGAGGGAGAGCAAAAGGGGACAAAGATTTCTTAGAGTATACTTGAAACTAAGAAAGAAGTCTAGTTCTCAAGCCTTCTTAGAGCAAACAATACTTTAGCAATCGAATCACGACCCGCTCCCTGTACCCAAGGGTTAAGCATTGTGATGGCCAATAACTGAAATTACCTCCGGCCAATAACAAAAATTACCTCCGGCCAATTCTTGAACAAATCAATAAATGCGAGGAGAAGTAATATTTAAGTGAGGGTACCAAAATAATCATCGGAGCTTCTTTTTTTATTACAAAATTTATTGACAAAAAAGGCCGATATATAAACATATCATAAAAGTACTGTGTGTGTCTATTCCGCAACCCCGTGTCTAAGACTTTCCAAAAGTTATTTCTGAATTGCACTATTTCCTAAAAATTGATAAACAGTTATAAGCACATAGCAGAGTGAGAAATATTATACCAAGAGTATAAGGGATACAAAATAACCATGGATAGTTATGTAACTGAAATATTTAAAATAACGTAGTTTGAACAAATAATCATTTAAGTAGCAAAACTGAGATTATGTAAATAAATAATCATAACCACCATATAAAACAGAATATAACAGAGGTCGCATGAGTGACAGTAAGAACAGAGGTACGGATTCAAGAGGTGGCTCGTACGGATTATAGAGGTGGCTTTCACAATAGTGTAGCACTTATCTCCGCACAACACTTTACTCCGCACAGAGCAGAGGTCAATGGATCCATGACAATAGAGAGTCATAAAGTGGTCAAACAGAAACCAATGGTTATTTAAGTCCCCTAAGATGTGAGACTCTTGTGGTGGTACTTACAAAATATAATTGTTTATAAGGTTATAGTCAAATATTCTTTAAAATATAAACAAACAAATCCATGATCTTCATTTTAAGCAAATAGAGTTTACAAAATAGCCCACATAATTGAAATATTAATATAATTTATAATAATTCATAAAACATAACTTGTATAAAATAAATATGGTAAATCAAAACATACGTAAAATATATTATGGTGACTCAAGGTATAATATAACTCACCTTAACTTTAATACCCACTCTTTTTTTCCACTACCAAAGATCCTCTCAACTTCTGTTATTTTTTCCTTTATTTCCTTTCTCATTCCTCTATTTTTTTCCTTTCTCTCCTTTCTTCTTTCTCTCTTTTTGCCCTTTCCCTTCATTTCTTTCTTTCTTTTCCTTTCTTTCCTGTGAGTTGGTCAACTCTTCCCCATAAATAAGGAGGTAAAGGCTTCATTCGGCCAACACGTGGCCAGGCGAATCTTCTCACAGATTCGATTAGATTTATACTTATCTTTAATGAATATTTAAGATAATTATATTTTGACCCAATTTTCTAATATAACTACATAAATAAATTAATCCATAATTAAATTATACTCTATTTTATACTAATAGAAAATTAATTATTTATTTTACTACCACACCTATTATTATTATTATTATTATTTATTTACTCTGACTTTCATATTTATTTATTATTTATTTAATAATATATTATCACATATAACCATAATACTAGTATAAAATTTAAGGGACAACTTAAATTTTCGGGTTGTTACAGTCTACAGGCACGTCTTTTTTTTTTTTTTTTTCTAAATCTTTGTTCGATAAATAAAAAAGTTTTTCATTTTCAAAAAAGAGTGTGTTACTACTGTATGTCAATGTATTGATCTTAGATCTGCTACATAACCAAAGAAGTAGTTTCTAAAGTTACGGTCTGAGGTAAGAAACGAAACAGATCTATGCTGAGCCTGATCTATGGAATGAAAAGGTTGAGGTTAGCCACCTCTATAAACTGGAAGCTTGCCAACGCCGACTACGTTCAGGTAACGGTTAAAATCTTTAGATACTGTTCTTATTTTGGAAGTATAGTGGGTCCACAATCAAAACATCTTAAAATTATAAGAAGTAATAAGTTTTTTCTTTTCATGAGTGTTTATCATCATTTCTATATCCAAGATCTGTTACTAGATCGAAATCAAGTACTAGTATTAATCGCAAACTGTCAACAACGTCGTACCTTTTTACAAAATCTACTAAATATTGATATTGCTAAGGATATAGAATTTACTAGCAAAAGAGTTGATGAAATATCTAAAGAAATCATATATTATCAAGAACACCTAGGTTTAGTATCTTTAAATAAATAAATAAATAAATAAATAATTATTTTCCACATCATCAAGCCACATCATTTGGGTAAAATTGGGCTACAAAAAATTCAAGCTATCAAGTAGCACACTAGCTAATAAAGATAAAATAGGTTGAGTGTTTGGAAAGTTGGTTATTTTAGTAAACTAAAATAGTTGTGTTTGGAAAAATGGTTGATTTTTTTGTAATTGGATATGATATTTGTGAGAGAAAAAGTAAAATGATTATGAGTTTGACGTGACATTTTGTCTTATTGACTAATTAGTCTATTTTATCTTTCCGTGCTATTTTAGCCTAAAAAAATAAAAAATAAAAAATTACCAAACACTTTAGGCTAAAATAATCAATAAGACAAAATATCACATTCAACCTATAATCATTTCATTTTTATTGTCACAATCATCAAATCAACTAAAAAAAAAAAAAAAAAAACTATCATCTCATATATAACTTTTTAAACTAGACTAAAATAATAAAAAAATAAATAAAAATAAATAGTCAATTAAAATAATTTATTCCCAAACATGACTTAAATTTCCATTACATTTACATACTAGTACTGCTTGGGCAAATTGGATGGAGGTTTCAATCTTCCGGGCTGTCAATGGATCTTCAAAATCGGACTCTGCACCGGTTTTCTAGTCCAAACGGTTTATAGTCTTAAAGGGTTGCACACCATATGCAACCAACACAAAAGGTGTAAACAGGAGGTGTAAACATAAAACAGGAGGTGTAAGTGTGCAACTTACACAAAAGGTGTAAGTTGCACACTTAAGAAAAGTCCATAGTCTTTTGGTAAGTTGGTTAAAATCTAGTCTTTGAACTTATTAACTTTTTTAGGTCACATCATTTATATATTTTTTTTATACATTTTTAAAAAAATTTAAAAAAATAAAAAAAATTGACTTTTAACCTACTTTCCAAAATAAATCATATTTTGATGCTAACTAAAAGTAGTGCCTGAATTTTATACCTTTCTTCGATTAAGTCATTAAACTAAATTTTTCATTCAAATAAGCCCTCCAACATGTCAAAAAATTTTCTAATTTAAAAAGGGTGAATTGCACTAACGGTTTTGTAGTTTGGTGTTTGTGTCATTTTAATTGCTAACATTTCAATTGTGATACATTTGATCTTAAATTTTGAATATCATTTGAAATAATGCCAATTGAAGATACCATTTCCTTTGTAAACGAAAAATGCTATATTTCAAGAATAAAGTCATCAATTTGATAAAAATAAATGTTAAAAATTATTTTTGAATTTTTAAAAATTATTTCTACCCATCAAAGATAAAATTATATAAAAATGATAAATTTTTTATATTTTTATTTTTTTAACAAATTAATTTTTATTTTTTGATGATGATCATGTAATGGGTAGTTGTTTTTGTCAATGTTTTTGGATGGTTATCATGTGATTAATGGTTATTAAGCTTTTAATGTGTAATCAATATGTTTAATATATGAAATGCTTTTAGTTTTGAATTTTTTGATTTAATGGATTGACTTAATAATGATATCAAAGTTGTTACCATATTTGACTTTTGAAAAGCTAGAAACTAATTTAACGAAAATAAATAAATAATTATATATGTATATATAAATTTATCCTCCCAAAAGATAAAATTATATAAACAGGATTTTTTTTTTTACCAATTTAATTTTTAGTTTATTAAATTTTTGGGCATTTACATACAAATCTTAATTTATAAACTTATACTTTATTAGGTCTTAACTAAGATTTTTTGGATTTTCAAATCCCATTAAATTTTTAACAGTCAAAATTGCTTTTCAAACAATGATTATTTATCATTTATGATTATCTATAAAAGAACATGATGATTTGACATTTATTTTGATTTTCAAAACTTAAAAATCAACTTTCAAATTGACAAAAACTAAAAAAAAAAAAAAATTATGTGCAAAAAAAAAAAAAACCTTTTTTTTTTTTTGAAAAAATTAAAAAAACTGAATTATTTTTTGTGCAAAATTGAAAATTTTGTATTTACAAAGGAACATGATTATGGAACATTGATGTGCAAAATTGAAAAAAAAAACTTTAATAACGAAAAAACTAGTAATGTTCTCAGTTTTGAAACTGAAAAAATCTGTTAATGTTTTTGGTTTTATTAAATAATTGAATCAAACCAATAAGTAGAACGGTAAAAACATTTAATCTGAACATTACTATGCAAAATTGATAATGTTCTTAGTTTTAAAAATTGGTTTTGGTTTCTAGAAAATACTTTTTAGAAAATTCTACTTTTTTTTTTATTTTTTTATTTTTCATATTTTTTTTTTTGTTTTCAATGAATTTTTAAAAATATTTTAAGAACTTTTTATTATTTTTTTTAATTTTCAGACACACTTAATATAAATACACTTAAAAAATATAATATTTGTGGACACAATCTTTAAAGAATTCACTAAATACCAAAAAATACAAAAAAACAAAAAAAAAAAAAACAAAAATTCAGTACATTGTTCGTATTTTTGTATATTTATTAATTTTATTCACAAATATTTTACTATTTAAAATATCTAAGTAAGGTGCATCTAAAGAAGTTAAAAAAAAAAATTTAAAATTTTAAAAATAGTGACTAAAAAAAAAACACAAAAAACAAAAAACTCAATTTTCAGAAAACCGAAACCAAACACACTAATTAATATTCTCAGTTTTATTACATAGGACTTATTGATTCAAAAAATCTTAAATAGAATCTGAGTTATCATAACATTTATAAATAGGACTTTTAGGTAATTAATTCTAAATTATTATTATTATTATTATTATTATTATTATTATTATTTTCTTCTGAAAATAGATTCTAAAAACCAAACCAAACAGAATTTTATAACCAAGAAAGTGTCAGCATTATTCATTTATAAAAATGCTATTACATTTCAAACAATATACAAGTTAACTAATACAAAATAAGTTGTATGACAACTTTGCCCTTGAAATGGATTGTTTGCAGAGGAAACATCTTTGATTGTCCATATTTAGAAGAAGATTTAAAATTTAGAATCAAATGTTACAATTGAAAAGTCAATGATCAAAGTGATACAAGACTCTTAAACTACAGGGACTGTTAGTATAATTTGTTCATTTAAAAAATATATATAAGCTCGTATTATAAATAAGTAAAGGCCATAGTTAAAATTTTATTTCAAAAATTTTTTAAAATTTCATTTTTTTTTGAAACGTGGGTATCAGTTTTTATAGAGAATTTCCTTTACGAGGATAAGGGTAATTATTTATAATATTTTTTTATTTATCTTTTTGCAATGGCTATGTGTTTACCTTTATCTAGTATTATATGTTAGATTTCGTTTTTCACTCACATTTGTAATCAGTTTTATATTTCAAATAACATTTGTCAAGTATTTTTAGGGCAAACTTCACTTTATCCCCTATGGTTTAGGCCATGTGCAGATTATCTCCTGACATTCGAATATCACTATATAACCTCCTATAATTAATAAAGTAAAGTGCACAATTAACCTTTTATCTAAATTAACAGAATGTGAGATTCACACGCCATGAAAAAAGTAAGTTATGTTTTGTAACCAAAATACCCCTCTATACGTAAGACTCTCTCTCTCGATGAAACCAAAAGTTCTTTGTCTCTCTCTATCTTCTCTTTTTATCTCTAGTTCTGCAGCGCCGTCCCCTCTCTCTCTCTCTCTCTCGCTCTGTTTTGCAGCTCCTTTGCCATTGTGGTCTCGCCTTACCCGTTACGGTCTCGCCGTAGCCATCAGTTTAGTTCTCGGGTCCCATCTGCGACTTCTCCGGTTGGGCTTGGAGATAATGCAAAGACCATCCCGAAAAAGCCTTCTATCTGGGGCCTTATTGGATCAAAGCATTGAACAACTCAATGATGTAACTGATGTCAGTGGAGTTAATCTTAGGGTGTGATATTTTGCAATCATCAACCTTATTGGATCAAAGCATTGAACAACTTAATGATGTATCTGTGACAGTAATATATGATTCATCAAATTGAGTCCGGTGTTTATTTATTTATTTTTTCTGAATAAAAGTTTATAGATCTGGATATTGATGGCATTGTTTATAACTTTTGAATCAAACTTTATATATATATGCATATATATATATATAACCCAATCAATTTTTTTTTTTTAGTTTTATAACTTCTGAATCAAACTTTATATATATATATATGCTTATATATACAACCCCAGGGGGTGATCTGGGTATGTCCCTGAGCCTCTTCAGAGAGATAAAGGAAAGGAGTTAGGGCTTTGATGGTTCAATTGGTCCAGATTTGTGCACATACAACAGCCTGTTAGATGGGTTGCTCAAGGCTAGGAGACTTACAGAAGCATGCCACCTGTTCGAGAAAATGGTTGAGGATGGGTTTCCCCTAAATTATATATAAGGGTATAATTGTCAATTTATAACTTTTGTTAATAGAAGTTAGTGTGCGTTTTAGTCCATCAACTATAAGGGGATTATGTGGTGATTTCCGAATGTGAGGGGGGTGAACCGCACCCGGCCCAAACCATAGGGGTACAGTGAAGTTTGCTCTTATTTTTATAGATACAAATACAATTTGATGAAATGGTTAACAATATCCGATCAACTTAATTTTTTACAAGTATATTCTACTCAATGTATTCCAAAAAAATAAACAGTTTGAATTATCGAAATGAGACTATATAACCGCACAACAATAGCTGTTGTGTCCCGCGCAGTAACCATCCCATTTCCATAACAATGCAATGCAAACTTCTACTTATCACTGAAATTGACATTACTCACAATTAATTAACCTTATTTACGCACAATGTTATCATACTAACTAATTTTTTTGAATACGATATCCAAAGCCACTATTTTGTATCATATTTAAACCCTTTGGTGTGGATCTCTTTCTTTGCCAAGTTAGTTGCTGAGGTATTTTGTTGCTTGGAATGAAAGGTTGTCTATTGAGATCTATTTCTATGATTGTTTGTTCAATTTAGCTTTAGTGTGAAGTCTATTGTACATGTAAATTAATAATAATAAGATCTATTTCTATTTTGTATCATATTGTTAATGTGCCATATGACATTCCATACATACTAAAAAAAAGTTGGATTGGTGTTACTAGGGGTGTGCATGGTATAGTTTGAGAATAAAATTAAAATTAAATCGTGAATGTTAGATTGACAAATTTGCTATCCATAATCAAATTGCTTTGTATTCATTATGACAACTCTTTTGATTGAGGAAAGACCACTTTCAGCCGGACTAGCCTGAGGTTTGGGCGGTGTCAACCTATTAATTGATTGAAAAATAACATTAAGCAATCAAGCATTTGTATAATATATTTACATAATATAATCAAGCATTTGTATAATATATTTACATAATATTTTATATATATACAACACTAATTTACACAAAATTTTACATTTTAAATCTTTTTTACACTTTTATTTCGATATTTTATTGGAAGTAAAAAAAATGTATTAACTATGATGGGATGTGACGATTTCGAAAATGGATTATAAATTTCAACTACAGATCAAATCAACCGGCAATTAGTGGACTGATCGGTGCGAATTGGGTGATTTTAACAGATTGTGTGGTATTTTGCACAACCCTAATGCTACATTTGATTCATAGGAAAGGAATAGAATGGAATGATCATTCCTTAAGCTCTTCTACTGAATGATCATTCCCTTATAATGATAAATAGCAATTCCATTTACAATGCACTTATTATTATTATTTTTAACTAATCAAACATAAAAATAAATATTTTAATAAAATAATTAATCGATTTTATTTAATTTCAATAAATCAAACACTGCCTACGGATTGCCTTGGCCAAATTAGTGGATTAGGCTGTGCCACCTAGGCTATAGATAATTCTGTTAGCAATCAAGTTTTTAAATATTTTTATTTTTTTTGGTTCTTATGATAGAGAACTTTGCGTAACCATCCCTCGTTGGTGTAAAAAGTATATAGACCCAGCATGATAGCCGAGTTTGGTTGTGGGATGATTAGTAAGTAGTGCATGAATAGATCTATGGTTGATGAAGTGTTGTTGTGATTGTTGAACAACTTTTCAGCTTTAAATTTAATTTTAATTTGACTCCTTCCTCTAAATTGAAAACAAAATTACCGATAAATTAAATGGAATTGAACTTAAAATTTAATATTATTAAAATTAAAACAGTAAGAATCAAATCAAAATTTGAATTAAATATTAAAAGTGAAAAGTGTAATTTTAGTTAAACTCTATTTAGAATTGTGAGAGAGAAAGAGGGAGAGAGAGGGGGAATACATAGCCCTCGTTTGGCAATGGGCTAAAATGAGATTGGTGGCTTTTTTTAGTCACAAAAAGATAAAATAAATTAAAAAATTAATAAGACAAAATGTTACATTCAAATTATAATTATTTCACTTTTTATCTCATAAAACTTTAACAAGTCAAAAAATTTAACCCAAACGAACTTTTTACCCTAGACAAAAACTAAATAGTCAACCCACTTTTCACACGAACTTTTGTTATATTTTAAATATGGGGAAAAGAAATATATAAAAGCGAGAATTTTAGAAACTTCCAAGAAATTGATTTTTCTTTAGGCAAATGTTATACATACAAATTTTGTCATTAGAATAATGTAATTATGACATTTTTATAATTAAACATCATTTATATTAAAATGATAAGTCTAATGTAATCATATCATTTTGTATAAAATTTTTACATATTTTGTTTTTTTAAAAATGATAAGTCCAATACAATCATATCATTTTGTACAAAAATTTTACATACATTTGTCGTTTATATCTCACTACCTTTTTTTCTTTATTCTTTTTAGAAAATATTAACTATTGCTTAATGAATGTTAATTTTATTCCATATACATGTAACAAGTGTATAAAAATTTGTAAAAAATGTATAGAAAATATGTTAAAGTATGTAAGAATATATATAAGAAAAGTGCATCATGATTCTAATTATTTATATTAATTCCACATTATAAAAATAGTCCATAGAATTGCATGACCATAGGATTCGAGATCTAATGTTTTGAGTTCGCATCAGATAATGATTCATTTTTATTTTTTATTCAACTGAAATAGAAATTAGATGTTATAAAAAGTTTACATAATAGACATGGGATATTCTAATCCCTTCCAGAGCTAGCATTCACCATGTCAGCAATTAACAAGATGTAGACACCTTATTTTTGACCACCCTGTAAGACTTAGGCACTTGGTCCAGCACACTCGATGAAAACTGCATTGTGTGATTCGAGGCTTCGACGAAGGAATCCAAGGTCGAGTCCCGAAATAATGCCAAAACCTTCCTACTTGCTTTATTCTTACCTCAGAGGTTCATTTTTGAACATTGTGCCATCTTACATTGAGTTTGAAATAGGGGATAGAGTAGCACATTAGGGCCCCGAACGTGCCCTATTGAGAGTCGGCTGTGGCCATTTGGGCCCGACCGTGCCTTGTTGGCGATAAACATTGTTCTGGGTGAAAGCCTGCCAGCTGTCTTTTTTTGAAGATATTTTCGACATTTTTTGCTCAAATTCTATAAAAATGAGGTTATATCTCTGTTTTGAGGGTTGAACAATTTCAAAAGAGCTTATACACACAAGAGAGAGCTCATTCTTCCTATACAAGTCACCTTTGAGCAAACCTAGCTTTCTTGACTAATATCCATACACCATATACCACCTTAGATCATAACCTTAGAGTCTTGGTTGAGGCTTGTGCATCACAATTCAAGCTTGAGAGTGTGCTTGAACCAAGTTTGTGTTACAAATACGAGCTTGTTTTTTTTTTTGAGAGGTATGAGCTTACCACCTTCTCTCTTACTTCTTTTTCTATCTCTTGTTAGCTACTTCTTATGTTTTTGTGTTGTCTTGAGTCATTTTCAAGTGTTTAAACTTGGGTTTGGATAGCTACCAAAGAGTAGAGAGGGTTAACACCTTCTCTTGCACCTTATTTCATAGCTCAAGCCCTTATTTTTACACTCTTTTCTTTAGTTCTCAAACTGATTTTCAGAGGTTAAAAAGGGCTGGAAAACATGGTTTAAGGTCTCAAAAAGTGAAGGAGTTGGCCACCTCTCCTTGTCTTTGTTTACTAGTTTATGTCTCCTTGCTTTTATCTATCTTTTTGTGTACTTTTAATGCATTTTTAGCCACCTTTTTTAAATTTTTTTTTTTTAATTTTAATGTTTTGGGGCTGTTTAGGGCTGTCCTAATTTAATAAATTAGTTTATGCTTTGAATATTTGCTTGTTGTATTATAAGTCCTCATAGCTTCGGTTGTTTAGGCCTTAGACATCGAGTTGTTTGAGTTGATAGCTTTCTTCGTTTCAAAGGTTTCATTTTAATAATCAATTTAGCATTTATTTCTGCAACCTCCCTCTTTTCTTCTTTTCTTCTTTTGTTTGAGAGTCATTTCAACCTGTTGATGGCTATTCAAAGCATGAGCTAGAGACCTATGCTTAATGGCTTAATCTCTACGGAGGTTCACCATCAACGGCATGGTCCCTCTATCATGTTTAGGAGTAGTCGTATCCGAAAGGGGCACGAAAAGCAAGCTACAGTTTCTGGCGACTCTGTTGGGGATTTAGAGAACTTGACTTGAAATTCATGACATGAAATTTTATCTACCTATATATGTTTTTTTGCATTACATTTGCATTGTTACTTTAAGTCGCTGTGTTTTTCCATCTACTATTCTTGGATGGTTTGCCGGAGGCTTGCTCAAAAGCTTGCCAAAAGGCTGACCGGCCATAGGCTCTGCCATGTTGGGAATACAACCCTTGGATCTAAATTACCACTGTACCGTTTGATCCTCCTTTCACTTTTCGGTGTTAGGTGTGAGAGGTATATTAGATAGTCTTGCTGAGGTATCCCTTTTAACCAATCGGCTTAACTGCATATAGTCAGCCTTAGTGACTTTTTGAACGTAAGACATGATTCTCTCTTATTTACTAGGCTGTTGTGATATCGTTTGTTTTAATAGTAAAGTTGTAGATCATGCCAAAGCTAGGACAAGGAAACCCTAACCTCTCATAGGGGTGTTTTTAATGATTTTGTGCAAAATGTGAAATCTTTGGAAATGTGTGATGCAATCTTGGGAGAGTCTTAATCTTGAGGCAATTCCTTTCAAACTTGAGGGTTATATCAGAATCAGAATTTGGGTGTCCAGGGATTTGTGTTTGATATGGGTGAATTTTCAGCAAGAACCAGAACCAGGGCCAAAAAATTATATCTTGCTTTGTTTTGACCAGCATACCTAGTATCCCGATTTGATGGGGCATTTGTTTGTAATGCTAGATTTGTCTGAGCCAAAGAAGGAGCAGTACCTAACTCAGCAAAGGCCAATCCTAATCCGACCTGGAAAGCCTTAACCTATCATAGTCCATCCAAAGCCAGAAAAAAAACCTACTCAGCAAAGGTCCAGTCCATCTGATCCCCAAAGGCCAACTCAGAAAAGATCTGTCCAAATGCCAAAAGACCCATTCTAAAAAGCCCAATCTAGTCAAACATGTCTAGACTAATCCAGTTCAGATACATCAAGTATAATCGGGTTGAAATCCTTGTTAGTTAGCTCTCAGCTTACACCCATCAAACTCAGCAGACCCATGATGATGTAGAGTCCAAAAGAAGTTGTGGCCATGATAATGGTCCTAAACCAAGGAATTGCCATGCAGGATGAAGCCAATGCTAAAATACAATGCCAATCTGGGGCATCTACCACCTATCTAATCTCGGGCCCCCAACCGAACTTTGACCCACCTCCACCAGTTGAAGATTTGCAAGGTCTAGATCCTCGAGAAAGGTTGGCTCAAGCTTGGGTTTTCAGACCCTTAGTGCAACCTAATGAGGGTCTTCTTCCCTTTGATATTACTGATCTCGACCCGACTTTGTTAAAAATTGCTAACCATGAGAAGCAATTCAAAAAGGCACAGGGAATTAACCCCATTCTTGACATTGAGGATGTGTACATCGAGGCTGTTGTAAGGCTCCCAGACAAATTCAAAATGCCACCTATTGACCGTTTCAATGGGTTTGGAGATCCGATGGTACATATCTGGCTTTTCTTGGACATCCTAAAATCGATGGGTCTGACTAAGCCTCAGAAACTCTCTCTGTATGGAAGAACCTTGTCGGGTATAGCAGCTATTTGGTACGCCAAGTTAGAGGATAAAGTGAAGTAGAACTGGGAAGATTTGGTTGAGGCATTTGTCAATCAGTATTCTGACAATACCCAAATTGAAATAACCACCCAAGAGCTTGAAGCAACCTACCAAAATCCTGAAGAACCGTGTGTGGAATTTGTTACAAGGTGGAGAGCGAAAGCAGCACAAATGACAGATTGACCTTCTGAGAGGGAGCAAGTGCGGATAGTGGTGAAGAACCTTGAGCCAGATATGTTACAAAAGTTAATAGTCGCTCCACTGTTCACTTTCAAAAATTGGCATGAATTAGGGGTTCAGATTGAGAGTGTATTTAACAAAGGGATTATTCTTAGAACAAGCGAGCCAACAATGAGGGTGTTTTCCAAGAGTACCAATGCTAGCAGTAATACTATTCCCAAACCCATTGAACCCACTGAAATTAATACTGTCGCTACCAATCCACAAATTGCCGACCCATTTGCCAATACCAACCCAGAAATAGCCGGCCCAACCCGAGCTCAAGGCAGAACTTTCACTCCTCTCCATATGAGCCTAACTAGTGCACTAAAAGTCCTGATAGAAAGAGGGTATCTCAATCCCCTTTATCCCCAACCTCTTTCTGACCCACTCTTTGCTAGACATAACCCCACCAAATACTGTGCGTACCATCAGCAACGTGATCATAGTACCGATCGTTGCTACTGCCTTCATTATGAGGTACAGAATCTCATCGATAACTAGACAATAGCTTCACCTCAAGAACCTAATGTTACCACCAACCTACTTCCCATCCGCGACCAAGTACCTCATCCTTTCCTTAACGTCATCCATACACTACCACCTTCCTTCGACCCCAGTATATATATCACTTCATCCTATCTGCCCAAGCCAGAGGTGTTCATTGTTGAAAGTACCGATTTGTGCATGATGGATACACCCACTCTGGTTCGAACACCCCAAGAGCACCAAATGGCCAAACCCACTGCTGCTAAGATGTTGAGAACGATTGAAGACCTTCAAGGAACGGTGGCAGATTTAATCTTTGGGGTTCTGACCTCGTCAAAGAATTCTCCAATCTTAGGACAAACTAAAAGTGGAATGGGCCAATCAAAAGTGAATATGGTCGAAACAAGTAGCAATAATGTGTTTGGGGTAACTATTGATCCCTATGTACACCTTCGGTGGGCTATTGAGACTTTGAAGGTCAAAGGATTGAACAAGCAGCAAGTGTTTGTGGTTGTTGCAAAGACTGTGGATGACACTTTTATCACTCAGGTGTGAAGCATTTTGGATCAAGGGACAAGCAATGAAAATGGATGCTTTACCAAAAACACTCATCCTAATTTTCATCCTAAGCCCATGAATACCCAGCCAACACCCGCCAACCCATTTGCCAATGTTTCTAATTCCTTCTCCCAAAAACGAACCTTTGCCTATCTCCATATGAGCCCAACCTGTGCATTGAAGGTACTGATGGAGAAAGGGCATCTCAAACCTCTCAATCCTCGACCTTTCGCTAACCCTCTCCTACCTAGATATGACCCTACTCAATATTGCACATTCCATCAGCAATACGGTCACCATACTAATCGTTGCTTTCGTCTTAGCCTTCGCCATGAAATTCAAGACCTGATTGACAAAAAGGTCATCACCCCACCAAAATCCAAAGCTATTAATAAACCTCTCCCTAACTACAATAGATTGTCACCCCATAGCATAAATCCCATCCATGGTTTGCCAACAACCAATATTGACCCTAGCCAGCATGACCAAGGAGATGTGTGGGGACAACTAGGATAATTGTGAGGCTCAATCTGTGAGACTGAGTTCGAAAGTTTGAAATAAATCCTACTGCGTGTGGATGTTAGTATTGCTAAATTAAAGGTTGGTTTGAACCCTCTCGTGGGCTACTTGAAGTTGTTTTTGAATTTTGCAGATGGACTTGGAGAATGAAAACCCCTTTTGTCTCCAGGGTGCTGATTTATTTATTTTTTGTTATTTATTTATTTATTTTTTGTGTTGTGTCCTAGAAATAGTTGTGCTGTGAGTTTTATTTTATTTCTTTTGTCTTTTCTTGCGTCGCTGCGTCAATCGAGTCTTTTCTTTTGAGTCGCTCCCGTGTACCCTCAGGTCTTTGTTTGGTTGTTTTAACAATGAGAAAGTGGGAATCAAGTTTCTGATCATTTTGTTGTGCCTACAGTAATGCATGTGTGACCCTTCAAAAAAAATAAATAGAAAAGCTTTGAATTTGTTTTAATGAGATTCCATTAATAAGCGTGAGTGTTGAGAAGGATCCCCCAAATGGTTTGAGTGAATTTTGACTTATCGGTGCAAAGTCCTTCATGATCTCAAAAGTTTAAGCTGCTTCTTAAGCTATTTCTTCTACAAAACTTGCGAAGATAAATTTGGAATTGTGTGAGGTATTCTACATTGTCCTGGGGATTCTCTTCGCCGTTAGGTGATAATTTTGGCAAGCACAAGGCGACTTTCAGACCTGTAAGCACAAGATGGCTTTCAGACCTCACAATCATAGAATTTCTCCCCTTGGTTTTTTCATTATTTCAGAAAGAAATGGATAAGCGACGCCAAAAAAGGAAAACAAGAAAAAGAAGGAAAAAAAGAAAAAAAAAGAAGAAGAAGAAAAAGAGAAAAAGAGAAAAAAGAGAAAAGGAAAAGAAGTCAACCATCAAGCCAGGGGCGTTCATTGGAATGAAATCCAATCAACCATAAGGAAATGAACTTTTGTCTAAATCTGGGGAGGCCAATGTGAGGAAGTACCACATTGCGAGAAGAACCAACTTTCAAAATGAAGAGAAAGAAAGGAAGAAAACATGCATAAGAGAATGGAGAACCAAACTCCAATCAAGGCGAAGCCAGTTCCAATGTTTAGACAAGGATGACTATTGATCAAATTCACTGCAAATGTTGTAACGCTATCCTTAAGAGGCTCGCTAGGCTGAAAACCCGAAAGGGCGACCTAAGCAAAAGTTAGAGTATGAAAAATGAGAAATCAAACAAATAGAGATCACAAGGTTGAAAACCTCGAAGGGGCAACTTTGGCAAAAGTTAGAGCGCAAAATGAGAGTGTCAATACCCGAATGAACCTCAACCATGAAAGCATAAACTAATTTACTAAATTAGGACAACCCTAAACAACCCCAAAACATAAAAAAAACAATGGCTAAAAGTGTGTTAAATGTACACAAAAAGATAGACAAAAGCAAGGAGACATAAACTAGTAAACAAAGACAAGGAGAGATGGCCAACCCCTCCACTTTTTGAGACCTTAGAACTTTTTTTCCTGCCCTTTTTAACTTGTAAAAATCAGTTTGATAACTAAAGAAAAGAGTGTAAAAATAAGGGCTTGAGCTGTGAAATAAGGTGCAAGAGAAGGTGTTAACCCTCTCTACTCTTTGGTAGCTATCCAAACCCAAGTTTAAACACTTGAAAAGAACTCAAGACAACACAAAAGCACAAGAAGTAGCTAACAAGAGATAGAAAAAGAAATAAGAGAGAATGTGGTAAGCTTATACCTCTCAAAAAAGTAAGCTCTTGTTTGTAACACAAACTTGGTTCAAGCACACTCTCAAGCTTGAATTGTGATGCACAAGCCTCAACTAAGGCTCTAAGGTTATGATCTAAGGTGGTACACGGTGTATGGATATTAGTCAAAAGAGATAGGTTTGCTCAAAGGTGACTTGTATAGGAAGAATGAGCTCTCTCCTGTATGTATAGGCTCTTTTGAACTCGTTCAACCCTCAAAACAGAGGTATAACCTTGTTTTTATAGAATTTGAGCAAAAAAGGTCGAAAATATTTTCAAAAAAAGACAGTTGGCGGGCTCTTGCCCAGAACAGTGTTTATCACCAGCAAGGCACGGCCGAGCCTAAATGGCCACGGTTGGCTCTCAATGGGGCATGGCTAGGCCCTAATGTGCTGCTATATTCCCTTGTTTCAAACTTAATGTAAGGTGGTACAATGTTCAAAAATGAACCTCTGAGGTAAGAATAAGGCAAGTAGGAAGGTTTTGGGGTTATTTCGGGGTGCGATCTTGGATTCCTTCGCCGAGAACTCAAATCACACAATGCAGTTTTCATCATTGAGTGCGTTGGACCAAGCACTTAAGTCTTACGGGTGGTCAAAAATGGGGTGTCTATAGTTGCCTCTCTTTGATAGAGCTCGAAGTCATAAAATGATGTGAGTGAATGTCAAAGCCCAGAGACAACCCATTTGACGCGGCCGTAAGACTTGGGCAAGAAAATAAACCAAAATACAAATACCAAAGGTTGAACCCGAAGGTTGCCTACGTATCCCTTTTGTGAGGAATCAAAACTGCGTAGTTCAAGGGCAAAATGCAAATTGATATGCAGGAAACATAACTTATGATCATTCAATGAAACAATGCAATGAAATATTCACATGTATGTATATAACAAAATCATCAAACCACAAGCAGTGCTTACTACACAAATATCATAAAGGAATGGAGATGCAAATCAAACTACGTTTTATATAGAAAAGAAGTGTGAGCACGAGCCAAACGACGCCTAACACAGGCTAAGTGCCTACATCTTCAATACTGGCCTCGGCGCAACATGGATGCTTACACATAATAAAACCATGTTTTAACATGAAAGGGGTGTGAGCACCTTCAAAACTATGTTTTTCGTAGAAAGAGAAAGAGTACAAGTAATTGGGTAGTATGATATAAGTGAGGAATGATCTGTTAGGGAAAAATAATGATCCTAAATGCTGAATGCAACAAGACAAAGGACGATGCCATGGATGTAGTGGATGAAGCGAGTCAGGGGTGCAAGTTGAACTACATCTTACCTAGAAAGGGCATGGACACAAAACAGACCATGTCTAACACAGAAAAGGTGCCGACACCGTCAATACTAGCCTCAGCGTAGCATGGGTACTTACACATTACAGAACCATGTTTCAGCGAGGGAAAGATATGAGCACAAGCCAAACTAAGCTTAACATGGAAAGGATGCAGGCGATAAAATGGTATGATGTAATGGATGTAATGGACAATGGGGTAGATGCATGTGATAAATGCTATATGTAATAGAGAGAATAGATGTGATGTAATAGATAATAACTATGATATAGCAGTTAGGAAGTGATGCCTTGAGAAAGTACCTTACAAGGGCAATCGGCAATGACTCACCTTATGCTGCTGTGGATCTTTTTCTTCTTCTTGGTTTCAAGACTTCTTCCTTCATTTTGTGCTTCCGAACCATAGGTATTACTTTTCTCCCTGGTTATGTTTGCAACTTTCCCTATTCTCCAATAGGGTGATAGACTAGGTTGGTTCAATATCCAGAATTGAGGCGTATACAAGCCACCTCAACCTACAAGGCTGCCATACAAATTTCAAGCTGAGAATACACCCCTGGGTATTTAAACTAGACTTTAGTCTTGGAAATTCCAAACCTTTGTGTTCTAAGCATTGCCATTCGAACTCTAGTTTCCATCGTCTCCGTTGGTCTCCTAGGAACTCACTACAAACACAGTTAGGTGGTTATACCAGACAGCCTAAAGTCGTTCGGGCATGACAAACACCAAAGGAATTGCACCTTTAGAGGATTTAAGGTCTCTTAGACCTAGTGAGTGTATAAGACAGTGCGGGTGAGGTACACAAAACAGTGTGATGTGGGGTGCACAAAATAGTTTGATCTCAATGTAACAACCTCGATCATGATTAACGTTAATGCATACTTAATTATGCCCAATGAGTAATTAAAGTGAAATTTGCATGTGTGTGTTGCCTTATTTGTGTTTATATCTGTTTAACGTAGAAAAATCTGTTCATGTTTCCGTTTCGATTTGCGAATTAAAGGCCCTATCAGCGTTCGATTCAGAAATTGACTTGATATACGAGTTATTTAGAATTTTTAGAATTTTATAGTAGGTCTAATTGAAATTCGATTTGGAACGATTAAATTAGATTAATTTAATGCCTACTTAATTAGCCCAAATTAACTATCATTAGGTAAGCCTATATAAGGCTTCTTATGTGCTCTCACTCACTCTTTTCTTTCATTCCAACATAATTTGAGCTCACACACATACACAAATATGTAGAAAGAGAGAGAGAGAGAGAGAGAGAGAGAGAGAGACTAGGAAGAAGTCTTCAAACAAGGAATTTGCTAGAAAATTAAGGAGAATTGAAGAAATTGAGCAAGAACTCACTAGGATTCAAAGAGTTGAGAACCTAAGGTAAGAAATCAAGCCTTTAGTTGGGTAATTAAGGTGCTTAACTCATGCATTCAAAAGAACTAAATGAGTTAGGACATGAATTAAGCTTGATGAAGTAGAAGAGTGGAGTATACACACATGCATGTGCATTACTTTGCATATAGAGCATGTTGTTTAAGAATTTGTCCCATGCATGTTCATAGTTTGGTTGTAGTATAAGAATTTATCATGTTTTTGAGTGGAATATCTCATTTGATCATGTTTTGGAAGTTATGAATTCACATGAATACATGCATGACATATTCACATCATGTTCTTACATTTCAAGTTGAATGTTGCACAATTGACAGACTCTGGGGCCTTGATTTCATGAAATGATCTTTAAATCATGATATTTTACAAGTTCCTAAATGTTTTCCAGAATTTTGGCCCAAGAAAATGAGTTTTGAGGTGTAGAATTCGAGTTTGGAGCTTGAGAGTGCAATCTAGAAATTCCAGATTTTACACTTTCGCTCGAGCAGCGGATTCCATGCTCGAGCGGCCACCTTTGTTTTTGAATCTCCGCTCGAGTAGCCAAAAGTTCGCTTGAGCGTGAAATGTATGCTCCCAGAAATTTCATGTTTTTGCAGACCGCTTGAGTGGTGAGAGTTACACTCGAGCGACCATTGAGCGTCCGTCGAGCATGAAAATCGCATAACCAGTACTTTTTCAAAGTTTGCAGAACGCTTGAGCAGAGGAAGTTGCACTCGAGCGTCCTCTCACATTTTGCATGTCTGCTCGAGCGGGACCCCTGTTTTCAGCAAATTTTGTAAATTGTTTCCAAGTGCATTTTTGGCATCCTCATTACATCCTAGGCATTCTTAGGCCATGGTTAAGACATAATGATGAGGATAAGAAGTAGAAACACACCAAGATAAGAAGGGATTAAAGTAATGTTTCCGGATGTGTAATTTAGTATATGTTCGTTCTGTAATTGTATAGGTCACGAGCCACAAGATGCCTGATTTCCCGTACTGTCTGTTACCTGGGAGCTATCTGTTAATTGTGAGTAATAACTTTGTAAAGCTATGTTTGATTATAAGTATTCTTTGAATGATATAAGATGATCTGTTTTTGAAATATTATTTTCTGTATGAATGAATGGTTGTCTAATGTTTCTGAAATGTATTCGTGGCATTTTTAGCTTCAAATGACATATGTTATTTGTTCTGTTACGTCCCAACTATGGGCCAACTGTACGTCTCATGAGCCAACTATTATGGATCTTTCTATATACGTCCCATTTATGGGCCAACTGTACGCCTCATGAGTCAATTGTATCGTCTCCGTGCACGTGAGTCAACTGTATGCCTTTGTGGCTGTCCCTTTATGGGTCAACTGTTTCTACTAGTGCTAATGAATGTACCATGTATGATTAACTGCAAATTCTAATTATGACTATGAATTTGAATCTGTTTCTGTTATGAACTCTGATTTCTGAATACGATTATGAATCTATTTATGTTAACTACTAAATTCTGTTTCCCTGTACTTGTTATGGACAACATTCATTAAAACCCTTTTACTTTGTTATTATTCACTGGGCTTCCGCTCACTGTATTATTCTTTATGTAGGTGATCAGGCGCGAGACCAGGCCTAGAGTTGATGGCCTAAAATTCCATTTTGTCAGCCACCCTTTGCGCCTCCTAAGGAGGTTCCGGATCGAGTCAAGTTTAGTGGCTGTTTTTGCAAATGTATTAGCCTGTGTTTCTTTTGGTTTTCGGACAAGATTTCTGTTAATATGTTTATGAAGTGACGTGTAAATACTGTATCTTTTGATGTCACTTGTTACTTTATAAAAGTTTAAGATTATCTGTCCCATGTATGTCTTCATAGCTTAATGAACTATGTATATTTTATATATTTGCTTCCGCAGCCCCTAACTATATGTTATTTTGTTAAGAGGCCTTTGGTAATCCAATGATTACTGGCCGGTTACGACGTTAAACCTATAGAGGCGGGTTTAGGTTGTGACACTCAAGGTGCACAAAATAGTACTGTGGGTGCACAAAACAGTGTAATATAAGATGAATGCACAAAACAGTGCTACGTGGGTCAGAGAATGCCAATCATCCTGTAGCAAGTTCAATAGGATCTGCTTCTGGATCAAGAACAAATGTTAGAACTAATACGGGAAAGGAACCTTTGAGACAAGGTAGAGTTTTTGCACTTGTGCCTGGTGACGTACATAATACCAAATTCGTGGTGTTAGGTATACTTTCTATCTGTGCTTAGAATGCTTATGTGTTGATAGATTTTGGTTCCACACATTCCTTTGTGTCGCATGCTTTCTCTTGAAAATTAACTAGACCATTAGAACCTATGAATTGTTTATTACCTGTGTCTACACCATCTGGTGGTTCCATGATATGTGCTTATGTATATCCAGCATGTGATGTGATGATTGGTGATATGACATTGTATATTGATTTGCTACCTTTGGGTATTGATTATTTTGATTGTATTCTGGGAATGGATTGATTGACGAAATATTGTGCCACCATTGATTGTGTGAGTAAATCTGTTGTGTTTAGATCACATGGTATGCCTGAGTTTGTTTTTACTAGGAATGGGGTAGTTCCTCCGCCATACTTGATTTCATATATGAAAGCCAGGAAATTGTTGAGAAAAGGTTGTCGGGGCTACTTGTGTTGTGTTTTGACTGCACCTTCGGATAGTACTAATGTGGAAACCATTCCCGTGGTTTGTGAATTTCCTGATGTGTTTCCTAATGACTTGCCCGGAGAGTTAATTGATAGGGAAGTTGAATTCACCATTGATGTAGTACTCGAGACTCAACCAATTTCTAAAACCCCTTATAGAATGTCAACTTCTGAACTGAAAGAATTAAAAATTCAACTCCAAGAGCTCATAAATAAGAAATTCATCCGTCCGAGCACCTCACCTTGGGGAGCTCCAGTATTGTTTGTCAAAAAGAAAGACGGGTCTTTGAGGCTGTGTATTGACTACTGCGAGTTGAACAAAGTAACCGTGAAGAACAAATACCCTTTACCTCGAATAGATGACCTATTTGACCAACTACAGGGAGCACAAGTGTTCTCCAAAATAGACCTTAGGTCTGGGTATCACCAATTAAAGGTCAAGGCAGAAGATGTAGAGAAAACAGCATTCAGAACTAGATATGGGCATTATGAATTCTTAGTCATGTCATTTGGGGTAACTAATGCACCTGCAGCATTCATGGACTTAATGAATAGAGTATTCAAACAATTCCTTGATGAGTTTATTGTTGTGTTCATTGATGATATATTGAATTATTCTAAAAGCAGGGAAGAACATGAAAATCATCTAAGAATTGCTTTACAGGCCCTAAGGGAAAATAAGTTATATGCAAAGTTTTCCAAATGTGAATTTTGGCTTGATAGTGTGGCATTTTTGGGGCATGTAGTCAACAAGGATGGTATCTCCGTTGACCCACAGAAAATTGAAGCTATTGTGGACTGGCCTAGACCGACAAATGTATCAGAAGTTCGAAGTTTTCTAGGACTTGTAGGCTATTATTGAAGATTTGTGCAAGATTTTTCCAAACTTGCTTTGCCACTCACTCAATTGACACAGAAAGCTACACCATTTGATTGGACTGATCAAAGAGAAACTGCTTTTCAAGAGTTAAAGGCCAGGTTAGTAACTGCACTAATTTTGACTTTATCTAATGGTACAGATGGGTTTCAGATTTATAGTGATGCCTCCTACAAAGGTGTGGAATGTGTGTTGATGCAAAATGGGAAGGTAATTGCTTATGTCTCTTGGCAACTCCGTCCTTATGAAAAGAACTACCCGACTCATGATCTTGAATTGGCAGCTATGGTGTTTGCTTTGAAAATTTGGTGCCATTATCTATACGGAGTAACTTGTGAAATGTATATTGATCACAAAAGCTTAAAATATTTTTTTACTCAGAAAGAATTGAACATGAGACATAGGAGATGGTTAGAGTTAATCAAAGACTATGATTTGCAGATTTTGTATCATCCAGGGAAAGCCAATACCATTGCAGATGCTTTGAGCCGGAAGTCCATTGCTAATTTATCATGTTTGCTCACCGGCCAGAGAGAGTTGTTATGTGATTTGGAAAAGCATGAGATTGAAGTAGTGTTACGAGAACAAGGTGGAATCTTAGCTGTTATCTCCGCCCAGCTTGCAAGTGTTGAAGAAATTAGGGAGAAACAATTGCAAGATGAGTTCTTGAAAAAGATTATGGAAGAATTTGACTCAAAACCGTGGCTAGGATTTGTGCTTGACAATAATGCGTTGAAATTTCAGAATTGCCTTTGTGTATCAAATTGTTGTGATTTGAGAAAATGTGTTATGACTGAAGCTCACGATTATAAGTTTGCTATGCACTCGGGGAACACAAAGATGTATCATGACTTAAAACAAAATTTCTGGTGGCCTAGAATGAAAAAGTGTATTGTAGGCTTTGTGGCTAGATGTTTACAATGCCAACAAGTTAAAGCTGAACATCAACGATCCACTGGATTACTTCAACCGCTTCCAATGCCAGAATGGAAGTGGAAACACATCACAATGGACTTCATTGTGGGATTACCTCGCTCTCCTCGAGGTATGGATTCTATCTAGGTAATTGTTGATCGTTTAACTAAATCAACACATTTCTTATTAGTTAAATTGTTGTATAATGCGGATAAGTTGGCTAACTTGTATGTTAATGAGATTGTGAGATTATATGGCGTGCCAGTATCTATTGTATCTGACAGAGATCTTAAGTTCACTTTAATATTTTGGTAGAGTCTATAGTAAGCTCTGGGAACTGAATTAAGGCTAAGTAGTGCTTATCACCCACAGATAGATGGTTAATCTGAATGGACCATTCAAACATTGGAAAACTTGTTACGGATGTGTGCTCTAGACTTTCAAGACAGTTGGGAAACCCACTTACAGTTGGCCGAGTTTGTATATAATAACAGCTACCATTCAAGCATCGGTATGGCTCCTTACGAGGCATTGTATGGTAGAAAATGCCAATTTCCGATCTGTTGGGCTGAAGTAGGTGATAGACCGTTATTGGGACCAGAACTTGTGCAAGAAAAAACTGAGAGAGTAAAATTGATTCAATAACGCCTAAGAACTGCTCAAGGTCGTCAAAAGAGTTATGTGGATGTCTAGAGAAGAGATAGGGAATATGAAGTTAGTGATCATATGTTCATAAAAGTAACTCTAATGAAAGGTCAGACGCGTTTTTGGGTGAAAGGCAAGTTGACACCAATATATGTTGGGCTATATGAAATTCTTGAGAAAATCAATTCAGTAACATACCGAGTAGCCTTACCTCCGGTGATGGAAAATATGCATAACGTTTTTCACATCTTAATGCTTTGAGATTACTTAAGAGATCCGCTCCATGTGATAGAACCGACTCATGTGCTCTTGAAAGATGACTACACATACGAAGTGAGGCCAATACAGATCGTTAACCGCCGACTCAAGAGATTGAGAAACAAGAAAATTCCATTGGTAAAAGTCGATTGGCAGAATCATGGAGGAACCTATACAACTTGGGAGACAGAGGAAGATATGATGAAAAGATACCCTGAACTGTTTCCTTTGGACCCGATATTCTTCCAAAATGAAGGTAATTCGAGTTTGGAGGACCAAACTCTTTAAGAGGCGAAGACTGTAACAACCCCCACCCATGATTAACATTGATCCATGCTTAATTATGCCTAATGAGTAATTAAAGTGAAATTTGCATGTGTGTGTTGCCTTATTTGTGTTTATATCTTTTTAACGTAGAAAGATTTGTTCATATTTCCGTTTCGATTTGTGAATTGAAGGCCCTATCGGCGTTCGATTCAGAAATTGATTTGATATACGAGTTATTTAGAATTTTTAGGATTTTATGGTAGGTCCAATTGAAATTCGATTCGGAACGATTAAATTAGATTAATTTAATGTCCACTTAATTAGCCCAAATTAACTATCATTAGGTAAGCCTACACAAGGCTTCTTATGTGCTCTCACTCACTCTTTTCTTTCATTCCAACATAAGTTGAGCTCACACACACACACAAACGTGTAGAGAGAGAGAGAGAGAGAGAGAGAGAGAGAGAGAGAGAGAGAGACTAGGGAGAAGTCTTCAAACAAGGAATTTGCTAGAAAATTAAGGAGAATTGAAGAAATTGCACTAGGATTCAAAGAGTTGAGAACCTAAGGTAAGAAATCAAGCCTTTAGTTGGGTAATTAGGGTGCTTAACTCATGCATTCAAAAGAACTAAGTGAGTTAGGACATGAATTAAGCTTAATGAAGTAGAAGAGTGGAGTATATATACATGCATGTGCATTACTTTGCATATAAAGCATGTTGTTTAAGAATTTGTCCCATGCATGTTCATATTTTGGTTGTAGTCTAAGAATTCATCATGTTTTTGAGTGGAATATTTCATTTGATCATGTTTTGGAAGTTATGAATTCAAATGAATACATGCATGACATATTCACATCATGTTCTTACATTTCAAGTTGAATGTTGCACAATTGACATACTTTGGGGCCTTGATTTCATGAAATGATCTTTAAATCATGATATTTTACAAGTTCCTAAATGTTTTCCAGAATTTTGGCCCAAGAAAATGAATTTTGAGGTGTGGAATTCGAGTTTGGAGCTTGAGAGTGTAATCTGAAAATTCTAGATTCTGCACTTCCGCTCGAGCGGCGGATTCCACGCTCGAGCGGCCACCTTTGTTTTTGTATCTTCGCTGGAGCAACCAAAAGTTTGTTCGAGCGTAAAATGCATGCTCCTAGAAGTTTCATGTTTTTGCAGATCGCTCGAGCGGTGAGAGTTGCACTCGAGCGAGGGCATGAGTCTCACGCTCGAGCTACCATTGAGCATCCATCGAGCATCCATCGAGCGTGAAAATCGCATAACCAGTACTTTTTCAAAGTTTACAGAACGCTTAAGCGGAGGAAGTTGCGCTTGAGCGTCCCCTCACATTTTGCATGTCCGCTCGAGTGGGACCCCTGTTTTCAGCAAATTTTGTAAAGTGTTTCCAAGTGCATTTTTGGCATCCTCATTACATCCTAAGCATTCCTAGGCCATGGTTAAGACATAATGATGAGGATAAGAAGTAGAAGCACACCAAGATAAAAAGAGATTAAAGTAATGTTTCTGGATGTGTAATTCAGTAAATGTTCGTTCTGTAACTGTATAGGTCATGAGCCACAAGACGCCTGATTTGCTCGTACTGTCTGTTACCTAGGAGCCATCTGTTAATTATGAGTAATAACTTTGTAAAGCTATGTTTAATTATAAGTATTCTCTGAATGATATAAGATGATCTGTTTCTGAAATATTATTTTCCGTATGAATGAATGGTTGTCCAATGTTTCTGAAATGTATTCATGGCATTCTTAGCTTCAGATGACATCTGTTATCTGTTCTGTTACGTCCCAACTATGGGCCAATTGTATGTCTCATGAGCCAACTGTTATGGATCCTTTTTTATACGTCCCATTTATGGGCCAACTGTACATCTCATGAGTCAATTATATCGTCTCTATGCATGTGAGTCAACTGTATGCCTTTATGGTCATCCCTTTATGGGTCAATTGTTTCTGCTAGTGCTAATGAATGCACCACGTATGATTAACTGCAAATTCTGATTATGACTATGAATCTGAGCCTGTTTCTGTTATGAACTCTGATTTCTGAATACGATTATGAATATATTTATGTTAACTACTAAATTCTGTTTCCTTGTAACTGTTATGGACAACATTCATTAAAACCCCTTTACTTTGTTATTATTCACTAGGCCCCCGCTCACTGTATTATTATGTATGTAGGTGATTAGGTGTGAGGCCAAGCCCAAAGTTGGTGGCCTAAAATTCCGTTTTGTCAGCCACCCTTTGCGCCTTCTGAGGAGGTTCCAGATCAAGTCAAGTTTAGTGGCTATTTTTGTAAATGTATTAGCCTTTGTTTCTTTTGGTTTTCGGACAAGATTTTTGTTAATATGTTTATGAAGTGACGTGCAAATACTATATCTTTTGACATCACTTGTTAGTTTATAAAAGTTTAAGATTATCTGTCCTATGTATGTCTTCACAACTTAATGGACTATGTATATTTTATATATTTGCTTCTGCAGCCCCTAACTGTATGTTATTCTGTTAAGAGGCCTTTGGTAATCCAAGAATTACTGGCCGGTTATGACGGTAAACCTATAGGGGCGGGTTTGGGTTGTGACACTCAAGGTGCACAAAATAGTGCTGTGGGTGCACAAAACAGTGTGATATAAGACGAATGCACAAAACAGTGTTATGTGGGTGCACCAAAAGAGTGCAATACAAGTTGAATGCACAAAACAGTGCTGTGTGGGTGAATGAATGTGAATGCACAAAACAGTACGATGCAAGTGCACAAAACAGTGCGATACAAGGTGCACAAAACAGTGTGATGCAAGGTGCACAAAACAGTGCGATACAAGATGAATGCACAAAAACAGTGCAATACAAGATGAATGCACGAAACAGTGTGATACAAAGTGCACAAAATAGTACGAGCTCAAGGTGCACAAAATAGTGCGATACAAAGTGCACAAAATGGTGCGATACAAAGTGAAGTTGTATGAATGTAGAGGGAAATGAGCAGTACTCAGAGTAATACATCATGTACCTTATGAAATGAGTGCAGACAACTTGCCACAATTTATTGAATTGTAATTGAAAAATACTGCGGAAGGTAACTCGACGAAATAGGAGCCACCAATCACGTAATTCAAATCAACCAAAATGTATGAGCATGTATGCATAATCCAAAGCACATGTATTAATCAGAGGGGAAAATGGCAATCCCAAGAGAGTTTTGAAATGGTCAGAGACAACTTTCGAAGCTGAATCATATTAGAATCATCATGGGGGCGAGCTCACCCTAATCTAGGGAAAAGCGCCCCAACAAGTGGCTTTAAGAGGACCGACAGAAAGGTTAGGTTCATGCCCCTTGTTTAATTGATGACCCGATTAGACGCACTGAAAATTGCCCTTAGTGTCCAGTCACTGGCCACCTTTTTCAACATTATGCAGGCACGTGTGATGGGGATCATCAGATCCTGGAGTAGTTGCCAACCAATCAAATTGATGCTCCTGTTCTGTCTCGACATGTTTAGAACTTACTCCAGTCTCCTCTAAAGCAGTGATGGATTCCTCATATACACTTTGCAATGATCATGAGTGCAATACCCCTTGTATGGGCACTCTTAGTATGTTTATGAATTCCACACATGGACTTTTTGAGTTTGGAATGAACATTCGTGTATGGAATTTTGACCATGCCACTCTATTGAACTTGAGCGACAAACACACTAGGGTGACTCAATGAAGAGCGCAGACCGAGACAAACACCAGGCACGACACAACTGAATTCACAACTACCCAAAAGCAAAAAAAGACTCAAGGTAACTGATCATTGATAGTGCCCCTAGTATTACTTATGTTCCCTTTAGAACTTAATTTCGCAAAACTCGAGTTTTGATTCATTTTTTGTTGCTTAAGTTAGAGATTCCACTGATAAGTTCAAGTATTGAAAATTTCTCTCCTTGTTGATTCAAGCTAGTTCTTTCTTACCTAACACAAGTATGATATGTACAGCAGTCGGCGTAGCTCATGGATTGATGTGAAGCTGACGACATGAATTGGGCCAAATGATTGGGTTGAGATGGATGAGATGGACATGGTTGAGACCGAACTTCAGGACGAAGTTGTCTACGTACCCCAAGAATGGGAATTAGGAGTACCTCTCACTTGACGTTCTTCTCATTTAGTAGACTTAGTCATCATTTTGGATGAAAGGATTAAGGAATGGCAAGGACTATTAAAATTGCTAGACCAACCAACATAAAGAAAATGAATAAGGTCGCTTGGGTTCGGTCGGACGTTATGCCGAATCTATTGTGTCAAGAGTCGTCACACATCAATTCATGGTGTTTTGACGTCCCTTGAAACGTCTCTACTTCTCTTTTTGAGTTCACTCCATGATAAGAGGGAATGATGAGTGTTATTCATTACATTCATTGATTTTTGTCCAAATCGTGGCCGAAATCATCAAGCAAGCAACTTGCTCATTGATGGTTTTGGAAACGACTTCGTCAGTTTTCTTGAGGTTTTCCATGACAGAGAAGTGTAAGAGAGACAAACAGAGCTCAGAAAAAACTTTGCCTGCACTGTTTTCATCTCAGAGCACAAAAATAGGGTTTTGCATGAAATTAGGGCACGACCGGCCTTATTTGGGCCCGGCCGGGCCTCATTGGGGGCCAGTCAACCCTCAATGTTTGGTACATAGTGTGTTTTTGCAGAAATAGAGGGCAGTGGCTGAAGGTGAAACAAGGCAGATTCCCAGGAAGGCAGGCAGAGCTGCTTCTGAAACCGTCACGTGCATGCCATCCTTGTGCTTCCTTTGTAAATTGTAAATTAATGCTCTCATTATTGTTGTAATTATTGTTGAAGTTACATAGCTAGTTTACTTAGATTACTAGCTTGTTGCTCATCCTAGAAATCCTTGTTGTAATAACTTAGTTAGTTAGTTATGTAATTCATTCAGTCGAATTTGTAGTAGTTAGTTTATTTCGGACATTTGGACATCGATTTGGACCCTCTTGCACGAGGGCAAATATGTAATAAGTGTGTGTGTCTTCCAACCCGCATTTCTTTCTCCCTTTTATTTCTCCGCTTATGATGGTAGTATAGAGCATCATGTTTTCTTAACAATTTTCCATGCTTTGCATACACATGTCTTGCACGCATCAAAGTTGGTTCATCGTTCTAACAAAGCATTGTTATTGCTTAAAACTCTTTGAATACGTGCTTGAACATCATGCTATCAAATTGCTTCAAATGTCATGTTAGTAGCCGAGCCCATTAGTCATAATTGTTTGTGTTGCATTAGTCATATTGCATTAGTTAGGATCATGCACTTTTTCTAACTCTTTTGTTTCTTTTGGCTTGCCTTGGAGTACGAGGTGAGCAATTATTGCTTTAGCATACCGCATGCGTGTGATTGTTGTCATATCAAGCATATTTTCCATGAGGTTAAGTGCTTAAGTGATATACCTGTTTCGAATGCCTGTGGATGAAGGCTAATTGCTTAAATTGGGATATTTGATAAATGTACATATGAGATCACTTTTTCAAGTGGTACATATTTAAAACAATTTTCAAACAAACACAAAATCAAATGTTCCAACTTTTGCAAATTAGTCTATACTTGTTTGCTCTCACCTAGTAAAGATAGCCTAATAATTGGAATAAGAGCATATAATGAAATAAAAAATCACATCATGATTAGTAGAGGCCGATTTTTGATCGGTGAGTGGAAGTGCTCAATTCATGACCTTCTCCTCTCATACCTAAGTTCTTGAGCTGAGACACTTTGGTGATGACGGATAAGTGACCTTTGGTACGAATCTCGGGTTTCCTAAATTTTCCAAAAATATTTAGGTGGAGATTCTGAAATTTGGCAAAGTAGTCTATTTTTTGGCATTTGATTCAAATATCGATTTCCCAAAAGAATTGCCGGATTTGGGCTTTTTTTTTTGTGTTTTACTGTTTCATATTGCACTTGTGAAATCAAATTCAAAATCACGGGAGTCCAAACTGTATAGCTAGTCGTATCTGAAAGGAGCACAAAAACCAAGCTACACAAGGAAAATATGGAACTAGGTGGATCTTCTAAAATCATTAGATTATTGGAGATTTATCTGGTCAGTGACTTTAAAATATTCAGGGATTAGTTCACTTGGCCCAATTAAGCAGGAGATATCCTAAGTTATAAAATAATAATAATCTTGTTTTGGTTTTGAATTTTCAAAAATAATTTTTAAAATTTTTAATTTGTATTTTGTATTTTTAATATTTTTAAAATTGTTTTAAGGGTAAAAACACCAATAAATTTCAAATTGTGATCTTGTGAATTGTTTAGTCTTGTCTTTTTTCTTATGAATCCAAAGATCACATTAAAGTGGAAATTACATAAAAAGATAGTCACTCACATGTTTGGGTTTAATTTTTAGGGATTAAAGTACGTTTATGAAAATGTAAAATTACATATTTGGGCAATTTGCACTATAGAAGCTTTGAATATTCCCTCATTCTAGAACAAATCCCACATTATGAACAAAAACCTAACAGTTTAATGTAACACTCCAATAACGTAACACTTCAATATAACACACTAAAAAACTCATTGGTATACTTTTCCTAAACATAACAACGTAACACAAAAAAAAAATAAAAAAATAAAAATAATTTAGTGTATTTTTCCCAAACGTAACACTCTAATGTAACCAAAAAAAAATAAAATCTTAGTGTACTTTTTCCCAAACGTAATACTCCAATCAGTGTAATCCCAAATATAACACTCTAATGTAACACACAAAAACACTAAAAAAACTCTTTAGTGTACTTTTTCCAAACGTAACACTCACAGTTTGAAATTATACATTTGTCCAAAACTTACTAAGGAATATTAGTACTCATTTTGGAATTGTTTGAAGAATCTCACATTTTTTTTCTCCTTCTTTTTAATGTTAAATTAGAGTATTAGGAAAGATACACTAAATTTATTTTTATTTTTATTTATTTTATTTATTTTTTGTGTGTTACATTGGAACGTTACATTTAGGAAAAGTACCCAAAGAGGTTTTTTTTTTGTGTGTGTGTTACATTAAGGAAATTTTTTGGAGTGTTATATTGAAGTGTTACGTTTGAAAAAAGTATACTAAAAAGTACACTAATGAGTTTTTATGTGTGTTACATTAGAATGTTACATTAAGGAGTTTTTGTGTGTATTACATTAGAATGTTACACTAATGAGTTTTTTTAGAGTATTATATTAGAGTGTTACATTTGGAAAAAAGTACACTAAGAAGTTTTTTTGTGTGTTACATTAGAGTGTTACACTAAGAAATTTTTTTAGAGTGTTATATTAGAGTGTTACGTTTGGGAAAAATACCCTAAGGAGTTTTTTTGTGTGTTACATTAAAGTGTTACAATAAGAAATTTTTTTGTGTGTTACATTAGAGTGTTACACTAAGGAATTTTTTTGAAGTGTTATATTGGAGTGTTATGTTTGGAAAAAGTATAGTAAAAAGTTTTTTTTATGTGTTACATTAAGGTATTACACTAAGATTTTCTTTTTTGAGTGTTACGTTGAAGTGTTACATTTGAGTATTACAGTTAGGCGCTATTATTCATACTAAAAAAATGGAGCAGAGAGGAGAGAAGTCTCGAGGAGCAACAAGTAGGGATGAAGGAGTTTGGATACCAGTCTTCCATTAGAAGCATAGGAGGAGTAAGGGCAACCTGAGCTTACAAACAATTTTTGTGGATAATCTCCTAGAGTCTATGGATCCAAAGGGCTCTATACCTTATTCACAAAGTTTGGTGTGGTCAAAGATGTGTTCATTCCATCCAAAAGAAGAAAAGCAACAAGAGCAAGGTTTGGTTTTGTCCGCTACGGCTGTCCAGTTGCGGCAAAGGTGGCTATCCAGAAGGCAAATGGAGTATGGTGCAGAAACAAAACCCTAGTAGTAAAGATTGCTGAGTTTGGAAGAGTGTAAAATGGAGAAATTCAAAACACAGATAAACAAAAAATGCAAGCAAAAGGACATGCTAGGGTTGGGGACTGGGTGAATAGAAGACCATCCTTTGCAGAGGTGGTGAGAGGTGGGCAGCAACACAAAGACCCTGAAAAAGTAGTTATAGCTAAGGAATATGGAAATGGTTGGCTACACCAAAGTGTTATAGTTAAACTTAAGAAACACTATCACTTTATAGACTTTAGAAAATAGTGTGTAAAAAGAGACTTGCAGAATGTATGAGTTCAAGAAGGTAGAGGCAGAGTAGCAGTTCTGTCTTTCGAATCAATTGAGGCGTTAAGGAATAGGAGGGAGGTACTTGGGGACTGGACTGATGAATGGTGTGATACCATGGTAGAATGGAGGAATGGACTTGTTCTAGAGCAAGAGAGGGAGGTATGGTTACGATGCTATGCCATACCTCTTAATCTTTGGAATGCCACAAACTTTAGAAAAATTAGGGAACTATGGGGAGAGGTGTTAAAGGTTGAAGTGAACACCATGTCTATGACAACTTTGGCTTGTGGTAAACTGAGAATCTTGACAAAGAACATGGAAATGATCAATACGAGTATCAAGTTGATTAATAAAGGTATTGTGAGTACAATTAGGGTGATTGATGAGCAATGTTCGTGCCATGAACAACAAAGAGAAGATAACTCATCAAATTACCAGTACAGTGTAGCAGAGAAGGAAGGTGGGAAGGGTGATTAGGATGATGGCGTGGATGAATCAGAGGATGAAGTGGCAGGCAATGATGATGTGGCTTATGATCAATGGGGAGGGAACAACACGGCAAGGGAGGGCAGCAAAAGCAGTTTAGCTGCTGTCTCAGTAGTAAATAAAACATGCAATGTTGTGGAAGAACCAAGAAAAGTTGGTGTAGGTCTGGGAAATGAAGAAGGCTTGCCCAGGGTCATAATTTAGAGCACTAACATAGGAAGTCAAAGGGATACAGAGAGTGGGCCATCAGTGGGCCTTATGAAAAGTATAAGTAGTCATGATTTACATAGGCCTAGCATTAATTTTAATGTGGTGTTAGACCAGGCCCAGTCCAAAGGACTCCTCGTGGGTCTAAATCACAGTAGGATTGAATGACATAAAGAGGAACTCCAAAACACTAACCACCAAACAGTAGCTCAGCTATCTTTAGAGGTAGTATTAGGCCTAGTGGAAACATATGGGCAGCCAAATCAAAAACTGAAAGAGTTATAGCAAAAAAGGGTGATTTCTAAAAGTCAAGTTGAGCAAAATAGAAACAAGGGTGAAGCTAGTCTGAGTAGAATGACAAAAAGGAGAAGAAGATTGGGATAAAACAAGGGGTGGTCAAAGCATGGACTATACAAAGGAGCTATTTTAAGGCTGCAGCTGAGGCTATCTCATCATCTTTATCACAAAGTAGTTATCTAAGAAATGAAGCAATAGCTACAATACGGATTGGGAAAACTCTAGGGATAGATTTCGAATGTAAGGAAAGAGAGGTGATTGAAAAAATTATCACAATGGAACAGAATGATTTGGCACAGGTATTAAAGATGAAGGAAGGTGTGGGTGCTTGAAGAAGCATCTTAGGAGAAAAAAGAGGATATAATAATTTTTTAATGAAGATAGTATCTTGGAATATAAGAGGGTTGGGTAGGATGGAGAAAATGAGGAAAGTAAAAGAGATCTTAAGGCAGAAAAAGGTAGACATGGTCCTATTTCAAGAAACAAAAAGAACAGAGATATCAGAGCAGTTTGTCAAAACTCTTTGGCCTGAAGATTTGGTTGATTTCGTGGCAGTGGGTGCTGATGGCAGTGTTGGAGAAATGCTCTGTGTGTGGAAAACTGAGGTATTTGAGCTGATTGATTGCTGCAGTAACAAGAATTGCATCATCATATGAGGTAAAATTCATCTTGTAATTGAATGTGTGGTAGTTAATGTTTATGCCCCTAATGATAGAATTATGAGAAGGAAACTTTGGGAAACTTTGGCCAATCTACAATCTAAGTTTCCTAAACCTTGGTGCATCGGGGGTGATTTTAATGAAGTTAGAATAGTGGCTGAAAGGAAAGGATGTATTTGAAGAGATAGGAGGATGATTGAGTTTGATGAATTTATTAATAATTTGGAATTAATAGATGTTTCAATGATTGAGAGAAAGTATACATCGTGCAACTCACAGGTAGGAGAGAGGTGGAGTAGATTGGATAGATTTCTAGTCAGTCCAGAATGGTTAGAATGGTTTAGATTTAAACTATGGGGTCTGTCAAGGTTGTTATTAGACCACTACCTATTAATCTTAATGGAAGATGATAGGGATTGGGGTCCTAGGCCATTTAGGTTCCTAAATGCTTGGGTTCTTCATCCCACTTTCATGAACAAGGTAAATTCTGTATGAGAGAGCACTCATGTGGATGGATGGGCTAGATATAGGTTAAAGATCAAATTAAAGTCCTTGAAAGAAGCATTGAAAGTTTGGAACAATGAAATGTTTGGAAATGTTGAGTTCAAGCTCAAAGAAGCAGAGGATGCAATGCATGTACTGGACTTGGCTGCTGAGGTTAGACCCTTGCAAGATCATGAAGTATTAAGTAGAAGAGAGATCAAAGGGGAGATATCGAAGCTGAGAAAAATGAAGGAATGGGTATGGATGCAAAAATCAAGGGTAATTTGGGTTCTAAAAGGTGACAAGAATACTAGGTATTTCCACATCATGGCTACACAAAGACAGAGTAGGAACCTGATGGACTTCATCATAGTCAAGGGAAACACCTTTAACAAACCTGAAGATATGAATCAAGAAATTGCCAGGTATTTTGGTGAGGCATTTGCTGAGAATTGGTTTATTAGACCTAAGATTGCTGGTGTATTTAAAACCATTGAACCCTCTCAAGCTGAGTTACTAGTAAAGGGTTTTTCTGAATCAGAATTATGGGCTACAATCAAAGAGTGTGATGGGAATAAAGCACCTGGTCCAGATGGATTTAATTTGATTTGCATTCAAAAGGGTTAGAGGGTAATGAAAGATGATACAATGAAGTTTATGGCTGAGTTCCATGAGAATGGTAGGTTGGTGAAGGGACTGAACTTCTCTTTTGTACCATTAATTCCCAAGAAGTAAAATCCAACCAGTATCTAAGACTTTAGACCAATCAGTCTCATAAACTCCATTTACAAGATTCTATCAAAGGTCGTAGCCTGCAGATTAAAAATGGTGCTACCAAGTATCATTAGCCCAACCCAATCTGCATTCCTAAGTGGCAGGAATATAGTTTATGGCATATTAGTTGCAAATGATGTGGTAGATTGGTGGAAAAGATCCAAGAGAAATGGGTTAATATTCAAGCTTGACTTTGAAAAGGCCTATAATATAGTAAATTGGGGATACTTGTTTGATATGTTGAGGAAGTTTGGTTTTGAGACAAAATGGGTGGAATGGATGAGGACATGCTTAATGTCAGCTAGAATTTCAATTCTTGCTAATGGTTCCCTATCTGAGGAAGTGGTTCCCCAAAAAAACTTGAGGCAAGGGGATCCAATCTCACCATTTTTGTTCAACATTGCAGCTGAAGGTCTTGACATGTTATTATCAAGAGCCAAAGAACTTGGACTGATAAGAGGGGTTAATATTGGGTCTGAAGGTCTGAATTTATCTCATTTACAATTTGTTGATGATACAATCTTATTTTGTGAGGCTAATTAGGCGGAGGTTACAAATGTGAAGAGGATTCTAAAATTCTTTGAAGCCGTGTTTGGACTAAAGATTAACTATCATAAAAGTGTTGTCAGTGGGGTGGGTATTAAAGAGGATACATTTGTTGAATTTGCTTCAAGATTAAATTGCACAAGCCAAAAGCTCCTCTTCAAGTACTTAGGTTTGCCCTTAGGGGCTAATCCTAGAAGAAAGCAAACTTGCAAACCTGTGGTGGACAAGCTCAAAAATAAATTAGCTGGATGGAAAAGAAGAATGCTCTCTTTTGCTGGTAGGGATGACATTAATTAAATCAGTGCTTTCCAACCTTCCAGTCTACTACATGTCCTTATCTAGGATGCCTCAAGGAATTGTAAAGGAGCTAAATAAGATACAATCAGCATTTCTGTGGGGAGGTACTGATCTGAAGAGTAGGATACATCTAGTGAAATGGAAGGATGCTTCAGTGAGTAAGAACTTGGAGGACTGGGGATAAGGAACACTAAAACAGTGAATGAAAATTTATCAGCCAAATGGTGGTGGAGGTTAAGATTTTACTTTATGGAAGTTATTGATTTTGTGAAATTGATGGTGGAAGATGGTCTCCTTTCCTCATGGTTGCTAATCCTTGCTTAAGGATTTGGAGTGATATTTTATCAGTGGTACAATCTAACCCCAGGCTTTTTAATTTTTTTAAGGAGAATATTGAAATCAAAGTTGGGAATGGGAGAAGGATTATGTTTTGGGAGGATGCATGGAAGGGTAGCTGTTGTCTTAAAGTCAAATATCCGAGATTACTTAGTATTGTTATCAATAAAGGGGTAACATTGAAAGAGACGATGGATAAAAAAGCCAGCTATGATGATTGGTTTTTCAGGTTTTGAAGGAATTTAAGGGTATGGGAATAAGAGAAATTGAGAATTATGAAGGAGGATTTAGGATCTGGTCTAGCCCTCTGTTTGGAAACTTTGGACAACATTAGATGGAAGGATGGAAATTCAGGGTCTTTCAATGTAAAGGCAGCCTATAATTGGAGTGAGCTGAGTTATGGTCCTATAAAAAAAACTTATCTAGATTAATCTGGAACAATGTTACTTCTCTAAAATCCTATTTTTTTGCTTGGTTGGTATGGAAAGGGAGAATAAAGACATTTGAATTTTTGCAAAAGATTAGGGTTGCTGATTCTAATGTGGGTCCAAGCTGTGTTCTCTGTAGAACAGGGGAGGAATCTTTAAATCACATAATGCTACATTGTCCCTTCATTTGAAAAATTTGGTCTAGTATTATCAAATGGTGGGGAGCGCAATGGGTCATTCCTGGCACAGTGGAATGCTTGCTTCAGTGGTGGAATGGATGGAAGTTTTAAAAAGGGGAAATGCAGATTTGGAAAGCATTACAATTAGCAGTGTTTTGGTCAATATGGAAGCACAAAAATGATGTTATCTTCAATAAGGTACAACCTAATATGGAAGAGCTCTGTGATCTCATTAAGGTTAGAGTAGCCATGTGGATGAAGTCTATTTTTGTGGGAAGAGATTACTCAATTAATCAGTTTGTATCAAACTTGTAACAGATCAGGTTATGTATCAAGTGATTGGGCATTCGTGGTTTTGGTTTTGTTATTACCATGATGCTGGTTTGTTTCGATTGCTATCCTGGCTTGTATGGTTTAGGTTTTGATATCATCAACATCCGTGGCTATTGCTGACTTGTATGGTTGGGCCGTTGTTACTGGTACCATCATCAAGATGCTAGCTTGTAGGCTGGGCTGATGTTACTGCTGTTAGTAGTTGTTGCTGTTGATGTTTTTCGTGGTTTTTGTTCTTATGTTGGTTTGTTGCTCACCAACTTGATGTGATGCTGCAGATGATTGGGCTTGTTCTATGGTGCCAACCTAGGTGAGATCATTTTACTTGCTATGATACTTGTGCATCCATCCTCATTTTATTGATGTATGGTATTTTCATTTTTTCATCAATAAAATTCCTTCTTTACTGATAAAAAATTAGAGCATTACAGTTTGAAATTATATATTTGGCCAAAACTTTTCAAAAGGTTTTTGTACTCATTTTGAAATGTTTGAAAAATCTCACATCCTTTTAGAATGTTTGAAAAATTCCATATTTTAAGTCATTTTTGGATTCCTTTTGAAATGTTTTTAAAATAAAAAGATTTTTATGTAAAAATTTATCCCAAATTTGATTCCCATATATTGTGTACCTTACCTTTCTAGCACAAAAGAAAAAAAAGAAAAGGAACATAATAGAAATAAGGGTATAACCATAAATCTAATTTTTAAATAATATATTAAATCTACCTTTCCAAAATCAATGGGATTAATTGGTCTATAAGAAAATGCTTAGGACTAAATGGATCACCATTCCTCAAGATGGGATTTATAGATAAATTTTCCTTGTTTTAATCTTTTTTTATTTTATTTTATTTTATTTTATAAATCTTTAGTTCCACTTAATCTTAATATACTTAAAAATTAAAAAATTTGTAGAATTTTTTTAAAAAAGAATCATTGAATACAACAAAACACGAAAATGTATTGAATTTTCATTTTTTTTTGGTTGATATTTTGTGAATTTTAAAATTCTATTTTTCACAAATATTAAACTTTTTAAGCGTATTTAGACTAGTGTATTTATAAAATAAAAAAGGAGAATTGACTAGTAAATCTCGTTTTGTATACTTGTAATCCATAAGGTCCTAAATATTTTTTTTGGTGGGTGAGTGATCCCTTAAATTATTTGTTGACTGTTTTGTAATTGTTAGTATAGTTGGGGGACATGTGGCGTGGTTATGTATAAGAAAGGTGGTGGAGTGTTTGTGTGTCACGTTGTTTGAAAAATGCACTAGTACCTTTTTAAAATTTAGTTATTTTTAACATGCACAGTGTGGGACGTGAATTCTTTACTAATTGTTTTTTGGCTCATAACGTAAAGACACACAGTAATTCAATCAAATTGGGTCCGCCAAGTTGGAGTGTCATATGTCACACTTAGGAAAAGTACACTAAGGAATTTTTAATTTTTTAGAGTGTTACAACATACCCGCCACGTTGTCACATTTGAAAAAAGCATCCTAAGAAGTTTTTATTTTTTTGGAGCATCACATCATACCTACTACGTTGTCACATTTGGAAAAAGTACACTATGGATGAGTAAAAATTTTGGAGTGTCACATCGTACCTGTCACGTTGTCAAATTTAGAAAAAGTATACTAAGGGGTTTTTAATTTTTTTTGGAGTGTCCCATCGTTGGAGTGTTACATTAATACCTGTCACATTAGAACATCACACCATACATGTCACACATTAAAAAAAAATAAAAATTCCCCAATTGACTAGTAAGGGTATATCTGTCTAACTAATACTCATCCACGTTTGAAAAAGGACTTACTAGTCACACATTATACCTAGTAAGGACTCCTCAATCAACCATTTAAAACGCGAGATCAAATGGAGCAGAAGTTCCCAAAATAAGACTTTCCAATAAATTTCACAATAAAAAAATACGTAAAATATTTGAAAAAATTCACTAAAAATAAAAAATACAAAAAATAAATTTTTTAAAATCAAACATGTGAATAATTTGCATGACAATTTCTTTAACAGACTTGGGCAAACCACGAGAAAAGGAAATTAATTTTATTATCATCATCATCATCATCGTGCCTGTTTGGCAGAAATTATTTATAGCTTATTTCAGTTTTCAGCTTAATTTAAGCTATTTTGATGTGTTTGGTTTAGCGTATAGCTTATAACTTATAGCTTATAGCTTTGTGAAAGTCAGAAATCAGCTTATTCTTTGAGTGGGGCAGGAGATGCTTTAAGAATAAGTTGGAAATCAGCTTAAGCTGAAAGTTATAAGCTATAAACTGTTTATGCATAAGTTATAAGCACTTTCCCACAGCTCTACCAAACAGGGCCATCATCTTGTGTAAATGGGGGTTTTGCCTAGTCTTGTTGGTTTACATTTTTTTTTTGAAAATTAATTTTTTTATTTTTCGTATTTTTTTGTTATTGATTTTTTTTATATAAATATTTTATGCAATTTTTTTAAGTTTTTAGATATATCTAATCTAAAGTATAATATTTGTTGAAAAAAATTCAAAAAATTTACTAAATACAAAATATAAAAAAATTATGAAAATTCAATATATTTTCGTATTTTATTTTAGTCAATGAATTTTTAAAATAGTTTTATACAAATTTTATACTTTTTAAATATATCAAGATTAAGTAGATTTAAAAAATTACTAAAAATATAAAAATATGAATTAAATTTTTTTTAATTTTTTTTTAAATTTCCAAACCAAACAGAGTATTATTATTTTTTGCTCATATTTTCTATTTCCTCATTGTCTCCAATAAAACCAATGGAGCCTAAAATGAACCAATTGCCTAAAATGAACCAATTCATTTATTACACATAAATCACTACAATTTACTGTATCGATTTTTGTGTTTCTAATTTTTTTAAAAAAAGGAACACACCTAGTGGCCAAATTGATTGCTATAATCGTCTATGATCTGGGATGCTGCTGTGATTCTTCTTGAGTTCGTTGAGGCTTTTTTTTGAAATTTTTTTTTGATGATGTGAACCGTTCATACTGTAGAGTTTGTTGAATAAATTATCTATGTAAAAAAAATCAAGTTGATTGGAAATCTATAATTTTATAACAAGAGCACATTTATTTTTTAAAAAATAAATGGTTGACGTTATCTTGATAATTTTTGTAAAACAATTTAAATCTAATCATGGGATTAAGAATTTCTGATTAACTTGATTTTTTGTATAAATGATATACTTGACGAATTATATAATATGAAAGATTCAAATTACCAAAAAAGACTAAAAAAAAAACCTCTACAAACTCACAACAGATTATTACTATGACTTAATCATAACAGTCCCATGTCCATGCTTCCACTAGTGCCCTACTTGTTTATATATGCGGTCGTTGGGTATATGTCAGGTAGCCATTATTTACAATTGTCTTGAGATGCAAGAAATATTGGGAGTAATAATCAACTTCCATTCACACACAGATCACCCTTACTTTATACCCCTTTTGTCAGTACAACACAGCGAAAGCAAACAAGCTATGATGCTGAAACCATTTTTTAAACTAATCCTCCTCTATCTTTGTTCCCAAGCAAAAGTATTTTATTTGTTGTGAAATATTGAGACTTTATCTAAAATGAAAATGGTAAGGAGTCTTTCTGGGATAATTTGATCTAGTATTGAGATTGTGGTGAAAAATATTTTGGAAATAGATTAAAAAAAAAATGAAAAAGTTAAAAGCAAGTGTTTTGAAACTGATGAAATGTGTGTTTTTTTTTTTTGCTATTTATTTATTTTTTTATCTGTGTGCTGAGAGACACTTATTAAAAAGACTATATTTAAAATTAAAAACATATTTAAAGTAAACCAGTAATGTATGTAATCAAATGTTTTTTTGGTGCACCTGTCTTTGCAGTCACACCAATAAGGTTTGGTTCGGCAACTTCACATTATAATATAAAAGTTAAAAAGTTATTAAGAAAATTAAAAAATTAATAAATACTAAAAAGTCAAATATTCATTTTCATTTATTCTATGTTTTTTTAAAATATTTTTTCGTAAAAAAAAAAATAATAAAATTAAAAAGTCATCTAAAATACATTAGTCTCTTTTTCATCTCATATTTTAATTAAAAAATTAAAAACCACTAAAAAAAAAAGAGTTTGTTCCCAAATAACCCCTAAGCTTTAGTTTGAAGCTTCAATGGCATTTACCATCATTTCAGCACATATCCAACTCCTTAAAAACCCTATAATTTCTCATCCTAGATCCAAATAACAAAGTGGTGACCTACACTATGGCCCCAACAATGGTAGTTTTGTTAGTTATTTTCCTCCTCCACAACCATGTAGCCTTGGCCTCTGACCCCGATCCAGTACAAGATTTTTGCATACCCAACACTGAATTTTCACCCACCACATGCAAAAACTCATCATCAGCCACTGTGGAAGACTTCGTGTTCACCGGCATAAAAAACCCGGGAAAAGTAGGCAAGTCCGGATTTTTAGCCATGCCTGTGACCTCAACAGTCTTCCCAGGGCTAAACACACTAGGCATGTCATTTGTACGCGCTGATTTCGGTGTTGGCGGTGTCAATGTGCCCCATTTCCATCCGAGGGCGACAGAGACTGCATTCGTGCTAGAAGGGAAGGTTTATTCGGGATTTGTTGATTCAACCAACCGGGTTTTTGCTAAGGTGATTGAGAAAGGAGAGGTAATGGTGTTTCCAAGAGGTCTAGTCCATTTTCAAATGAACGTTGGAGATTCAACTGCTACTATTTTGGGAAGTTTTAATAGCCAAAATCCGGGATTGGTGAGAATCCCAAATGCGGTTTTTGGATCGGAGATCGAAGAAAAGCTTTTGGAGAAGGCCTTTGGATTGAGTTCTAAGGAGATTGGAAAGATGAGGAAGAGGTTTTTGGTCCCCAAGAGTTGAGGTAGAGAATACAGATTTGAGGGCATTTTTGTCATTTTAAATCCTTTGATAAGTAATCTTTATTAAAAAAAGAAGAAAAAATTTTTGTTGGATTATATTGGGTTGAATGATAAAGGCTTCAGTATCAATTTTGTGGCTTGGCTAGAGTTAATTTTCTTGAGAGAACTCCTGTTTTTGTTTTCAGTTCTAATTATCTTAGTTTCTCAAATGAAAACAATGTTTTGGAGGAAAAGAAGGATTACCCTTTTGTTGTTGTTGTTGTTTTTTTATTTTTATTTTTAATGGACTTGAGTTTGTTGAAAATGAAGAAAACATTCAATAGTTTTATAAATAGACAGTTTTCATAATATTTCATCTCATTCATTTAATTTTTTTTATTTTTTTATTTTTTTTACAATAAATAGGAAAGTAATATGAGATGGAAAGTTGTATCGCATAACCATAAAACTAGTAGATCATTGACCAAGCAAATCTTTGGAATTGTAATAATACCATGATAAAAGTAGATGAGAGTTAGGCATGAAATTTTCAGTTTTCAGATTTATTAATTTCTTTGTCTTAAAATATTTACATTTATTAGATCATAACTTAATATTATTGCATTTTGAGATTTTTATAATTCAATAATTATGCGTATTTTGAGACGACAATTGTAAAATTTGAGAAATGAAAAATCCTTGTCCGAAAGCTAATTACAAAGCTAATATCTTTTAACCCCCTCAGCTAATCCATTTTGCTAAAAGGTTTTTGAGTTACGACTTTATACTTACACTATCATTTGCACATAAAAGTTAATTTTCACATAAATTAACCTTTATACGTATATAGATCATAGAGCATTGTTATTCAAATTTAAAAATTTAATTTAATTTTTAAGTTCAGTGATGTGGTAAATAATTAGAATATTAAAGGTAACATTCTTTCTCATATGTTTTTTTAATTATCAAATAATTATATCATTTATACATCATTAAATTTAAAAAGTAAACTTGTATATTATTTCTCATTTTCCATAAGACTATAGACACCATCATTTATAGAAGGTTGAGCCGTAAAGCTGAATGAAGAATCAATTACATGTCTTTCCCTTTTTCATCAATCTTTAATTTTTTCCTCAATTAGGGAATTGAGGAAATTTGGAATGTTGATTTTAGAAATCGAGTAAGGATACTACCACGTTTTGCACATCACAAATAAAGAATTAAATTACACCTCAATTTTGTAAAATAACGGCACGTTTAGGTATTGATTCACATAAAAGATTAAGTTGTGTATTAATTCCAGATTAATTCCTAAATTAATTCAAAATTAAAAAATGAGAATTTTATATGAGCTTAATTAAATTAAACAAATAAAATTAAAGTGGTATCAATCAAATAGAAGATACCTAGGATTTCGAATCCGTCCTAACCCTGTAATCAGTGAATTGTATCAGTTTAGAGATATATTATTCAATTTAACTATGATCTGTTGGTGACTACAAGTCCCAACAGTATTGTCTGGAGAATATTTACAATTTAACAATTAGTATAGACTATCCAGTACTGGCATGAATTGTCTCACAACACGACTCGTCTCTCCTAGAATAAACTATCTTAATTGAGTAAAAGCAAATCAATGAAAACCGCTATATAAGTAAGCAATTAGAATCATAGAAACTAAGAACATGTGCTGAGTAGGAAGATTCAAAATAAATTAATAAAATGAAAAATCCTCAATTTTATACAACTGTTGAATCAATAATAAAAACTTCAAAACTAAATTCAAAATATTATTACTTGTTAGAGTTTCATTCAAACACTAAAAGAAAAGCTCATTACCCACACATATCTTCGCAGACTCCGCCTTTTCTTTCTAAAATCATGAACAACCCTAATAATGAATATGGTTTTCTATGTATAGACATTAGAAGCCTTCTAAGTAATATCCACTAGGTTAGAATTCCCCAAAATAAAAGGAAAATTTGCATACAATTATTTTCAACTTTTTAGGCTTATCTTTTGGGCCTATTTTGATCTAGTAAATGTCAAAATTAGAAAATTTCTATTTCACACAAAATTGTATCCCTTTAAGCTATCTTTCCAATTCCGCTTAAATCACTTCAATCCGATATTGGACGAGAGAGATATGTCTAAAATATTGAAGGCTATACAAAGTGACTTCTATAGTGGGATTACATAATTCTAACTTTTCTTTCTTCAAATCTCATGGATTGGACTTTTATTGTTTGATTCAATTATTTACATCTTCTAAGCCTTTCAAATTGGGTTGGATGTCTCTCAAGCTTCAAATACTTCCAATTAACGCCAATTTCATCTCACAAGTCTGAGTGACTTACATATATACAAACTCATTAAAACTGTCAAGTAACAATAATTCAAGTACTAACAATTGTATTTTAAAGGTGGCGAAATGTGTACATTTTGGCACCTATCAAGTACACCTTGTGCTTTTCAGACTTGCTTTTAACATGAATTTTGTGCACTAAATCAACCTTTTGGAAGGACCTCTTGACCCAAAATGAGGGGTAATTCTATTTGCACACCATTAAAATTCTCAGTGCACATTATTTATGTTATTTGGATATCAACTTTGCTCGGTATACCTCCTTAGTGGAATATGGGACCCAATCAGTTTATTAAAAAATATTTAATTTGGTTTATATTTGACTTTTGGAAGCCCAATGGATATTTAAAATATGTTTGGTGGCAGCTAGGCTTTAGGGTTTGGGAAGCCCAAGAATCAACAATATCTTTATGTGTTGTTTATTTCGTATTGTGCAGCAGCTAATTATTCATCTTCAGTGGGTGTGTGCTTGGTGGACAAGCTAAGTGCTTTGTGTGAAAAATCAATTTGGGGGGTTGAACAATTGGTGTGTTGTGTGTATTTGTTTTTGTGCTCTACTCACTTCGGCAAAAGCTTCGAAGTCTTATTTTGGTTTTGTAACGCCCCACTTTTTATTATTCAGATAAAAGGATTAGCAATGTGGGATGAACATAAAGTTCAGTAGGGATTCCAACATGATCCTAAACAATAACAACTTACAGATAGCTATGATCATGAATGCTTTATGTCATATCATATACATATGTGCTGGTTTATACATGAAGATATACTTACATAGATACTTTTCTCAAAATCACTCAACTTATCCAACAACAAAAACCATTCGCTTTTCTTTTTTCTTGTTATAAACTTGCCAGACATTAACAGGTATTTGAAAATAAATCCACAAAATCCAATTACTTTTCTCCAATTACTGAACTTACACCTAATTCCATATTACAATTTCCAAATAACAACATCCCAAACAAATATGATGACGATACATATAAAATGCTCCTTACATAGCTATATAAGACAACTAATATCTTCCACAAAATAATCACCACTATGCATGATACACATGAATATAATTAAGATGATAACGAGAAACCCAACAACGCTCTATCTGCCTCAAGCACTGTAAACCAAGGATACACCTTTTCAATACTTACGCCAATTTACCAGACACCCGCTAGAAGGTAATGGTATCTCTGCCAAGTTCTCCAGGCACTAGCTGGAAGGTACTAACACTCTACATTCTCAGTGCAACCAATTCTCCAGGCACTAGTAGGAAGGTAATGGTACTCTTTATTCTTAGCGCATGCACATGTCCAACCATCACATAATTCAACAAACATAAATAATTCAAGTGTACTACATACACATAATTGATTCAACATTACAATGTCATCCTCCACTGATGACTAATGACAAAACATCTAAGCATAAATATTTAAACACACGTAATACGATGACCCAATGCTCACTTGACCTTAAGTCCTACAACAATGGTAATAACAACAATATTCAACGGTTTCAAAATCCAACTTCAAGCTCATTTCTAAATTGACAATACGTCGTGGTTTCTTTCTTTTTTCAAAATCAACTTTTTTATTTTCCAAGTTAACATGCCCAAATCCTTTTCTTTCCAAAAACCAATTTTCACATTTCAATATGACCACATTCGTGGATTCCAAGCCATAACCCAACTCAACTTAACAAGATTATCCAAATAAATTCCAATACCAAAATTAATTCTCCCTTTGTACTAACAACACAATAACACAACTCAAATGATCAAAACACAAACATTATTCAACTTTACCCTTTTTTAATTCATTAGGTCAAATTATTAAATTAGGACTTTCTCTTTCTCTCAACATAAACAAGTTAAACTACTCTCCAAATAACCCAACCAACCATCAATTTTACAATTCCAACCCAAACATTCAAACCCTAGATCCCCTTTACATGTTTTTTGAAAATTCATAATGAACATGCTTTTTATGCAATAAAATTTACTACATGTCTATCTATAGATGAGGTATTGAAGAGGAACAAAGAAATCCCTATCTCTTGAAGTGACGAGTAGAAAGTCAAAAAACCTACAATGATGAAAACACGATCCATTCAGATTAAAATGAAGCCCTCGTGACCCTCTACGTTTTGGTCTAAAGGACTATGGGTCAAAGATGGGCAGAAGTATAAAAACCAGGTGTAAAGAGCTTGGAAGCTCAACAATGGAGGAATGAGAGAGAAAAGTGATCCAAAAGAGACCAAAAGTGACCTTTATAGAAGTTGAATTCGGACAGACCGCTCAAGCGACCAAACTTGCGCTCAGGTGAATATTAATAACTCTTAGAATCACTGACGTGTAAAAGTATTAGGAGACTGGAGATCACTCGAGCAATGAAGAAAAACTCAAAGTGCTATAGGTTTATTTGCTTCGAAGGTCTGCTGTGGTGACTGTTTTGGTTTATTATTTTGGGTCTTCTACAACTTGTTTGGAGGACGTTTGTTTATCTATTTTGGTGAGGTATTTCCTCTATTTATTTGTAATTGTTTTGAATTCACCTAAGGGTGGTTTGTGAGACCATTCGTGTTTCATTTGTAATTGTTTAAAAATTCTTGGTTGATAGTGGAATCGAACTATGATCTCGTGGATGTACCTCACATTGAGGGACCCACATAAAATTCTTGTGTCATTGTTGATTTAATTTTTTTGCATTAGTTTTTATTTCCTTCGATTGATTTACTTGTGAAAAATCATCTATTTTTCGTAACAACTGATAGCAGAGCTTACAATTTATTTGGCTTCATTTATTTGTGTTAATCAATGAAAGGGAATATGGGTGGTATGACTAGCTTCAATGGAAGTAATTGGGTAACTTGAAAAACTAAAATGGAGGACCTATTATTTTGTAAAATTTGTATGGGCCTATTAGGATGGTAGTGGCAAACCCGATAGTATGAAAGATGATGAATGGAAGAAGTTTAATCGAAAAGACGTTAGTGTTATCCATCAATGGATTGATGATAGTGTGTTTTATGATGTTGCTACTGAAACTTCGGGACACAATTTATGGAAAAAATTAGAAGGTCTTCATGATAGAAAATTAGCTACAAATAAAGCTTTTCTGTTTCGAAAGTTGGTTAATTTAAAATATAAAGAGGGCAACCCTATTTCAGAACATTTGAATGAAACGAAGAGTATTGTTAACCAACTTGTTTCTATGAAGATTGTTTTTGATGATGAGTTATAGGCTTTGATGCTACATAGTTCCTTGTTCGAAAGTCGAGAGACTTTGGTCATGACGGTTAGTAATTCGGCTCCCGATGGAGTTGTCACAATAAGCCAAGTTACTAGTAGCTTGTTAAATGAAGAAACTAGAAGAAAATCAGCGAGTTATTCTCATTCGAAGGCATTTGTTGTGAGAGGCCGAAGTAAAATAAGGGGGGGGAGTAAGACTCCTTATGGTCGTGATCAAAATTGTGACAAATGAAAAGATGGTTCTTTTTCAAAGAAAAACATTAAGTGCCATTATTGCCATGAGAAAGGGCACATAAAGTGGGAATGCCAAAAGCTCAAGAACAAGGAGAAAATGCGTAACGAAAGTGTGGAAAAGAAGCAGGAAGACACAATGCTGGTTACTACCGATGGTGATCTCATGATTGTTTGTGAAGATGATTGCGTTAATTTTGTGGGCCAAGAGAGAAATTGAGTGATTGATTCTGGTGCTTCATTTCATGTGATTTCTCGAGTTGATTTCTTCACATCTTACACCAAAGGAGATTGTGGTTGTGTTCGAATGGGAAATGAAGGTTTGTCCAAGATTGTTGGCATAGGTGATGTTTGCTTGGAAACAAATTTGGCCAGCAAGTTGTTGCTTAAAGAATTGAGACATGTTCTTGACATTCGACTCAATTTGATCTTTACCAAGAAGCTAGATGATGAAAGCTACAACATCAAATTTGGTGATGGAAAATGGAATCTCACAAAGGGTTCTTTGGTGGTGGCCAAGTGCAAGAAGACTTGCACACTATTTGATGCAAGGAAAAATTTACAAGTGTGTTGTCAATGGACTTGAGGATACTACTTCTACCAAATTGTGACAGAGTTGTAAGTTTTGTTCAAGAAAGCGCTTCTACCCAGTTTAAAAGGTACGTATCTTAAAACTTGTGTTCATTGCTTGGCGGGTAAACAACATAGAGTATCTTTTCATAAAAATGTTGCTTCTAGAAAAGAAAATGTTTTGGAATTGATTCTTTCAGATGTTTGTGGTCCTTTGAAAGTTAGAACACATAGTGATTCCCTTTATTTTGTTGCTTTCATTGATGATTATTCAAGGAAAGTTTGAGCTTTTGCACTAAAAACTAAAGATCAAGTTCTAGATGTGTTTAAACATTTTCAGGCCATGGTTGAAAGAAAAAAAAAGGGGCTGCAATTAAAGTGTATCTGGATGGACAATGATAGTGAATACATTGGGTCATTTGATGAGTACTGTCACAACCAAGGAATTCGGCATCAAAGGATAGTTAAGAAAACTCTTCAACACAATGGTGTTGTCGAGAGGATGTACTACACCATTGTGGAAAGAACAAGGTGTTTTCTTTCACATAAAATTGCCAAGATCCTTTTAGGGCGAAGCAATGAGGACAATAGTTGATGTGATCAATTTGTTTCATTCGTATCCTTTGAATGGTGATGTTCTCAAAAGAGTCTGGACTGGCAAAGATGTGTTGTATGAGCACTTGAGAGTATTTGGTTGCTGAACTTTTGTTCACATTCCAAAGGATAAGAGGTCCAAGCTTGATAGCAAGCCATGACAATGCATTTTTCTTGGCTATAGACGCGATGAATTTGGTTATAGATTGTGGGATCTGATCGACAAGAAAGTTATTCGAAGCCATAATGTTGTGTTCTTGAAGACCAAACAATTGAAGGCTTTGCCAAAAATGATCAACTGGAGCCAAAATCTAGTGATCTCATTGACATGGATCTATCTTCTTCATCTTCAGTGGCTGATGAAAGTAGGGGGAGATTTGCAGCTCTTTATTGAAGATATGGAGGATGATGTTAGTCCAAGTGAAATTGAGCTCAAAATTGAGAAAGAACATCCAACTCAAGAACTATCACCACAACATGAGTTGAGGAAATCTACAAGGGACAGGTAACCTTCGAAAAAAAATATCCTACCAATGAGTTTGTGCTGATATTTGATCAAGAGGAGCCTGAGAGGTACCAAGAAGCAATTGAGCATGCAAAGACAGGTGATTAAACAAAGGCCATGGAAGAGGAAATGAATTCCTTGCTTGAAAACCACACTTATGATTTGGTGAAGTTGCCGAAGGAGAGGAAAATTCTAAAAAATAAGTGGGTCTTCAAATTGAAGAATGATGGCAAGAATCTAAGATACAAGGCACGTCTTATTGTTAAAGGCTTTGGAAGAGAAAGGTGTTGATTTTGATGAGATTTTTTCGCCAGTTGTGAAGATGTCTTCTATTCAGTTTGCACTTGGTATGGCCGCAAGTATGAATCTTAAAGTTGGGCAACTTGATGTGAAGAATGCATTTCTTCATGGCGTTCTTGAAGGAGAAATTTACATGGAACAACCGCAGGGTTTTGTAGAGAAAGGGAAAGAGAATTTTTTTTTTTTTTTTGCAAATTGAAGAAAATTTTTTATGGCCTAAAGTAAGAGCCGTGGAAATGGTACAAAAAATTTGATTCTTTCGTGATGAGTAATGGCTTTTCTAAAATGACTTCGGGCCATTGTGTGTTTGTGAAAAAAAAAAAAAATTTGGATGGTAAATTTGTTATTCTTTTGGTTTTTGTTAATGACATGTTAATTGTAAGTGAAGATGCTACCATGATTAATAAATTGAAGTTAGATTTGAGCAAATTATTTGCTATAAAAGATTTGGGACCGGAAAAATAAATACTCAGTATGAAAATTGTTCGTGATCGTAAAAAGGGGCTGATTTGGTTATCTCAAGAAAGCTACAGTGAGAAAGTTTGAAAGTTCGCAGAACAAAAATTTTATTTGAAAAACAATTTTTCAAAGAAACACCACCTGATTACACAATCTAAAATAGCTTGATCAAAGCGTGTTGTTGCTAATACCTCACCAAACGATCCAAGCGTCTCGCCTCGAAAGTGATTCACCTTGCACCCTTTTTTTTTTTTTTTTTTTTTCTGTGTATGTATGTGTGTATTTTTCTATAGACCTTAAAAATTTTCATGGCCAATTTTTGTATCAAATACTTCTAATATATACACAATACATGATAAAGTTTGCATATAGGTGGGATCCTTAGAGATCTCTATCTTTCAGTTGTGGGGATAAAATAAAAGACGTATATTTTATTTTAAATATGCAGGATACAACTTATCCAATTTTTCATTAATTATCTTTTAAATAGACAATATAGAACTTCCACTAATTGTGATGATGTCCATCAATACATTACAATTAAACCCCTAAAAATAGAGAATTACAAGTGAGTCCCTTTCTTACAATTGGTCACAAACTTCATTCCACCAAACTATATTCCACATGAGCTACTAGTTATGGACAAATTTATCACTATCACAAAACCCTAACTCATGCAACCGAATTCTAAGTTTTTCCTTATTCTAATTGGAACCCAAAAGCATTTTTCAAAAATAAAACTTTTGTAATTACATGTACAAATAAAAATATTGTTATGAAAAAGTCACTGGCCAATTTTCTTTTGATCCAACGTTAATAGAAAAAAATTGCTTGAATATACTTTCTCACTTTGAGAATGGTGGATTTCATGTTAAGCACCTATATAAATCAATTACCACTCACCTAACCCAACATGTCCGTGTATAGCCTATGGTTCGACGTCCCCGATTGACAATATCAAAGTTAAATGAATAGTTAATTAATTTATACAAGCCTTTCCGGTCTAAGGAAAATAAGTGCATTGTAATAGAGTTACCTTTTAAACTAACAGTGATCATTCCATAAGTGTTCTTGATTGGTCATTTTTCAATCAAAAATAAAAAACTAAACAAAGCACTAATTTAATAGAACAGTGGCTTGTCCAGGTATCATACCATGAGGATATTGAGCTGAGTTATATCAAATTGAGTGGTAATTTTTAATTAATTTGAAGAAAAGAGGATGATTTGATTTTTACTAAAGAGAATTTAAATTAAAACTAAAATAATTGCACAATAAAGAGAGTAATCTGAATATGGAAAGAGACTTAGGATTTTGAATCCACGACTAATCTCATATCATGTAATTAAAATATCCAACTCTAGTAAATCAATGGCCTGGATAATACTGATGTATCGTGGCTACAAGCCCCAATATCATCGTCAAGAAGATGAGTATATTCAAAACGTATGCACAAATCATCTCCGGTCGGTATGAATCGTCTACACTAAACTAAGGTTGCAGCACGATGTGTCTCCCCTAAGCATGGCTCATCTCACGATTTGTATATACAAGAAAGTAAAACAGTTGTATGATCATGCATTCTCAATCACAGAAATCGAATACATAAATCGAATGAAAAGGATTATTTGAATAAAAGATTTAAAAACAATCATACAATTATTATCCAATTCCAAAGACAAACTAAAATTAAAATACAAAATTACATGATACTTGATTAGAGTTTCATCTCAATCCTAAGAAGAAAGCTTAACCACTTATGGAGAGGTTGAACACTTCAGATGTTGAAGAGAAAGCCACAGATTGATGATTTGCTCTTCTTCTCTAGCTTCTAGCCATCTTCTCTAGGGTTTTAGATCCCAAAATCTCTTTTTATAGCCTCTAGTCAATTCTGAGTAAAAAACACACGCACAAATATTGAGGCAAATTTGCTCATGCGGATTGGAAATTCCACTTGTGCAGATTCAGTGAGAGGGAAATTTTGGCAGGGAAATTCGCTTGTACGGATTCACTCAATCATGGATTTTTCACATTTTTTGCCTCTTGTTGCGATCCTTTTGTCTTCGGAGTGAAATTAACCTGAAAAGAAAGAAAAGCACTTTATTGTATCAAATATCATAAGCTAAAAGACTAAAAAATAAGATAGAGAGCCTCAAAGTGTAACATTTCGGCTCAGATCACACCTCTCAACTTACATTTTACTAAGCCTCGAGTAAAGCAAAATCAAGCAAAATCAATCTAAGCCACTTTCGTGGGGATCACGATTGGATTTAACATATGCAACAAGCCTTTTAAACCACAAGGTTACCAAGTGGACGAGTGAAGTCTCGTGAGAGTTTCTAGAGATGATACCTACAAACATCAACTTGATCAAAGGCATTGAAACTTGGGACAGATTTATGTACAAATACTCGGTACCACCTCATTTTCATCAAAACCAGCCTTTTTCACTTATGAGAAATTTCGAGTAAGCAAGTCAGACAAATCTTCAAACTATCCATGAGCCTATAAATATGCAAACAAACAGTATCAAATCATAATCGAATGGAAGGTATCACATGTTGCTTTTGTGTAAAGTGAGATTCGGTGTGGCAGGAAAAACATTTCTTACTCATATATTAACTTCCAACAACTAAGTGCCTTGAATCTTTGAAATCAAACATGGGTTCAAACTTTATTTATTTATTTATTTTTTATGAATGAATCTTTTAAGCTTTCTAATTAACCCATATAACAAGCGTTACGCTAATGACTCCCAATCCAGACGGACTTAGGACACTAGGTATAGACACCCCAACGGGGCTTAATAACTCGAGTTAACAAGGCAACAACCCAAAAATTTTATTTATTTAAATTTTTTGTGACTATGCAATGTTTAAGTCCCTTAAGCATTCTAATTAACTCATGTAGCAAGTGTTAGGCTAATGACTCCTAATCCAGACAGACTTAGGGCACTAGGTGTATAGACACCCCAACGGGCTTAATAACTCGAGTTGAAAAGGCAACGAACTCAAACTAGTCCTTTGTTTTTTATTTTTTTATATTTTATTTTTATTTTTATTTCAAGAACCCATGCTCATATCTCAAACCCCAATTTATCTTAAGCAGTTGGAAGCAACACATGATCAGAACTATCAACTTTAACTGCCACAACCAAATGTGAACATGTAACTACACAAAGTGACAAGCGATACCACAATCCTCATGCAATAATACCGAAATAAATTCATATTTCATAAGTCATGAAATACCCAAAAATATCTAACTCATGCACTTTCAACTCAAGATATTAGAACACTAGGATGGTCAACATGATAAAGAGTGTAGCACAACCACATTCACATATGAACTCTATACCAAGTAGAAATTCCATTAATCAAGCTAGAATGCAGAAATATGACAACAAGTCAACATCTCCCCCAACTAAACATGACAATGCCCTCACTAAAAAATATAAAGAAATAAAGTAGCCAGGTAAAAATAAGACAGAGAAAGAATAGCACCAAAGCAGCCATCCGCGATAGAAGAAGAGGCAAGAGAAACACCCCAAAGTTTGAGTACATTGACTGGAAATAGAGGACTTGATATGCCAAGACATAATGGGAAAAAAAAAAAAAAAGTATACAAGAAAATAAGAGGTCCAGAGTTAGGAGAGTTAGCCACACATATATATATATACAGACCCAAAAAGAGAAAACTAAAAAGACAATAAAAGAAAATAAAATAAAACAAAGAAAATAAAAAGAAAAGGAAAAGATCAAAGTGGAGAGAGTAATAATAACAGAGCCCGAAAATAAAACAACACAGAAGAGCATGGTGTCACTGCGGGCCTAGTGGTGGCGGCGGTGATACTCCGCAAACAGGGAAGAGAGAGAGAGAGAGAGAGAGAGAGAGAGAAATGATGAGAAGTAGGGTAGTCAGCGGCCGGTCGGCAGTGCTCTGGCGACGACAGCAGCGGTGGGCATGAAATGGGGCAGATAAGTGGTGAGTTGGTAGTTTTGGGTTAGTGGGTGGCAGTAGATGTGTAATGGAGAATGAGATAGAGAGAGAGAGAGAGAGAGAGAGAAATGATGAGAAGTAGGGTAGTCAGCGGCCGGTCGGCAGTGCTCTGGCGACGACAGCAGCGGTGGGCATGAAATGGGGCAGATAAGTGGTGAGTTGGTAGTTTTGGGTTAGTGGGTGGCAGTAGATGTGTAATGGAGAGAGAGATAGAGAGAGAGAGAGAGAGAGACAGAGAAATGGCAGTAACAAAATAATAATAATAATAATAATAATAATAATAATAATAATAAAGGGTTAGGTTGGTCAAAGGGGGACCTAGGGTTTTGTGGTTAATTATTTTTATTATTTTTATTTTTATTTTTTTTTAAACCGAAAACAAAAGCCTTTCTCCTCAACTTAAATGACAATGGCCTCAATAGCATATATCCAAAAGGACCGACAAGAACAATAAAAGGAAAGGAAATTAAAACACAATAAAATATATATCCCTGAAATGCTGGAGAAAGATGCCTCCCCCCTCTCATTGTGACGCCCCAAATCTATACTAATGGTTGTAGTCAAGGAAAAGTGACTAACGAGTCCTATGACCAAAAACTAAGTAAGATTTCAGATCACCGGAGGAGTCAATTAGCCTCCCTTCTAAGTCCAACTTTCTTATGTAGCGGACTACTCTTTTGACAGATCTTAAGAGGCATTGACGCAAGGTCTCATAAGCAACGTCAAGGGTTATATTGGTGTTAGAATATGAGTACATAATAACAAAATAATTACGAATATCCTTAATTACAAAAGCTCGTTCCATTAACATTACATCCCAAAAGAAAATTTAAATTTTCATACAAGCCTTACAAAACATCAAAAGGGAAATTTCTAACTTTTCTAAGATAGCCAAATGTCTTCGAAGGATTTTGGCTCGTCGTCTCCTGCTATAAGCTCCTCTTCAGCACTTGGCATGATATGCCGTGAGCTTTGAATGCCCAGTAAACGCACACACACCCCATCCCTTTTCCCAGTCCAATACACAACAACATTTACAAAAAGACAGAGGAAAGGATCATGGCATTTAAGTTCATAGCACAGATTATATGGTTAGTTGTTAGTAGTCTAGAAATCCCCCAAAGAGATTTCACCCTCCTAACTCTAAGAATTGGACACGGATTATTCGGTATGCCCCCTCTTTTGCTGCTTTGTTGCAGACCTTACCTCGGATGCCTACCAACAGTTATATACCGTGTAGCACCAACCGAGGGCCTTAAAAGAGACGGTAATGATGGGCCTAGCCCAAACCCCTCTTTACACCGAACTACCTAGGGTCCGAATACAACTGCTCCATTCAAGGGTTCCGAACAACCAGTTGCGCAAGACTTACTCATTTTAATCCACTACTAATATCAACTTAACATTCTCATCATTTATGATGTATGACTAGTGTGGCCGTTAACCCTCTTTACCAACCCATTTAGTTTTCCCCTTTTTCACATTAAGTTCAATACATATTAGTGGTTGGCACAAGAGAAAAATAAGGCCATTCAAGGTGAAACTCAAGCATGCAAGTATAACATATATTACAACTAATATGTCATGATAGCACAAATACACTAACTACAACAAGAACCACACTGTCAGATTTTCAGCACTGCACCGGTTCAAAAATAAATATAGAAAAAATATTTTCTAAGGGTTTCAGAAAAGTGGCTTACTGATAATTTGTAGAGAATCAAGTCTAGTTTTAGAATCATTTTTATAGAAGTAGGGTGGCCCTCTTTGATTTTTAGATATTTAAGAAATACACAGACTCTGCCCAGATTTGACAACGGTTACAAAATTTGGCATTTCTCTTAAAATAGTCATTCATTTTCATTGAAATAAATTTTTTTTTGAAAGCTAACCTTCAGAGGAAGATTTTGATATAAAAAATAATGTGAGATCATTTTTCTATAATTTTCTAGAATTTCTTAAAGTTCCCTATTTTAAACAGATTCTTGCACTGAGTATTTAGAAAAATAAAAGGAGTCATAAAAACACATCCATGGTCTTAACCAAAATTTTCACATACTTTATACATGTCAATTAATTCCCCTTTAAAACAGATTTTGAGTTGGTGAAGGTTTGCTATGGAAATAAAATAAAAAACATTGAAGAAAAGCTTGCTGGAAATTGCAAAGAAGAAGATGAACATTTCATTTTCAAACCATACATCATCTAACAATGTAGTAACTCTTAGTATCATGTCAAATATATTTTTAGCATGTATTATGAAGGGGAAAAACATGATGATCCATTGAGGGGAGAGGTGTATGAGATTTACCTTGGTTTGCTAGATCTTTTTCCTACTTATTGCTCTCTTTTCTTCTCTTTTTCTCTCAAGCTCACTTGCTCTCCCTTTCCTCCTCTCTCAGCTGTGTGTTGTGTGTGTATGGAGTGAAATAAAGTAGCTAGCAAGGCTTGTATTTATAGGCCAAGGAGGAGAGAGAAGGGTTGGTTTGGTTTGGTTGGTTCTCAATAGAAACTATTCAAGTTTGGTTGGTTTGTAATTGGATCCAATTAAGATTTGTGTTAATTAATCTTGATTAAGAGAAGGTAATCCTATTTACTAGTTAATTGGGAGACAAAAAAGATATAGCAATAAATGCCCCCCATTCCTCCATGTTGGTCAAAGATTTGTTGCATTTATGTACAAGATTTGCTATGTATAAAAAAATACACTTCTAGGTCCTTTTCACCACCTATAGCCAGCTACCCTATTTATCTATGTGAAAATTTGATTTTTTTTGTTAATAAAATATAGAGGATATTTTGTATAAATTAATAAAATATTGGTTGTACTTTTATTGAATAAAATATTAAGGTTTTGGGGCCAAAATGCAATAATTAATAAAGAAAAAGGTACAATCGGAAATTTTGAAATAAAACATATGTTTAAGTTATATAATTAATAAAATAATGATAGGAAAAATAATTCGGGCCACGTGGTGCCGATTCGCAACAAAAGGCGAGATACTATGCTAAAACTGCGATTACCGAAAATTAGGGTTTTTCTTTTATAATTTTTCATTCTAGGGGTTCTAAATTATTAATTCAGGGTTTTAAAATGTTTCTTAAGTTCTCAGAGTTGATTAGGGTTTGCTGATTAGCTTGCACAATCGCTCTTGATTTCTAGGGTTTAATTTGCAAGAAATGGAGAAACAAGATTTCTTATTGAAATTCTTCAACTATAAGCGTTTGGGGACATTACAAAAAGTTAGGGCCTCACACTCCCCCTCAGCTAGAAGGAAACTATACCTGCAAAAGGGTTAGAAAATAAACACAAATATACAATTTTTTTATTTTTCGGACCCAAGGCTTCATATTAATCTTCCTTTAAGTAATCCATCTCAAACCAAATTTTGTTAGGTCTAACTCAACAGTTCCCTTCAAAGGTGCACTTCTTTATTTTGTTCTAACACACCACACTAAAAAAACACAAAAATAATAAATAAAGAAATAAAACTAAAATGCTCTGGTTTCCTTTTGAGAAGAGCTAAATTTATTGTCTTCAGTCAGATATTAACACAAACTTATTTTTGCCTTTTCTTCCAATTTATGAGATATGGGTCCTCATAACCAAAATAAATCAACCCATGCAACAGTATGGGACTAGGTTGTAAATGATTTGTTAGAAGATAATCGACAAAGTGGCGAAATATGTGTGTGAAAAGTATAGTGCGTATAGAAATCTCATGGGTGGAAACAATAAGATCAAAACCAAAAATAAAATCCCACCCGTGCTGATTTACTTTGTCACTACATTTTTCTACACTTAAATCCCTTTCAATTTTTTCCACATGAGAGGCTGTAACTATTGTAACGACCCGCATTCATGTCTTAGTCATGCTTGCATGCATTTATGTGTTTTGCCATGTTAAACTGCATTACAAGTCTTTCCTTGTTTTGTTTAAGTGTTGATTGGATGTTAGTTCCCTCCTTGCTGTCTTAAGCCTAGGTCATGTGAAGCCTAGGTTATTCCAAGCCGAGGTCACCTTAAGCCTAGAACTATCTTGGAACCACTTTGATTGACCTCCATCTTCATCCTGGCATATTGGCCGAGATGATTATCATTTAGGCTGAGGTGTGTGTCACTAAGGCCGAGATGTGTATTATCTAGGCCGAGATATCATCCTTGAACCCAAGTGATCTTGTTCCTGGACAGGTATGACCTAGACCGAGGTGTGGCACATCTAGGCCGAGGTGTGGCACAGCTAGGCCAAGTGTTGTCCTTCCTAGCCGAGATCATTATTCCCTGACTAGCCGAAGCTTTGTCCTTAGCCGATGTCATCACTTGCCGGAGTGCCCTTGCCACCAAGCTTGTTGAATACGCTTTGTCTTACACCTGTCTTGTCAATCTATCACCTTTTGAGGAGAACCAACCGGCCGTTGCCACGTGTCCGAGCTGAGTGTTAAATCAGCCGGCAGAGAGAGAAACCTATCATTTGTTATATCTTTGTTTTGTAGAGGAGAGAGAAGCTCTAGAGGAGAGAAGGAGGAGTTCTTGAGAGAGAGTAGCTTTCCAAGCTTGATTCCTAGAGATCGAATCGTTAGATCCGTGTTCTAAGGTTAGATTCTTGATCTGCTCATGTTGTTCTTTATATTTATGTTATTGCATTGCATGATTGAATATGATTTGTAAGCCATGCATTGTTTTGAAGTTCGGTTTTAGAAAGAGGGAATAGCATTCATGTGTTCTTCAAGAAAAGTCATGTTTTAATCCGAAAGCTCATGCCAAGATGCATGTTTTCATGTTTGTTTTTGTATGATCTTCAAGTATGGGTACCCAGGTCCATGTTTTCGAACTTATGGCATGAAATCCCAGATTTTGTAATGAATAAGTTATGATTTTTAGCATTCATGTTCTTCATGTTCATGTTCATGTTCTTCAACCCAGATTTCCAGACTTCACTCCCCGAAGTGTAGTCGCCGAAATCACTCTCACCTAGACCTTACACTTAGGCCAAGCATCGTATCTCACCTTGGCCTACCTTGCATGATCACTTGCACCTTTAGTCTGTCTTGCATGAACACCTCGGCATGCAGCCGCACGCCGAAGCCTTGGTAACCACACCTCGGCCAGGTGGTGTGGGACCTCGGCTTAGACCTGGTTGGTACCCAGCATGCCTTCCTGACATGTAAAACAGTGTTTTGACTTCCAGCATGTTTTCCCGAGATCATTTGCATGCATGTAAGACTTGTTTTGAGATGTGTTTTCAGTGGACCTTGCCATGTGTTTGTAGGACTTGGACTTTTGCTTTGATTCCGACGTCCCGCGAACTAAGTGAGTGGTATTTTTAATAAAGTTGTGTTATAAGGTTTTGATAAGCTTTGTTTTGCCTTGTTTGAAAAGTATTTGTTAAGCATGAATGATTACCCTTATTTTGACGTATCAAGTATAAGCTTTGTTTTGATGTTAAGCATGAAAGTCCCTTGGCTGGAGGACTCTAAACTTTCGCAGCATTAAGTATAAAAGGATACGGTCCTTTCTTGGAAAGACTATGGTGTTAAAGCGGGCTACGGGCCTAAGTAACACAAGTCCCTTGTGCTGGAGGACTCTAAACTTTCGCAGCACTAGTTATGAAAGTCCCTTGTACTGGAGGACTCTAAACTTTCGCAGTACCATTGTGTTAAAGCGGGCTACGGGCCTAAGTAACACCAATCCATCGTGTTAAAAGGATACGGTCCTTTGTAACATAGGTCCCTTGTGCTAGAGGACTCTAAACTTTTGTAGCACCCTTGTTTTGCCACCGACGGCCTTGTGCGGGTGGGTTTGTTTAATCGATTACGGATCGATTAGACCCTTGTTTTGCCACCGACGGTCTATGAACGGGTGGGTTTGTTTTGATACAAGTTATGCTAAGTACAAGTTTTGAACAAGCTATGATATATGTATTGTTTTGACAAGACCTCGGGAATCATTCATTTAACCCCTTTATTACTTATACCATTCACTGAGTATCCAAGCTCACCCTCTCTATGTATATATGTAGGTTTCAAGCAAGAAGTCGGCTACGCCGAGATGTGTGTTTTGTATGTATGTTATGTCGGCATTTTACTTCGGCCCTATGTTTACGTCGGCAAACCTTAAGGATTATGTAACTTGTGTTTATGTCGGCAACCTTGTATTTACGTCGGCAGTTCTGATGATGATGTTTCTTGACTTGTATTCATTATATTTTGTATATGTCGGCTTGTGAAGCCTTTTGTCAAGATGTAATGTATGTTTTATTTTGCTTATATCCAAGTTGTAAGTTATGTAAAGATGTATGTCATTTCATTGGATCTATGCACGGCTCTTATGGACCACTTGTATCTTGATGTATTGCTTCCGCATTGTGAGCCCCATATATATTACTCGGATTGTGGTTAAATTTTGAAAGTTGGCCTTCCGTAATCTCGGATTACTGGCCATCATGGCACCATCCTACTAGGGGCGGGTTGGGGTCGTGACAGAATGGTATCAGAGCACAAGGTCCTTATAGTACGTTGGTCACACACTTTGAGTCCTAAAGAGCATAGGATTTCCCTTAGACTTGATGTTAGCATTGCATCATATTGCTTGCTACTTGACAAGGTGTGTATCATCTCGATATCAGCATTTGTTACATCAGCATGATCATGTTCACTTGCATACATGTCTATTTGTTCATGCGTCATCTCGGCATGATCATTTCCACTTGCATACATGTTTATTTGTTCATTTTGTTTTAAGAGTCATACTTTGCATACTCCTAGCATCATGAGAAGAGGTCGACCTCCAGTTGGCCGAGATCAATCTGAGGACAGAATAGACAGATTAGAAAGGATGATAGAAGGTTTGGCCCATGAGTTAAGGCAAGCAAGGCAGCAGAACACTGGTACTACATCCACTCAGGCCGAGCAGACAGATGGCCGACAAGCAATACCACCTCCGCCTCCTCCAGTACCACAAGTGCAGCCGCAGCCAGCTTTGTATGGAGACGACACCTTGACCTTGATCAAAGAATTCAAGAAAATGAAACCGCCGAAGTTCCATGGAGGTATAGAGCCGATGAAAGCAGAAGCATGGGTTCTTGAAATGGAGAAGTTGTTTGAGGTTTTTCCTAGCACAGACGCCCAGAAGGTGGCATTGGCAGCATTCACGTTGGAAGACGACGCTCGCAGATGGTGGATGATGATCCGAGAAGGCAATCCCGAGTTGACTTGGGCCAGATTTTTGGAGTTATTTTATGACAAGTACTTTCCCCTCAGTGTCCGAGATCGCAAGACCACAGAATTCCAGATGTTGACACAGGGTAGCAAAACAGTGGCTGAGTATGACCGTGCATTCACCGAGTTGGCAAGGTATGCACCTCACATGGTCAACGACGAATATAGAAAAGCTAGGAAGTTTGAGAGTGGACTCCGGGGACCAATACAAGATCGAGTAAATTTGCTCAGCATGCCAACATATGCTGGGGTGTTAGATAAAGCCATCTTGGCAGAAGCCAACCTGAACAGAAGTCAGGGTTTGGGAGAGAACCAGAAGAAGAGGCAGACCTATGACAATCAGAAGAAGAGGCAGACCTATGATAATCGTGAAGAAGGGACAGACCCGAATGCTGCCGAGGAGAAGACAAAGGAGGACCATCCCAATAACGCGAATCCAGAAGGTGACACCAGGCCGACATGTGCAAGTTGTGGGAAGCTACATTTTGGGGTTTGTCTTCGAGCAACTGGAGCATGTTTTGGATACGGTGGGAAGGGTCATCGTATTAAGGATTGTCCCAAGGTAAAGGCTAGAGATGATAAGAAGAGATGAGGATCCAACGTTTCAGAATTGTTTTGGGAGAACATGGTAAGTTAAGTTTGGAGGACCAAACTTCCTTAAGGGGGGAAGGATGTAACGACCCACATTCATGTCTTAGTCATGCTTGCATGCATTTATGTGTTTTGCCATGTTAAACTGCATTACAAGTCTTTCCTTGTTTTAAGCAAAAGAGAGTTTTTAGTGAGCAACCTTTTGAGTGTTTCAATATCTGGTATTAATTTTCTTAATTTACAACAATCAAGAAAATTTTCATTGGCTAGCTTCCATTTAACTCTATAAAAATAAAACTCTAATTAGTGTACGATTTATTTGATAATTTCACATCGGAAAAAGTGAGTCGTTTCACTTATATAAAGTGAATCTTATACTCCCATTTAATATTGTAGTATTGTGCGTGTTTCAATTCAATATAGTTTAAATTTTAAAATAAAATTTTAAAGTTTTAGTTAATTAATTTTTGTGTAAGTTGGTTGATCTTTTGACCTAGCTGATTAGACTAAATCATTTTTTGTTTGACTGATTCGTTGGTTTTATAGCGATTTTAGCGGTTTTATCAAAACATATTGGTTAGATTTGTTTCATTCGAAATAAACTAAATATTGATTTGATTAAAGATTGAATGACTAAGATTGTTTGATTAGAAATAAATCATTCGCCCAAACAATAATTAACTTTTATTTTATAATCTCACAATGGGAAAAGAAGAAAAAAGTGAGTTGTTTCACTTATATAAAGTGAAACCTTATGCTTCCCATTTAATATTATAGTGTAACGCCCTCAAATAATTGACATACAATAGGCCGGGTTATTCTATCCAATGAACGATCTTAATTTGATTAATCAATTCTCTCAATTAGTATTTCGTTCATAAGAGAGGTATGCAAAAGTGTCCCACATACAATACATATTTAATCTTCTAAAAGGATGAATCCATAACATGTGTGACAATATAAAAGTAAAAAGAAAAATAACAACAAAGTAAATACCCAAAAGCTACAAGTTCCAAGGCTTAAGCCTGGTTACACAAAAATGGTTGTCAAGCCTATACACATTAAGCCCTTGGCTTGCCAAAGATCACAAAAGAAAGAGAGCATTGTGCTCTCAAGACGTTCCACACCTTCAATTAGGCGGGATCACCACATTCTTTCCTACACAAATCCACTAAGAGTGAACACAAGCCCAATAGAGATATCTTAGCAAAGCATATATGTTTAAGCAGTCCCTCATATACATTAATGCAAATGCCATGCCATGTTTTCAATATCATAAGTTTTTCAATTCTTTTGAAATATATGCAATGTTCCTTTCGAAAAGTTTCATTATCTCCTTGAAATTCAAATAATGACAATGGGGTGGTAAATACAATTCAGGTAATCAATAAGCTAGTGTCTGCAAGTAGGCACAAGAAGTACAATCAATTTTCCCCCACTTTACTGGCTCATAACTGGAAGGCATGTGTATGAAGGCATGTGGTACCTCCTCCGCACATGTTTTTTAATCTTTCACTGTGGGCACTCAGGCCAACTTCAATAATACCAACTACACCCCCTATCCGGATTTAATTTCCAAGGCATAGCCCATAATGAACAATATTCCAAAGTGATGCAAAATGAGTGAAAATGAGAGGTAATTACATATATGTATCTCATTTGTACAATATTTTCATAATTCTCAACACTTATTTGAAGTGAACTTTCTATTGTTCAATAGTTCTCAAAGTCATGGCCAAATACAACTCCATGTGACATATGTTGCCATTTTCATATTCACAATCAATATTCATTTCGTAGTCCAAACCATTTCATGATCTTCAATATTTTCCAACAACAACATTTATTCATCCCATGGATATCTTAACTACACAACAACATAAGAAGGGTTCTATCAATTTCTTAAGGAATTTAACAACAATTTCATAGATATTTTACAAAATCCACTTTTCTTTTTCTTTTTTTCCTTTCCAAATTTCTTCAAAAAAAATATATAAAAAAAAAAAAGTTTTTTCTTTCATTTTTGTCCTCACAAGGTACTTCCAAGAGTTTTATAAGTTCATAACATATTTTTAATTTGAACATCTTCACAATAAAAACCATTTCCTCAAACATTTTCAAAACTCACATACATTCAAAACAATAGGAAAATAGACTAGACATGCTAAAATTATATATATAACTCAAAGATTCTTCCTATCTCAAGATTTGGGAAGAAAATATGAGATGAGTTTCAAAATCAAAGGCGTCGAAATTTGATCTTCACAGTACACAACGTAGCCCTTGATGAGCTCTCCAATATTAATGAAGGCAATAGGGTCAAAAACCCAATGGATTTGTAAATATCAAGGAAATAAATGAGGTAGGTAAACAGTTTCTATAGAGAGAGATGAGAGAAAGGCGAGAGAGAGAGAGAGAGAGAGAGAGAGAGAGAGTGAAGTGAAAAGTGAAAGGAACGTATATAAGGACTTAACTTTTAAGTGATTAGACACATTTTTTGGAGCAAACTGTGGATAGAATGCTCGAGCGATGAAACCTGTGCTTAAGCGATGAATTCAAATTCTCTAAATCTCTCTCCTCCCTAAACTTCGGATCTTAAAGGCATTCTTAAGTTGTTTCCAATCTTGTACTGCGTCTATCTTAGATGAATCTACAATTACCCATTTCCTGGGTATTACCGACGTTTTGTGAAAGATTTCTCTAGACTGGTTTTACTGTTAACCAAATTGACTAGGAAGGGAATTAAAGTCGTGTGGAGTGAGACTTGTGAAAAGTTTTTATAGGAGCTTAAGGATAGACTCACCCCCGCCACCATTTTGATTATTCCAAAGAGAGGTTTGGGTTATTCGGTTTATTATGATGCGTCTCGGGAAGGCTTAGGATGTGTGTTGATGCAAAAGGAAAAAGTGGTAGCATATGGCTCACGATAGTTAAAAGCACATGAGAGAAACTATTCTACTCACAATCTAGAGTTAGCGGCGTTGATTTTTGCCTTAAAAATCTGGAGGCATTACCTGTACAGGGAGAGATTTGAAGTGTTTTTCAATTACAAGAGATTGAAATATCTGTTTTTACAAAGGACTTAAATTTGCAGTAGAGGAGGTAGATGGAGTTTATGAAGGATTATGATTTCGAGTTACACTATTATCCAGGGAAGGCCAGCGTAGTGGCCAATGCTTTAAGTAGGAAGTCTGTAAGTAGTGTAATTGCCATCTAGGAATGGGAGATATTGGGCGAGTTTGACTTGCAACTTGGTAAGTCTATCGAGTCGACTGTTTTGTTCATTGTAGTTATACAACCTACTCTAGTGAGCCAAGTTATAGAAGCATAATAGGAAGATCGTGAAGTAGAATCTATTCAAGGAAAGATATCTAGTGAGAAGGTAGAGAAGGGTTTGAATGTTTATTCTAACTCGAGTGTGAGGTATCTAGATCATCTTTTTGTGCCAGAATCTTGTAGAGATGAGGTATTTCGAGAGTTCCGTCATTCACGCCTTGCGGTACACCCATGAGGCACAAAAATGTACCACGATCTTAGTCGTCAGTTTTGGTGGAAAGAGATTAGGAGAGAGGTAGCCTTGTTTGTTTTGAGATGCTTTACTTGTCAACAAGTGAAGGCTGAGCATCAACGATCAGCGGGTTTGTTGTAACCCTTACCTATAGTCGAGTGATAGAAGTGGGAGCATATCACGATGGATTTTCTTGTGGGCCTTTCGAGGACTCAACGGGGTAATGATGTGGTATGGGTGATAGTCGATCGATTAACCAAATCAACACATTTTGTACCTATGTGCATGAGTGACTCGGTAGATTATCTCACTGACCTATATGTTAGGGACATAGTTTGATTTCATGGGGTCCTTATGACTATATCGTCTTGGATAGAGATCGACATTTCACGGCTCGATTATGGCAAAGCCTACAGAATGCCATGGGCACTAGGTTGACGTTTAGCACCCCCTATCATCATCAGACTGACGGGCAGTCCGAGCACACCATTCAAATTTTAGAGGACATGCTTCGGGCTTGCATTCTCAATTTTAAGGGGTCGTGGGAGAGACATTTATCCTTGGTGGAGTTTGCTTATAATAATAGTTTTTAGGAAAGTATTGGTATGGCGCCTTTTGAGGCCTTGTTTGGCCGACCGTATAGATCTCCATTGTGTTGGGCCGAGGCGGGTGAGCACCTGTGTTAGGCCTTGAACTAGCCTGAGAAACAATGGAGAAGATTATGCTTATTAGTAAGAGGTTGGTTTCGGCTTAGAGTCGTTAGAAGAGCTATGCCGACTGTAGGAGGAAACCTTTATCTTTTAAGGTAGGAGATCACGTGTTTATGAAAATATCGCCGAGACAGGGTTTGATGAGATTCGGAAAGTGTGGGAAATTGTCTTCTAGATTTATTGGGCTTTTTGAGATTCTTGAGTGAATTTGGGAGGTAGCTTATCGTTTGGCCTTGCCACCTCAACTTTTCAGGGTTCATGACCTATTTCATATTTGTATGCTCTGGAAGTACGAACCTGATCCTTCACACGTGTTAGATTAGATTGAGTTAGAGGTAGATGAGGATGCTTCGTATAAAAAGAGACCAGTTCAAGTGTTAGATACTCGGAAGTAAGTTTTGAGAGGCAAGACTATTCCATTGGTTAAGGTGTTATGGCGACACCACGGGGTTGAGGAGGCGACTTGGGAATATGAGGTGGAAGTCCGTGAAAAATATCCAGACTTATTTGTTAGTGTTTCGGCCCTTGTGACTTTTCATGTTTTGTTGTAATATGTAATTGTTATGAATGTAATGGAGATATGATTTGTAATATCTTGTACGGAATGACATTGTTTCATTATTCTTCCTAGTGTGAATTGTCAATGGGATTAAATCCAGTGATTATTGATTAATTTAAATTTTGGGAAAGAAATTTCTTAAGGGGAGAAGATTACAACAGTTTCGATTTAGACTTGACCCTTTTCATACTCTTAGATCCATGATTCCATACCTTTAACTGATGTTCATTCCCTTTATCATCTTGTCGATATTTGAGTTGAGTTGTTGGTTGTGTTCGAAATAGGTTGGGAGCTAGCTTTTCAAAAGAGTTACTGTCCGTTTCACTTTAGGTTCGCTCAAGCGATGATTTGGTTGCTCGAGCGGTCTTTGAGATCTCTCAGTGTTTTTGCAGACCTATAAAACTTTTGGGATTGGGTGATCTTCGCTCGAACAGTCTTTTTTTCATTTAAGCAATCTTTTGCGGGTCTGAACTTCTGGAAAGGGGTCATTGTGCATTGAAGTGGTGTTTTTGGTCACTTGAGCAGTGGTTTGGTCGCTCGAGCGGTCTATGCGTATATCAGTTCGAGAAAAAATGAGTTTTTGTCAGTTTTTCACTTCTCCTCACTCTAAAATACTCCAAACCCTATTTTCTTTACTCTCTCTCTAGTTCTTGCCTTAAAACCCCAAATACTTCTAATCCATCGATTTCTCTACCATAGTTCCTTGGAGAAAAAGGCAAAGCTCGTCGAAATTTCATTTTAATTGAAGAGGATCTCGTTTTAAGCTTTGTCAAACTTCCATGCTTACTCTCTTCCTCTTCTACTCTTCAGGTAGGAATTTCTTCAACCTTTGGTATGATTCTTAACTTAGTTATATGCTCATTGAAAAGGGTTAGTGATTTGGGGATTTTGGGTTAAACTTAAGGTTTGATTTTCAAATGTAAAAGAGGGGTTTTTCAAATAAATTCTTGAGAAAGGTTGTGGAAGTGTATAAAATATTGGGTTGTGTTGAAAGGTTGGAATTTCCTTACTTAAATGTGATTTTGAAAGTAAATGAGGCTTTGTTTGAAATTCATTGCTATTTGATTTATGAAAGAAAAGGAAAGATGTTGGTTTTTGAAAAGATAAGAAGGATGTATAGTGGAGTTGGATATGTATTATCGCTCCCATTTTGAAAATTTTGAGATTATATCTATTGTTGGAAAATTATCTATTGAGTAAAAATATTTGTTTTGGGCTATTGGTGGAGGATACCTTTGATTGTTGTAGAAATTACATGAAAAATTAGGTGAATTGAAACTAATTACTCATACATCTTGTATTGAGCATTGTTTGTAATGCCCTACAAATTTACACATGAATACACCACAACAAGCATAGCAATATATAGAATAGCCATCTTTCTCATTGAACTTGGATTCAAGAAGTTACAATTACAAATTTTATATATTCAAAATACCTTGAACTGTAACATCCTAACTTCCAGGTAGTTAATAAATCAAATCAACCTCAAATTTAAAATTCTAACTAATTAATAACCTTACAAATTGGCTCCAAAATAATTACACAAATGTCTATAATTTATAATTTATACAAATCTCCAAAAACAATTTATAGTGGTGGGCCCAAAAATCTCCAACTCAATAATTCTTTAAATGCTTCAACTCCAATCGCCACTAGATTTTCTCCACATCTGAAAAATAAATTAATTCAGAAAGTATACAATATGATAGGAATAATAATGCTTGAATAGAGAATAAATCAATAGGGATCCAACAATTTACGACATGGCACAAACGATTTGATTCGAGACACTAAGCAATTTACCAAATTGTACAAACAAGTCAACTCGACATATGATAATTTATCCAGGACCAAATACTCGGTTCTACTCGGTACATGACCAGTGACTGGCCTCACCTAAGCACAACCGCTTAACCAAGCTATTGGTCTAAGCTATTGGTAAGGTTCACTCGATCCATGTACAGAGCATTTCCACGCCATATAGCCAAACAAATCAACACTAACTACACAAAACAACTTCACAGAATTTATCAAATGACTAGAATAATCAAACGTATCAACGAGAATAATTTCACAGAATTTAACATATGACTAGGATAATCAAGAGGAGTACAACTGAGAAGTAATTAAAATAAACACTCTTTGCAAAGAGATTTAGAGGAAGCATATTGTATACTACCCGAATTACCTCAAAACAATTCTATGACCACTTGATGCAAAATCACTCAAACATCAATGCTTTAATCATTTGCTATATCACCATAAATCTCCAAAGGTTGTGGATCCAAAAGGTATGTAAAGTTTAACAAAATCTACAATTCTCCTCTTGAATAAAATGCTAACTCTCACTCTAAATACTCTTAATCTAAACTCTAAATTTCTATAATTTAAGAGAGAGAGAGAGAGAGAGAGAGAGAGATATGAATGGACCAAGAAGAAGAATGGAAAGAAGTTGCGAGGATGAGCTTCAATTTATAGGCAAAACAAAGAGTAGCCTCCAAGTAAACTTGGAGAGAAAGAAAGATAATTGACTTGTAGGTAAAGAAAGCTTGCTTGGAGAGAAAGAAAAGAACTTTTGCTGGGAGCCTAAGCAAACTAAAAAAATAAAAAAATAAAAGAGATGAATAATGATAATAATGAAATGGAGTTAAAAAGAGATAAAACAAATAGAGAAAATAAGTTACGTTCTCATCTAAAAATCTTACCGCCAAACTACCACCAATATCTCTCACTAAAATATTAATACCTCAAAAATACGGGATTTCACATGAACTCATCTCCAAGTTCAATGATCTAGACCACCTTACAAAAAGGGAAAAAGGCCTCCCAAGGGCATACAACATTCCAAAATACTTTCCTGGTATAACACAATAAGTTTTCAAAGTCTTAATACAAAATTCTAAGTCTTAACAACCAAAAAAATTTCTTGCTCTATTAAGTCTGTTAGGTTTTTATTCTTGGCAACTCCGTTTGACAAAACTCCTTTAAGTTGTATTTATTTTTGCACTTCTTATTTCAGGGGGAGATTGTTAGGTTTTTATTCTTAGCAACCCCGTTTGACAATACTCCTTTAAGTTGTATTTGTTTTCGCACTTTTTATTTCAGTGAGGCTATGAGTTATTAGATGCAAATCCAACCCAAATTGTGCTTTGCAGAGAAGTTTGTGGTTTTTAATTCTTTCAAGATTGCCATTTCGTTGATTATGACAGACATTCCCCCGCTCGAGCGAAGAATGCTGGGTTTCAAAAGTTTGTTCGCCTGCAAAAATACTGGATGTAGTTTTTTCCCGCTCGAGCGGCCAATCTGACGCTCGAGCGGAGATCGCGGGACAATTTTCTATAAATACGTGTTTCAGTCCAAATCTAGGATTACCTCTTCAGATCTTCTTCTTGGGTTCTAGGGTTTATATCTGGGTATATTTTGTTAGTTTTCTTTGATGTTTTGATTGAGTATTCAACTCATGGTTTAAAGAGTATACATCAAAGGATTATTTGTTTGCTCTACACAAAAGAGAGAGTTGTTCTTCGGTGGATTCTGGGGAATTCGAGCCTGAAGCTTTGGTGGATTCTAGAGTGGCTCATCGTCAAGACAATTCCGAGGTGAAGACGGGGTTGGAAAAGGCACATAGGGGTTGGTTCAATTTGGGCGTGGATTCGCTAGGTAATTGAGAGTATACCTGTGTAATTCCTTTATATCTTCTTAGTGGATTGTTTTGTAGCTATTGCCTGTGGTTTTTTTTATCACAATTGGAGGTGCTCCAATTGTGGTTTTTCCACATTAAAATCGTTGTGTTGATTTGTCTTGATTGTTTGATTGGGATTATTATATACTGCTTAAAATTGATACATAATCACAAATCAATATCTAGGGGATTTCTAGATTTTTCAAAGTCCAAACTGAACTGCTGCTAAATCCGAGTCATTTCTGAAATAGTATGTCATCATCTCCTGTAAAATAAATAGGGGTGAACTATATGCCCAGTAGAAATACATTTAACCAAGTATTTAATCATTTGAATAAGCCCACGGCACCATTGAGACCAGACACAGTGAGTAATTAACATACATTTATAAATATAGTTAATTATGTAAACTAAAGCACATTGGAATAACCACATTTCCATCTCACACCAAGCATCATCGTACCAGAAAGGAAAACATACCATGAGTCCCCTGTAAGAGTCTGAATTAAAATTCAAATCACTTATATTTAAAAAAAAACCTTTCCACGTTTACCGACTATTATACGGCAAGACGTGGGCACCCAAAATCATCTATTTTTCCACTTTTACCGGTGATAATTCGGCAGGACCAGTGGACACCCAAAAATATTTCTCCTACATTCATCCGGTGATAAGCTCAAGACAGGGCAATTGGGCACCTTAACTCCCTGCACGGGTATCAACACACACCATCACATCAAAACCGACTCTTACTCTGGGACTCACGCTCAATTTGCCAAATTTTCATTCATTCAACAAGTATTTGACACAATCCGAGCTGAAACACAACATCACACTCAAGAAAAATCAATCTCTAAGCCATAATTTCATTGTTATCACAATATTCACATCTTTTATTCTTTATTATTCACAAGATTCTAAGACTTGAAGGAAATTCCAATTAAAACACTACTCTATACTTAGTTAGAAATTATGGTTTTTAGTTAAATTTGGGGCTTTCCCTATATCTTTATACATATAAATTCTCAACATCAATCTTCATCTTTTATGTTGATTTAATTGACATTTTAATAACAATGAGTAGAATGTCAAAGTTTAATCCCACTCAATGATTTAATCAAGCTTTAAAATCACAACAATACCATATAAACTCCTTCAAATCAAAGAAATACTAGATTAAAAGTAACCCTACCTCAAGTTATGAGCACAAGAACCAAGCTTCTAGATGAACTCTTCACCAAACAAAATTCCAATCAGTAAAGATGATGATCTTCACGTGGTCTTCACCCTTTGCAAGAGATTTAGGTTGGATCTTAAGAGAATGAGGAGTATTTTGGAGTGGAAACTTATGGTTTCTTGGGCTTAAGACAAGAAGGAAGAAGAGAGAAAAGAAAAGTGGAGAGAATGATCTAGAATTGTGCTTTTTAAAGTGTAGAATTGCGCAGACTGCTCGAGCGCAACTTCCTCCGCTCAAACGGATAGCACAAGTACGAGAGGATCGCTCAAACGACGACTCTATCGCTCAAACGAAAAGTAACAAGTCCCAGAAGTTTTTCAAAGCTACAGTGAAACTACTAGGAGCTCACATTCTACGCTCCAGCGTAGTTTCCTACGCTCATGCAGTCCTGTTTGTAAACTTGCGAGATACTGGGAACATCAATTCTCCACTCAAGCACAACTTTCTTCACTCGAGCGATCACCAGGAACGAAATGTCATATTGTTTCATACTTAAACATTGAAAATGTATCGTTTTGAGAAAAATGGGTGTATACCTTGATAAAGCTGGTTAGGGGGTGTAGTTGTGGTTCATTATGTTGGTCTGTGTGTTCTCGGTGAAAGTCCAGAAACCCACGTGGTTAGGTACTGATCATTCCGGTTAGTACTGGTAAAATGACTTTTGGTAGTACTTGTATAGCCTACTAGCAGACGCGTACTTAGAGATTCTCAATATTTTGTATCCACTGCCCTATTTTCTCATATAAAAGGATTTTTTAATGAATTGATATATAATCCTGGTATTGCATTATTTTGAGATGAAAATATAAAATGTTTGGCAAATGACATGTATATGCATTCACCTTATGACTTCGTTAAGTTTTATAGATTGTGTTAAAGTATCTCTACTGGGCTTTAATATGCCTCCACCAAAGATATTGCTTGGGAGGACTTAGAACCAAGAGCTTCTTTTTTTTTTTCTTTTGTGTAATTATTTTGTACAAGCTTTGAGCTTTATTTGTATTGAGTTTAACTCACTTTTGTTATACCCAAACATTGACTTGGAAAGATGTAGCCATTAGGGCATAAACTTATATGTACATTCTTTCATTTAGATTCATTTACAATTGGCATATGCTATAGATTCAAAATCTATCATTTATGAATGTATACATACATATGTCATCTTTTGTATGATTGAGAAGTATCAATGAAACGTTAAATATATCGCAAGTGTAGACACCCCATTTTTGACTGCCCTCAAGACTTAGGCACTTGGTTCGATACACTTGATGATGAAAGTTGGATTATGAATTCGCAGCTATTCGGATTCAATCAGGCTCTAGAAATAACTTCAAATCTTTAACATTTACCTTGTAAAAGCCTGTGAGTTTCATTTTTGGACGTTTTTCCACTCTGAGTTGAGTTTGGACAAAAAAAAACAGGGGAAGCCATCAAGGCCCGACTGTGCATCAGTGATGGCCAGTTGTGGCTATGAATGGCCGGTTGGCCCTCGATGGCGATAAACACTATTCTGGGCTGGAGCCCGCCAGCTATCCATTTTTGAAGATATTTATCACCTTTTGAGCTCGAATTCTATAAAAACGAAGCTCTGGGATTGTTTTGAGAGTTGAACAAAAATTTAGAAACCATATATACACCTTGAGAGCTTCTCTCTCCTCCTTCTTCCATTACAAGTAACCTTTGAGCTAGCCTAGCTTCTTTGTATCATCTCTATACTCCATATACAACCTTGTCTTACCACCTTAGAGCCTTGATTGATCTTGGAGAAGCATAATTCAAGCTTGAGAGTAAGTTGAGACCAAGTTTGGACCATCAACAACAAGCTTACCCCTTAAAAGGTATAAGCTTGTTTTCTTCTCTCTTGCTTTCATTTCTTACACTTGCTTCATAATTCTTACTATTGTATATTGTTTTGAGTCTATTTGAAGTGTTTAAGGTTGGGTTTGAAGAGTTACCAAAATGGTAGAGAGAGTTTGCTCTTTCTACACCTTTACTTATAGCTCAAATCCTTCATTTTCCACTCTTTTTCTTTGATATTTACACCGATTTTCAGAGTTTTAGAAAGGCTAAAAATCATGTTTTGAGATTTCAAAAATGGAGGGGTTAGCCATCCGTCCTTTTTCTTGCTTACTAGCCTTCGTTCTTCTTTTTATTGTTTAGCTTTTCAAGCTCTTTTCATGCATGTTTAGCCTCTATTTTTCATGTATTAAGGACTGTTTTAGGGCTATCCAAGCCTTTTAAATTGGCTCATGCTTTGTTTAGTTCATTTGTGGTCTCACAAGCTAGCATATGTAACTTGGTACATGTTATTCTAAGCTTTCCTTTGCTCATTTCCATATTTGAGAGTCTAATTTTAACAATCAATCCACCATTCATCTCTTTCATGCTTAAGAATGATTTCAACCGATTGAGGTTGTTCAAAACAAGTAAGAAAGATTCCTACTTAATGGCTTATTCTTTTCGAATATTCATTGCCAACGGTGTGGTCTTTCTCTCATGCTTTAGAAGAACCTCTTGTTTGACATTACTTATTGTTTAGAGGACTTTAACATCACCATGGACAAATGGACTAAAGAATGGCAATGCTTAATAAAATTGGTTTAAAACTTGGACTAACACACACAAAGAAAGTGGCTTAAATTGCTCTAATTTGGCCAGACGTTATGCCAAGTTCCTTGTGTCAAGAGTCATCACATGCTAATCCATAGCATTTTGATGATTCTTGAAGCGTTTCAACCTCCCTCTTTGAGTTCATACTATGACAAGAGGGAGGGGTGGTCTTATTCATTGAATTTTGTTAACTTTTGTCCAAAATTGCATTCGAGACCATCAAGCAATCATGTTGCTTATTGATGGCCTTTGAATCAATTTCAACCTTCTCTCGAGGCTTTCCCATGACAGAGAAAGAAAAAAAGGACAAACAGGGCTTGAGAATGCTCTGTCTGCACTGGTTCACCTCAGAGCACAAAAACAGAGCTTTGCACCAAATTAATGCATGACCGGCCATCAGTGATGCATGGCCAGCCCTCAGTGTGTGGCCAACAGTGCAGTTTTGCAGAAAACAAAGGCAGTGGCTGAAGGTGAAACAGAGGCGGCTTGGGCAGACAGAGTAGCTTTCAGGCGCTGCGCATACAACCTTCATCCATCTTCCATTACGCTCTTATCAAATGCGATTAGTATTATTATTTTCATTAGTTGTGAATAAATCTCGTTGTAATTAATTAGTGATAGTTAGTCGATTTTATTCACATGTATTTATTTTAATTAGTTAGTTAACTAGTTCATTAATTCAAGTGTTGTAATAACTAGTTAAGTAGTTTAGCTATTTATTCGGTTTGTAATAATTAGCTTAGCTTAGTTAGCTAGTTAGCTTAATATATTCGGACCATTCTGCGTGAGGGCATCAATGTTATAATAATGTGTATGTCTTCCAACCCTACATCTTTCTCCTTTTTATTTATCCGCTTTTGATGGTTAGATTAGGGGCATCACATCTCAATTAACATATCACATGTTTGCATTCATTCATTTGTCCTACATGCACCGAGGCTCGGTTCATCATTCTAACTGTATTGCCGTTTTAATACTTTTTTGAATACATGCTTAGACCGCATGCTATTTTCATATGCCATATTAGTAGCCGAGCTTAATAATTGCATATTGCATATGTTGCATTAGACATTTGGCATAGTTAGAAATCATGCATTTTTCTAACTCCTTTTGTTTTTTCTTAGCATTGAGTACTAGGTGAGTTTTTAGTGCTTTAGCATACTTACATGAGTGTGAGTGACTGCCATGACTAGCAAACTTGCCATAAGGCTAAATGCTTACTTGTTAAAATGTTTGAAGGCTTGTTACTTGAATTGGAATGATTCAACAAATGTACATTTAAGCTCACTTTGTCAAGTGAAAAATTCACAAACTTTAAGTTCACTTTGTTAAGTGGCAAAATCAAACCCTTTTCGAAAAACAAACATGAAATTGAATTGTTCCAATTCTTGCAATTCAGTCTATACTTGCTTTTGTGTGCGCATCAGATAGTAAATGTTAGCCTAATAAACCAGAACAAAAGCATATAATATACATAAGATTCATATCATAATTAGTAGAGACCGATCTTTGATCGGGCGAGCAGGAGTGCTTAATTCATGACCTTCCCCTCTCGTACCTGAGTTCCCGAGCCGAGATAATCTTGGTGATGACAGACACGTGGCATTTGGCACAAGTCATGGGTTTCCCAAAATTTTCAAAAATATTTAAGTGGCGACTCTGTATCTGGCAAAGTAGTCCAATTTTGGCATTTTTGATTCAAAATCAATTTTCCAAAAAATTTGCCAAATTTGGACTATTTAGTGCTTATCAATTTCACATTACACTTGTGAGATTAGATTCAAAACCGCGGGAGTCCGAACTGTAGGGCTTATTTCAAACTTCCGAAAGGGGGGCGCGAAAAAGTCGAGCTACGGCAAGTTACACATTCTATGGAATATTATGATATGAGTTGTTGCTATTGTTTTGGGGCTTTACATCTATTCACCATCCGCATTAGTTTTGATCATTTTAACCCAACTAAATAATAGGTCAATGTAATTATCCCAAACTTGTTGGGCTAATCTCAAGGAATGTGAGTGTATTTTACCCTTTTAAAAAAGTGTACATTTTGTATTAAAGTAATTATAAAAAATGGTAAATAATATAAATGCATCATTTGAAATTTGTTTAAAATACAAATTGTTTCCTGTGATTTTGAAAATTATAAATACATTATTGCTAGAATTTGTTATTCAACACAATTGATAGAAAAAAATAAATTATTAATTTCCCTCTTATACAATAATTAAATTACTAGAATTTTTATTTAAAATATATATTTGGTATCATTAAAAACTATTAATTGAATTAAAAATTGATAAATATTACTGTAAATTTTGTGAAGCGGAATGTAATTTGCATAATCATAGAGAGTAATTAATAATTTAAAGAGACATCAAAAAGAATTTTTATAATTTATTTTAATAAAAAAATGTAATATTTTAAAACTTTCTTAATATGTACTCTAAAAATATACGTGAACAAGATTCATTCATAATATAATATTTTCTAATAATGATAAGGAGCGTGAAAATTTCACGCCCTAAACCTAAGATGGAGTAACATAGAATGGAGCTTATCACAAAAATCACAACATCAACCTCTGCAATCTTACTCCTAGTGAAGCAAAAATTGGAAAAACATTAAAGTCACATCTAGCAATCAATCTAATCATGCTTTTTCATTGTTGAAAAGTGAAAGCAAATTAAGGTAGATTACACTCTCTTTTTAAAAATATACAAATAATTCTTCTAATCTTTCCTTTCAATACGGTTAAATTGATTAAACTAATGTAAATGATGAATAAATCTTGAAATAAATAAAAATAAGTATATATATATTAATAAATAAGATGTGAGAACATCATTTTTTTTATTCAAACAACTAACGGATTATTTATAAAAATTACCTAATAATACAAATTATAACCTCAAGGAAAGGTCAGCGTAATTTTATAAAAAAAAAATGTAGGACTACTTGTATTATTATTATTTTTTTAAATCTCAAAGGAAGGTAGGTGTAATTTATCCAACAAAATATATCATTAAAGAAGATAGACATATACACGATATCTTCGGTACAAAGGAATAGAATGAAGTGGGAATGGGATGATAGTGAGGATAAAATATAAGGTTGAATGGAATGGAATATTCATTCTCATTAAATTGTTTGGTTGCTAATATGAAATAACATATGAATAGAATAATAATTCACATTCTTATGTTGGTTGTGCCTATTGAACTAATATAATAAAATAAATTTTTATTTATTCTTATTATTTTTTAATAAGCTAGTAATAAATAAATTAAAAATTCATATTAATCATGATAGTGTTGATAGTTGTGGAACTGATGGTGTGAGTGGTGGCGGCGGCATAGGTGATGGTGATAGCGTTGATAGTAGTGGTAAGGTAGTGTTGTGGTGATAGTGGCAGACAATGGTAGTAGAGTGGCAGTTCTCGCAATAATAGTGTTGTGATTTTGTAAAAGTGGTGGTAGTAATGGCAAGGTAATGGTTATGGTGGAGAAGGCAGTGGTGGTGGTAGTATGGTAGTGGTTCTAACAATGGTGGTGATGGTGATTAATTTGGTGGTTGTAGAGATAGTCCTATATTTCTTTCTCATCGAGCAACTTTATTACTCATTATCTTTGTATCATCGCCCTCTCTCTGCTTGCTGTCTCTCTGTCGTTTTATTCGAAACCCTAAGCCTAGATTTTCTAGAAAAAGGTATTGAGGTGTTGAAATTAGTGACAGGGGCAGTGACAGGAGAAGAAGATAGGCTATGTATAGTGGAGGCTAGGCTTGTGGCAGTAGTGGTGGTGGTAGTGGCAACCACAGTTGTAAGGTGGTGTGGTAATAGTGGTTGTGGCGCCGATGGTGGTAGTGGTGGCGACGGTGGTAATAGGGTGGCTATGGTATGGTGGTGTGGCGCTTGTGGTGGCGACGATAATGGTAGTGGCAATGGTAGTGGTAGGGTGGTGGTGGTGGTGGTGTGGTGGTTGTGGCAATGGTAGTTGTAGAGTGGTGATAGTGTGGTGGTATGGTGGCGTGGTGGCGTGGTGATGATTGTGGATTTGGTGGCGATAGTGGTTGTAGTGGCGAGGGATGGATCCAGGATTCAAATTTTGAAGGGGCAAAAATACATGTATCTTTTCATCGAAAAAAATTATTATAAAATTTCAAATTTTAATCTATACAAACACAAAATATTGAATAATATTACTATTAGTTAGACAATCTTTGTCTACATAATTAGGAGCGAAAATATAGTCGGACATATATATAAATATATATATATTTGTTTCCATTAACCTAACAATAATAATAACTCCATGTCTAATAAAGTTAATTATCTAAAAATGTTATAATCATCACCTTTTATAATATATATAAAATCATTTATAATAAGCTTGATATCAAAACCTTAAGTAATATATTTCTCAATAAATATAATCAAATAATTTGTTATAAAATTATCTTTCATCCTATTAGGTAGTTTAGTTTTGAAAATTTTCATAATTAAAAATAGGGTAAATTATACTGACACCCCCAAGATTTCTGTCTAATACAGATTCACACCCTCACGTTTGAAAAGTTACATTCCCCTTCCCTGAAGTTTGTAATCTTATTACAAATTGCCCCATAATTACTAATGTCATGCCCTAAAATTTTTTAAATGACTATTTTGTCTATTTTCTTACCATTTCTTCTTCCTATCATCATGATTATATTCTACAACTTTCCATTATTAAATTCCACCTGAACATATTTTTTATTGAGTGATGATATACAAACATAAATTTTATATAAAATTATCAAACACAATGATATAGTTTAATGGTGATATTTTACTTTAAAACAAAACACCCATAAACATAATTTATATTTACAACATCACTATCACAACATTTTTATGATATTTTTTGTATAAATTTTTATACGTGAATAAAAATTTTCATTTTTATTTCTAACATTATTTTTCTTTTTTGTCTATTCACCCATATTCATTGCAGTATTACCAAATGCTGCCATTCACATTTATTACAATATTACTGAATTTTTTTATTTATTATTATTATTGTTTTTTTGTATTTGGTGAATTTAGAAAAACAATCACAAAATATTATACTACTTAAGTATATCTAGATTAGGTGTATCTAAAAAATAAAAAATAAAAAAAGTGTTTAAAATATTTTTAAAAATTCCGTAAAAACACAAAAAATAAAAAAAATTATTTTTTTATGTGAGTTAAACCAAAGAAGATGATTGTTATTTCTCTAGAAATGATATGAACAAAATATCAGTATTATTTTATTATTTTATATGTATAAAAGCTAACGAGCAAACATGTCATCTTAATTCGACAGGGGAAAAGTGTAATTTTTCAAACGTAAGGAGACAATCTGTATTAAACAAGAAGCCTTAAGAGGTATCAGTGTAATTTACCCTTAAAAATATATATTTTTATAACTAAAATGATACTTCATTTTAAAATGGTATGAAATAAATCATATGAACCCATTTTTAAGAATACCATGTTAAACATAGATAATATTTTCATTTTCAGACACTATTTCTATTTCTAGATAATGAACACACAAGAATGAATATAAAATAAGCTGCATAAACAAATTAAAGTGTGATTTATAGAAGATAAAAAAACATAAATGACATATGAACAAAAAATAAGAATCATAATAAATAAGAACAAATAGAAGAATATAAGTAATTCTAAACAATATAGAAATATAGCACATAAAATAAATAGAATATATCAATATTTAATAAAACTAGAGATTTAGGAACTATTTTTAAAATTTGTAATATAAATAATTTGAGAGTGCAAATTTTTATAATTTTAAGAGCGCAAACTACTGAAATTTTGGATATGCGAAACACTCTAATTTAAAATTATCTTTCTAATTATTAGTATAATAATCATAATTTAATAATTTTGGGGATGGCAATAGGGTGGCGGTCGTGGCGTTGGTTATAAATAAATGATGGTTGTAGTGGTGGCAAAAGGTGGTAGTAGTATAAGAGAATGTTGGCGGTAGCTAAGTGGTAGCTATGGTGATTCTATGATAAAATAGAATGACTATTTTTTTAAGTTGGAAAAAAGATTAGATATTTTCATATTTTGTTAAAATAATTATTCCTAATCGGATAAAGGCCAAATAAACTAATTGGTAGCTATGGTGATTCTATGGTAAAATAGAATGACTATTTTTTAGGTTGAAAAAAAGATTGGACATTTTTATATTTTGTTGAAATAATTATTACTACTCGGATAATGATCAAATAAGAGAAAAAAAATACGAAATTATAATGGCCGAGTAATGATAGAGACCACTAAAAGTAGTGTTTTAAAGTAATCACTAATGATGTGATATTTACTTAAAAAAAAAAAAGACACAATAACACTGTGACAGTGGGTGAAACCCACTGCCACATTATTAGTAATGGCACTAATTAGTGCTCTCATTCATTTTCCACCAAATAAAAAATGGAAAAACATTAAAGTGATATCTAGCAATCAATCTAATCACGTTGTTCTCATGGGCGGCAAGTCACATTTTTCTCGCCGTTGGCAAGTAAAAACAAAATAAAAAAAAGTTAAGGTACTAAAATTAAATTCTTTAGAAATAGATATGTACAGTAAAAATTAAATTAATAAAATGTGAGATCCATATATGAAATAAATTTAAATTGTTAATGTAAAATTCTAAATAATTTTTGAATTTTTATATCTGAATCTACAGCTTCCTAAAACCAAATATATTATCAAAAACGATAGACATATAAGTTTTGAAGTGATATATAGTAGTCAATTCTACTATGATCTCAATCTTACTAAAAAAAAAAACAGTTTATTATTATTTATTTATTTCTTATATATGTATGTATATATATATATCTATATAAAAAATTTGGTTATAAGTTTTTTCTACAAACATGTCTTCTAATTTTTTGATAACATAAAAAATGTATTATATCAGATTAATCATTTTTCTTTAATTATTTTTAAATTATTTAACGTACGTTATTATTATAGATAATTTATCATTTATTTTACATTAAAAGTAGAATCTTATGATTATCGATCCTATTTTACGATCCAATCCACAAATCCCTCCCAACAATCCGATTTTAACAACTTTGGCAAGAACTCCCTCATCACAGAATTTTGGATAATTCTATTTCCACACACTAATTCCTCTCAGTACACACACTTAATGAACACTTTCCCAATGCATACATTATAAAAATATAAATTCTTAGTACACATCTTTACATTCCAATATTACTCTCATTTTCAATTTTAAAACCCTAAGACTATGTTTGGTTTCAATGTTTAAATCAATTTTTTGAAATTTTTTTTGAGAAAATTATAAATAAATTTGACAAAAATAAATACCAAAAACTAATTTTTAATTTTTAAATTTTTTCCTCCTAGAAAGATAAAACCATATTGAATTATTTATTTATTTATTTTTTAAAATATATTCTAAAACTAGATTAAACATGTCCTTTTTTTTTTCTTGTTTTTTTCTTTTTGTCATTTACCCATTCCTCCTTTATTGTCCTTGCAACCACTTTCAACCCTCCATCGCCGCCACCACCACCGCCACTTCTAGTTCATCTCCGTCCGTCTATCCAAGACCTCTACAGTCAACCTTGAGTGATTCGCAGTGGAAGACTTGTAGGAGTGTATGGTTCATGGCAAAAAATGATCGCAGGCGAAAAGGGAAAGAGGCGATGAGAGAGGATGGCTGATGAAAGAGGTGGCGTTGACAATATAAAATGGTTATGATGTTTTAGAATTAAGGGTTGGCTATAAGAAGATGAAGGTATTAAAGTATTTTTATTCTAGGACAAGATTGTATTAATGAAAATTTTCATTAAGTGTATAAACTGAGGAGAATTGGTGTGTGGAAATAGAATTACCCCAGAATTTTCTTGCAAAAAGGACATACAAGCAATTAATATGTTAACTAAATTGCCCTTTTAGTTTTACATTTTAAAACTCTATAACTTTTTATGAAAATATACATTTTTTCTATGAAATTTATATCCTTATAACTATCTTGTCAATATCTATCAAATAAAATTCAAATTGACTATAAAATTATTTTTTAAAAAATTATAATAAAATTTTACTGCTAATAGAGTAAAATTTTACCATGTAACTAGTAAAATTTTACTATTTACTTTTAACATTTAGGTATTAAAACTCTATCATACCACACTCAATATCACCACTAGAAATACTAATGTACAAAAAAAATAAAAAAATAAATAAGTAAATAAATAAAATAAATTTAAAATAGTAATATACTAAATTATTTTTTGTTAAACAAATACACAATAACATTTTACTATCTACAAATATAATTACACCCAAATTTTATTTTTATTTTTATTTTCTTCGTAGCCAATCACACGAGTAAATATTGGGTACTAGCAGAGCTCCATGTAGAATTGTCTACGTGATAATCTAAATCAATAGTATAGCAGAAAATTTTATAGGTAAGATATAGTGACTCACATTTGTTAAACAATTGAGAGATAAAGAATGACTCATTTACGCTGTATTTGATTAGGGGATTCGAAGAATGATTTAAAAAGAAAAGTGAAATATGAATAAAATATACTTACATTTCACTCACTTTTATCTTTTTTCTTTTTCAAATCTCTTCCTAAATTTCCTAATTAAAACAGTATTAGTGTGAGTTAAGGTTTGTCACTGGCCGGAAGAGCCGTATAAGCTACTCTACCCCTAAACTATTTAATATATATATATAGGGAGCTGTTAAGATGTGCACCTCAATAAGATGTGCACATCATATACACATTTATTTTAAGCCATTAAATTTTTACAAATTAATCTCAGCCACTGAATAATTTGATTAGGAATCCTGACTACCTCTTCAACCGGTTACCTTTTTTTCAAATTTCTTCACTTGTTTTCCCAAAGCCCCTCTATTTTTGAGACACCACTCAGACACTCTTCTTCGCCCTCGAAGACCATCCCTTGAAGACCATCCCTGCGAACACGACCTACCCTCGACTTCGCCTGAAGGTATGTCTCTCTCTCTCTCTCTCTCTACAACTTTTTTCTCTCCCCCTTTCTCCATCTCCATTCTATGAAACCCTAGACCGCAATCCCTTTCTTTGAAACTGCCCCTTTCACGTTTGTGAACTCACTTGGTTGGTTTATAAAAATAGGAAAATATTAGGTTTAGATTTTTTATGTTTGTTCGCTTTGGTAGTTGTTTTGATTCCCTTCTGTGAAATCTCCTTTTGTTAAGCCCTATTTCCTGTATCGATTCTGGTTTCGCATTCTTCAAAATGCCCCTTTCACGTTTGTGAACTCACTTGGAGTGGTTGGATTCTAAATTTAGGAAAAGATGATATGAATAGCTTTTGTTTGTAATGTTTGTTTGATTTGGTAGCTGCTTGAAGGGACTGAATATAATTTTCTTTTGGTGTGCTTTTGTGTTTGCAGGTATTCATGAAGTAAGTGTGCTACATTTGGATTGGATGTAAAGCCATTCATTGTTTGGTTGTTGTAACAACTCATGTGAATATTTAAGTTCATTTAATTTATTTTCTGGATTCGTGTACTGTGATATCATTTTTTTTTTATGGTAGTTGTATATATTTCCATTTATTGTGCTTGTGGTTTACATTGTTAGATATTTCTGTGTCTTATTTGTAAGGATTTTCTGCTCCCTGCGAGACCAATCGCGATGGCTGAGAGCCTACCACTTCTCTACTACTAGTAGTATTTTTTCCAAGTATTTTAATATCTTTGTTTTGGGTATTGTTGTGTTGTTCTTCTCCTTTCTCCAACCTAAATTTTAGTGCTGAAAGATCCTCTGTTCTGAAATGTTTGTTATTTGTCCTTAAAAACACTCATAATTAGTGGATTACATGAGAATCTTAGGTGTATAAGAATTTGAAACATATCCACTGATTGTATTCTTATGGAAGTGACAGAATACTCATCATCACTAGGCTAATATAAATGTTGGGCCCCGAATATCAATTTTGAATTACTTTGGAATTCAGAGTAACCTTTCTTAAACATTTGAAATAGAAATCCTAGTTAACATCATGAATGTTTACAGAAGCAATCTTCTGCCTAAGCACTCTTTCATGGTGCATTTTTGCATCTCTTTTCATGTTTGATATGTTTTTACCCGTGCTATCTTTATACTGAACTTCTTAGTCATTTATTTACCTTGAATTGTTTATTGCAACTTGAACTTCAGGAATATTGGTACCGAAAGTGAAGATGAATATGACTAATGTCATGTGAGAATTGCTCACAGGAGATGAATCTTATGCGAATATGCATTGTGCTTCCATAATAGGTATGCGCTGATATATCTATCTAGTTTTGTAATATAACACTACTTTTCTCTCTAAATATTCATGTACACGTATGTAGATTGTCAGAGAGATCATTGATGTGTGTATGCTACTGTTGATGTTATTATCATTGCTGTGTATATGCTGCTGTGTGTATGCTACTGAGATAAAAATTCATAAAAACCCCAAACTCCGTATCTAGTGGAGTATTTATTTTTCCTAAATGACCTTGGTTGGACTCTTGTATTTGTTGCATAACTGGTCTCTCTCTTTTTTTTTTTTTTTTAGTGTTATTGTCTTGCATATTGCCTGATTTATTAATTCTTTTTGCTTTTATGTATATGTATGAAATGGTTTTTATGAATTTTATTTGTTATTCCCTATTTATTTAAGTTTATATTTTATTTATAAAAAAAAAAAACAGAATTCAAAAGGTTTATGACTCGCATCTTCAGGAGTAAAATGCCTCGCCTTGTGCTTTCGCCTTTCAAAATTGTGCTTAGTATTGTGAATCCTGCATTTCAATTCATACACTTGTGCCATATTCCCTTCCTTTAGGTAAGGTTTGTGCAGCTGCATCCCAAATCTCCTTTGTGGTATCCATGAAAAAATAACCACAATTGATTTCAGGCTCTATAGAGTTGAGATGCCATGATATGGCAGCAGAATTCTGGGAGTCCCACTAATCATAAAGTGGGTTATTGTCCCTTGGTTACACAATTTGTCTAGTTACATACCCTATTTTCTCTCTACTTTTGATAAACAACTTGGCTGATTGAAACCAAGACAAATAATTGCGCCCATTAAGCTTTATCATGGTAATTTGTAAGGTAGGATTATGTGTTACAGTTTGGAGAGAAGTAGCCAATGATTGTTGACTGTTGAGAAACCACACTTTATTCCGAGTGTAAGTCGCCCCCCTCTCTTAATGAAGAACCAATAAAATTGTTCCTAAAATGCTTCAATGGACAAATCTGAAAATACTCAATTTTTTTTTGCTACAAGAAAAAATTGAAAAAACCAGAGTAAGGCCTGTCCAATGGAAACACAAAATATATAGGGTAAGTGAACTCTCCTAGTCGATCACGGAAAGTTTTATCAGATTTGAAGAGAGAATAAAATAAGAACGAAAAAGAGAAGAGATACAAGGTTATATGAAAATAGGAGAGAATGAGAACATTAGGGTTCTCTCCCTTAATTTCTTATATTATACTAATCTATAAAAAATTACAAAACTAACCAACAGCTTATGCAATTGCCACACCATGATGAAGTTGAATTAATTAGCATCCCCTAAGTTTAGGCAAGAAAACTTGTGTTTGTTTGCAAGAAAACTTGTGTTTGGCTTAGTCTAGTGGAAGATTTGTTTTTTTTTTTTTTGGAAATTGCATCTGGCCTCCATTGGTATTTAAAATATTGGTAGTATTCAGATTACTTTTGTTCCAAAGATCTTTGCCTCTTGTTTCAGATGGAGTGATTATTCAATGTCTAGTCCCATGGAATTATTACCAAAATGTAGGAACTTTCAGTGAAAAAAAAAAAAAAAAAATTTAAGAGAAGCGGACGTCAACATTTTGTGGCGTTTTCAAAAACGCCGTATTAGTTGTAGCGACAGTTTTCAAACGTTGTAAAGCTATTGCGGCAGCTGTATCAGCGACGAAGATTTTAAATGTCGCTGTAACTTTTTATGGCGACTTTCAGGTTTTTCGCGGCGTTTTAAAAATGCCGCTAAAAAGCGAATTTCCTGTAGTGTTTAATCCTTTTTCTTTTTTCTTTTTTCTTTTTTCTTTTTTCTTTTTTCTTTTTTCTTTTCTAATAAACAATGAAGAAAGTTGTTACTATCTTCAATTTTTGTCTTATCCAGAATTCCAAATCTGTTTAATTATAAAACAAAGAAAAATAAGATCCTCATCTTTCTCTCCAGTGAGTTACAAAATTAAGAAAATATTAGGTTTAGGTTTTTTATGTTTGTTTGCTTTGGTAGTTGTTTTGATTCCCTTCTTCGAAATCCCCTTTTGTTAACCCCTATTTCCTGTATCGATTCTTGTTTCCCATTCTTCAAAATGCCCCTTTCACGTTTGTGAACTCACTTGGAGTGGTTGGATTTTAAATTTAGGAAAAGATGATATGAATAGCTTTTGTTTGTAATGTTTTTTTGATTTGGTAGTTGTTTTGACTCCATATATATAGATATATCTTGAAATTTTGGTTGAGTTTGTGAAATCTAATGTGTGGGTAATTGAATTTTGTACTCATGTAACTGATACGAGACTGCAATTATTTATTTATTGAAATCTGTTCATGTTTTTAATTCTTCGTTTCTTCTTATGTTATACTTCTGCTAATGGTGCTTTTGGGTTACCATTGAATGTAATATTCCCCTTCTAGATTAGTAGTTGCATATTTTACCTATACATCTGAGGATTTTTATTGATTGATATGCAATTCTTCTCATGATTGGATGTTGGTGCATTATCTATGCACATATTATTTTAATAGTAATTTTATATTTGTTTGGAATTCCATCATATTGAGTAGGTTCTTATTAACATTCAACTCAATCTAGTACACAATGAATGGCGAAATCAATGATTTTCTATATAAGTTTAGGGAAAAAAAATTCATTCTTTATTATACCAACAGATGCCCAGCATAACCAATGTATAATATTAAAAAATCCAATGGCTTTATTTTGTCCAAGAGGAAGAATAAGAGTAAGAGATAAAGGATTTATACAATAGTGATACACGTCAAATCACATTGCTGGAGAAAAGAAAATTGAACTAAACAGCTATTAAAATACAACTTTTTCATAGATATGCTTATACAATCTAAACTACAAATTGAACTAAACAGCTATTAAATTGAACTAAACAGCTATTGAAAGAAGGAAATACAATTTTTGACATAAACAGCTATTAAAATACAACTTTTTCATAGATATGCTTATACAATCTAAACTACAACTTGTACTATTAAATAAGACAAAAAAGAAAAAAAGAGAGAAAGAAAGAAAGAAAGAAAGAAATGTGCTTTGCTTTTATGATGCTGAAAACAACATATTTCCTTAATGTTATGTTTGGATCATGGATTTAGTTAAGGATTTGTAAAAAGAAAGGGAATAAGTGCGTGAAATGCAATCATATTTAATTCACATTTCACCTACATTTATCTTTTTTCTTTTAAATTTTTACTCAAATTCATGATCCAAACACAACATAATGGTTCTATGAAGATAAGAAAACCCAATAACAATAATCCAAATCCAATCGTCAAATAGATGAATAGGCTAGATACCGATTTATCAAAAAAATAATCCAATAGTCCATCCAATCAATAATCTTTTTTTGAGCCGAATAAGCCCAAAACTTAGTCGAAAAAGGACGTTTCGCGGGCGAAAATTCAAAACAGCCCCCGAACCACCATGTGGCTCACACGGATAGTTTCCCCATGACAAATAGGACTTGCAACAACTGACGGAATGTAATCCGGACCCGTAGGTTGGGAGTTAGAGTCGAATACGCCCTAAACTTAGTCGAAAAAGGGCGTTTCGGGCAAAAATTCAAAACAGCCCCCGAACCACCGAGTAACTCTCACGGACAGCTGCCCTATGAGAAATAAGACATGTGACAACTGACGGAACATAATTCGGACCTGTAGGTAGAGAGTTAGAGCCGAATACGCCTTAAACTTACTCGAAAAAGAGCTTTCCGAGGGCGAAAATTCATAGCAGCCCCCGAACAACCGTGTGACTCTCATAGACAGCTTCCCCATGACAAAGAGGACTTGTGACAACTGACGGAATGTAATCCGGACCTGTAGGTTGGGAGTTAGAGCCGAATACGCCCTAAACTTAGTCGAAAAAGGGCGTTTCGGGGGCAAAAATTCAAAACAGCCCCCGAACCACCGGGTGACTCTCATGGGCAGCTTCTCCATGACAAATATGACTTGTGACAACTGACGGAATGTCATTCGGACCCGTAGGTTGGGAGTTAGAGCCGAATACGCCCAAAACTTAGTTGAAAAAGGACGTTTCGGGGGTGAAAATTCAAAACAGCCTCCCAACAACCATGTGACCCTCATAGATAGCTTCCCCATGAAAAATAGGACTTGTGAGAACTGACAGAATGTAATTTGGACTCGTAGGTTGGGAGTTAGAGCCGAATACGTCCAAAACTTAGTCGAAAAAGGGCGTTTCGAGGGTAAAAATTCAAAACAACCACTGAACCACCGTGTGACTCTCATGGGCAGCTTCCCCATGAAAAATAGGACTTGTGACAATTGACGGAATGTTATTCGGACCCGTAGGTTGGGAGTTAGAGCCGAATACGCCCAAAACTTACTTGGAAAAGGGCGTTTCGAGGGCGAAAATTCAAAACACCCCCCGAACCACCGTGTGACTCTCACGGGCAGCTTCCCCATGACAAACAGGACTTGTGACAACTAACGGAATGTTATTCAGGCCCGTAGGTTGGGAGTTAGAGCCTAATACGCCCAAAACTTACTCGGAAAATGGCGTTTCGAGGGTGAAAATTCAAAACAGCCCCCGAACCACCGTGTGACTCTCACGGGCAGCTTCCCCATGACAAATATGACTTGTAAGAACTGACGGAATGTTATTCGAACCCGTAGGTTGGGAGTTAGAGCTGAATACGCCCAAAGCTTAGTTGAAAAAGGGTGTTTCGGGGGTGAAAATTCAAAACAGCCCTTGAATGATCGTGTGGCTGACACGGACAACTTCCCCATGTTAAATAGGACTTGTCACAACTGACGGAACATAATTCGGATCTGTAGGTGGAGAGTTAGAGCCGAATACACTCAAAACTTAGTCGAAAAAGGGCGTTTCGGGGGTAAAAATTCAAAACAACCCCCGAACCACCGTGTGACTCTCACGGGCAACTTCCCCATGACAAATAGGACTTGTGACAACTGACGGAATATTATTCGAACTCGTAGGTTTAGTGTTAGAGCCAAATACGCCCAAAACTTACTCAAAAAAAGGCGTTTTAGGGGCAAAAATTCAATACAGCCGAATACGCCTTGTTATATTATATTAATTTATTGAATGTACACAATTGTGTTATATTATATTTAAGCTTTCATGCAAGTATCAAACTCTGAATGGTGTTTCTGAGGCCTTGTGCTTCATGAGATATCAGGTATTCTTTCTTTGATGAATCGTTTATAGGTGTCTCAACATACATTTCTACGTATTTCCTTTTGTGATTGAACTTTATTTTTGTTATTTTTTTTCTCACATGTTCTAATATCCTGAATGAAATGGCACTGTCAGACATTAATAAGTAGGGATAGTTTTATATCCAATCAAATGATTCAAGTGCCTTTTGCAAACAATTAATGAGGAAGTTGGTAAAAAGAATATTTTCTATTCACATTTGGCTTTTATATTTTAGTAGCCAAAAATGTGAGAGTTTAGGTGACTAAATTTTTAGTAGCCAAAACAAAAACTATTTGCCGACTAAAATTTTAGTAGCAAAAAAAATTTGGCTTTAGGTGACTAAAATTTTAGTAGCCAAAACACTGGTATTTACTTTAAGCGACTAATATATTTAGTAGCTAAAAACATTTTCCGCGACTAAATATGTGGTCATTAACAATAATTGAGGCTTTTGGCGACAAAAAAATTGGTCACCGAAAATGTATTATTTAATTTTTTTTTCAGCCTTTTGGTGACTAAATATTTAGTCGGCAAATGAATACATTTGACGACTAAAATAAGTTTAGTCGCCATTTAGCTTTCCTGACTACTCTTCGGCTACTAATTCTGCGACCAAAAAATTTAGTCGCTAAAGGCTTTCGACGACTAAAAATTGACTTTTGGCGACTAAAAATTTAGTCGCCAAAAGTGAAAATTCTTGTAGTGGTATGATTCATTAGTAAAAGTTATGACATTTTGTTAATCTTATTATGATTGTGAAGAAAAAAAGTTGGGGTTATGATTCATTAGTAAAAGTTATGACATTTTGTTAATCTTATTATGATTGTGGAGAAAAAAGTTGGGGTTATGATTTATTAGTAAAAGTTATGATTTGTACTACCAAAAGTTATGATTTGTCGTGCTGAATCATAATAAAAAATGTTATGATTCAAATGTTATGATAATTAATTACAAATAACTATATTTGTTATGAGTTGTCATTATATTGTTATGATTTATAGTGTCTTTGTTATGACACTTTAGTGAATATTATGACATTGTTATGATTCATTGTAGTATTGTTATGATATTTGAAAAAGAGTTATGATTCTTTCTGTAACCTGTTACATGACCGGCTTAGTAGGTCACTTTTTATGATGTGGCACGATATGGACCACACAATAAGTGCATATCATATGCCCTTTTATAAGGTGCACATTGTAGACTTTCCCATATATATATATTTTTTCAATCACAACATGTGTGATTTACAAACAAGTCCATGGTACCATACGATTCACCTAGACATGGGTTATATATGATTACCTTTTTGACATGAAGCAATTGCTAATTTTCTATTATTGCTATCAATCATGGCACTGGCAGAAAACAAAAATGAGACAATATTCATTACCGGTATTATTAGAGTTTGAGTGAAGCAATTCATGACTTAATTTTGGTTCAGTGTGTGAGAGGAGGACGAGGACGATGCATATAGACACAAGTACATACATGTATGGAAAAAAAGTATGAACATCTCAATTTATGAGAAGACATAAAGGGGAAACTTGTCTAATAAAAAGAGGTGGGTGTTTTTGATGTCCTTAATGCATGAGAAATCAATGTTTAAGGACTTTATTACACTAAAAAATATTTGAAAATCCTAAGTGATTCGTGATTAGTTCAAGATTTAAAATATTCCAAATCCCAATTATTCAAAACACATAATCTAAATCAACAAGCACTTACGAAAGTAATTTAGACTGTTTGTTTTTCGGAATAAACAATAAATTGACACAAACGATTTTTACGTGGAAAAAACCACAATTGAAGAACCTTCAATTGTAATAAAAAACCACGGGCAAAACGCCACTAATCAATCCACTACTGAAGAAAGAAAGATTACAAAGATAATATACAAATTACCCAACTCAGTCAATTTGCCTTCGAATCTTCTGTAACTCTTTCACCAAGCCTTCGTCTCGGAACTGATTGATCTGAAGTTGAATCCACAACTTCGGTTGTCGAATAAACGACTACGTACAGAATCAAACTCCTTTAAAACTCTACGTTTGAATCTCCGGAATCCACCAAAGAGAACTCTCTTGAATTTTAAAGTAACAAACTCCTTGATGTATGTATCTTAGATCATGAGTGAAGAACTCTCTCAAAACATCAAGGAAAAACTCTCAAAAATCTCCAGAAGAAAACCTCAAACAAATCTTAGAAAACCTTAAACAAGATCTAGGAGCAGTAATCCTAAAACAGACCCAACAAGCGAATTTATAGAATCTGTGTTCGCGCGGTCCGCTCGAGCGTGGGAATGCCCGCTCGAGCGGAGGGTTCAAAATTGTGTGATACATATAGGCTTCACGCTCGAGCGGAAGTTTCCACGCTCGAGCGTCGAATCACACCATCCAGTACTTTTTCAGGCGAAACAGAGATACTGTGAACTTGCAATCCCCGCTCGAGCGGGGAGACCAAAATTGGAAAATCTGGAAAGCTATAACATGTTACAACCTTGGTTTTGATCTACGGAATTTGACAACAAAGGGTCCTAACAATATTTAATTATCCTTTTATCACTATAAAACTATATTGAAAGACTTTTGGCCAAATTTTCCAAATAATAAATCAGTGGATAAAAAAATTCATATTAATGGTAAACTTTATAAATTTTAATGATTAAAGTCATAAATTTTTTCTATAATTATTTTTAGGGAAAATTAGTCTAGGGTTCATCTCCCACTTTTCGTAATGGAAGAGATCTACAAAATTATTTTTTGATATCTAAGGTCCCTCCCATCTATCACAGAGAAATTCAGCCCTCTTCCTTTTGTCTACTCTCACTCATCACCACGATCAAACACGCACACACAGAGAGTTCACTACACACAGACATGTACATACATACATACATATAGAGAGAGAAACCCAGAGCTTTCTAGAGAGAGAAAATGAAGATGATCGGAAAAATAGTCATTTCTCTCCTGAAACCATACGCTGTGGTGTGGGTTGAGCAAAACAACAAATGCTCCACCAAGGTCGTCGGCGCAGCAAGGGGACGAAGTCAGATCGGCGAAGCTCAGCCGTCGCCGTGAATCGCCGTCGTCTCAATTGTAACAAATATGCACCAGATCTTCATCTACAACAAAATCTCCTGCAACTTTGCATTCGCCGCCTCCTCCAACAGCTCCGGTTGCCATCATCGCTTCTCTTTCTCTCTCTCTCTCCTCTGTATTCCCCCCTCTCTCTCTCTATATATATGTATATATATCACTCACTCATCAGATTTGAGAGTGAGTGCTATAGTGTAATGGTAATCTCAAACACACACAGATCGATTGACTGTGTATTTTTGGTGTTTGATTTGGCATTTTGTTGAGGATCTGGGAGAGAAGAAAAAAAAAAATTTCTCTGGGTTGAGTGATTTGAAGAAGGGGGAATTTCTCTGATTTAAATAAATTTCTCTGGGTTGTTAAGGAAAATTTCTCTGGTTTTGAGAAAATTTCTCTGGGTTGAAGTGAGTCCAGAGAAATTCTCTGGATTTCTCTAGTTTAAACTCAGTTTGTTTAATTTTCTCTGCCTTTAATTGAGTAAAATTGGATTAGACATCCACAATATTATGTAGAATCAGAGCATTCTCATTCTGATTAAGAGCATTCTCATTCTGATTCACTGAATTGAATTTCACTGATTCAATTGAAAATTCAAGAATTTCACTGAATTGAATTCAGTGAATCAGTGGGCTCCATCTTAATTAGTCTAATTTTACCAAAGAATAACACTGAATTGAATTTTCTCTAGTTTGGACCAGAGAATTTCTTTGGATTAAATTGAATTTTCTCTAGGTTTGGACCAAAGAATTTCACTGGATTGAATTTTCTTTGAATTGAATTTTCTCTGGTTGAATTTTCTCTAGATCGAATTTTCTCTAGATTGATGTTGAGGGACTTTAGACATTATAAAAATATTGAGTGTCCTTTATGCTATAAAATCATAATACCAAGAATTTAAAAAAAAAAAAAAAAAACCCCTTCTTTTTAAAAAGTAGGACTGATTTATAATTTTCCCTCAAAAGAAACCAACATAGACACATGACATTATATAAATATAGTCATAAGATAATTCAAAAAAAAATAAAGGACACAATATGAGAGAAACACACAAGATATATTTTATATATTAATTAGATTTTATATACATAAATTTGTCAAAGTTAATAAATGATAAATGGTATTTTTAATGAATATAATTTTATTTCTATATGTCTTACGCCTTGTTTGAAAACAAATTTTTTTAATAATTATTTAATTTTTGAGTTAAAATATAATATATAAAAAATTAATATATTTGAGATGAATTTTTTAATTTTTAATAAAAAAGAGAAAAGAAATAATATAAATAATTGGAAGTGAATAAATTGACCGAAATGCCATAGTGCCCGTGACAATCTGATGGGACTGATGCGGCAGACGGCACACCTGCAACGCTTCACGTGATGTTCGTAAAATTTATTATTTTAATATTTTTTTTTCTTTTTTCGGATAATAGACTTGGACCGGAAAACATTTACAACAATAGATTAAAAAAATTTGATAAAGTAGTCGTATGAATTGTAATTTGTGTAATGTAATAGAAAAATGACTTAAACTCCAGTGGAGTGCTGGGGGTCTTTCCTGATTGGTTAAAAAAATTAGTATTATTTTTTTTTTTTGGGTTTTAGCCAGTGGCACGCTGCCACGTGACACTGGGGGGGTCACTAGGGGTGCCCCAGCTGGGGATCGGAAGCACTGTTGAATGTAATTATATTTGTTTGGTAATATCATATTTTATTTTAAAAGTTCAAGGCTTTGTTTAGTTTGTTTTTAAGACACAAATTTTAGAGAAAATTTTTTAAAATCTTGTTTGGTTTAGTGATTTTGGAAAAAAAAAATTCAAAATCATTTTCTTTCTCCTACATATCAATCAATCACTTTTTTCTCTCACACACATCTACTCAATTACAGTAAAACATCAAATCATCTCAAACTCCCGTACTCCAAAACTATTTCCAAAATATACAACCAAACAAACCAAAAAAAATTTTGAACTCTCTCCCCAAAATATTTTTTGAGAATTTATCTCCCAAAACCAAACCAAACATAACCTAAAAGTTATTAAAAAATTTAAAATCCAACAAATTATATAAAAAAGTTAAAGATTTTATTTTCTCTCTATTTTTTTCAGATTTTTTCATAAAAAATTAAAAAGTCATCCCAAACATACTAATTTTTGTTACCTCATATTTTAATCAAAAATCAAAAAATTACTAAAACAGGATGTTCCCAAACAAGGCCTAATCATATGGATTGCAATTTGTGTGATGTAATTGTTAATAGTTAAAAACTTTCGATAAAATAGTCAAACAATTTTTACAAGTCTCTATTTCAAAGTCATGAACAAATCATTACAAAACTCTCTACAAAACTCGATTATTTCAAAAAATAAATATAAAATCTATATGACTTCACGAAATTTATTTTTGGGAATATCAATTATCATAATTGATTTTTTTTTTTGGTGATAAATCTGCTCAATTCTTCAGTTCTGTGTAGTACTTTGACGGCTGTGATAGCAGTCCATCAATGTTTGACATAAAGGAGGGGGTGTGTTTTCAAACACGAAATGAAGACACATAAAGGAGGGGAAAAATGGTCTTTTTATGCTGACTCTACCACAGTTCATGTGAAGGCACTGTGTATAACTTTGTAGGATAAAAATTGTAGACTTTTTGATTTTTTTTGGTAAATTTTTGGTAATTTTTTGACTTTTAGGCTAAAATCACCACTTCTCAAACGAGGCTTTAATGACAGAATACAACTACACATATACAGGAAAAACATACAACCAACTAGGATGAATATGGAAGAAGAATAATTATTTATAATTATGGAATAGATTTGATCCTAATTGATTATTACTGAATATAGAGGATCAACCCCTGATTGTCGCTAATACTCCTCCGCAAAATAGAGCACAAAGGGATGTAATCCCAACTTGGATGTCAGAAAACAAAATTGGTTGACACCTAAGGCCTTTGTGAAAATATCGACTAATTGATCTGTCGAGGCAATGTGATGACGCTGAAAAATACCTTGTTAGACCCTTCCACGAACGAGGTGACAGTCTATTTCAATGTGTTTGGAACGCTCATGAAAAACTAAATTTTGGGCGATATGCAAAGCTGCCTGATTGTCACAGTAGAGAATGACTGGTGATGATAAAGGGACTACTAAATCACAGAGTAGAGGACGAAGCCACAACAATTCGCAAGTGGTCGAAGCCATGGCCCGATATTCAGCTTTGGTGGAAGACAGTGAGACGACACTCTTCTTTTTAGTGTGCCAAGAGACGAGGCTGCCACCAAGAGTAATGAAATAACATGTAGTCGAACAACAAGTCATAGGACAACTAGCCTAATTCGAGTGAGTGTATCTAGTGAGTGTGAGATCCGAACTAGCAAGAAAGAGTAAGCCATGAGAGATGGAGCCCTTGAGGTAGCGAAGTATAGGATTAGCAACATCGAAGTGAGGAATACGAGGGTATGCATGAACTAGCTAAGCATATTGACGGCAAAAGTGATGTCCGGCTGAGAAATTGTGAGATATATCAAGCGACCAACAAGCCGACGGTAGGAACTGGGATCCGGGAAGGGATCACTTGAATCAACTAATAGTTTAAAATGTTGTTTCATTGAGGATGAGGCTAGACAATAGCCTAATTGGCATGTATCTATGAGGATGTTGAGAACATATTTCCACTGATTAATAAAAATACCGACAGCAGATTGAGCTACTTCGATGCCTAAAAAATAATTGAGCTTGCCAAGATCTTTTAACTGAAATTTACTCAATAAGAATTCCTATAAGCGGCGGATAGAGGCTAAATTGTTGCTTGTAACAAGCAAATCATCAACATAAGCTATAACAACAAGAATAGTAGAACCAATTTGCTGAGTAAAAAGAGACTGATAAGCTTGGGATTGTTGAAAACCATCGGAGAGAAAAACGTTGGATAGTTTAGAGTACCAATTGCAGGATGCCTATTTTAGCCATAGAGTGACTTTTGTAATTGACAAACATAAGTCTCCTCTGGTCGACCATAGCCTGGAGGAAGGGACATGTAAACTTCCTCGTCAAGGTCACTGTGTAAGAAGGCATTGTTAATGTCTAATTGGTGTAAATGCCAATTGCGAGTAGCTGTGATAGCTAGCACACATCGGACGGTGACTAACTTTGTGTCAGGAACAAAAGTGTCATGGTAGTCCAACCCCTCGACTTGAGTGTAACCTTTGGCAACCAAACGTGCCTTGTAGCATTCTATGGATCTATCTGCATTTAATTTAGTTTTAAAAACCCATTTACAACCGACTGTTTGTTTGCTAGGAGGGAGAGGAGCACGAATCCAGCTTTTGTTTTTTCAAGTACATGGAGTTCAGTAGTGAAAAATCTAGAAATCCCTTAGATGTTGATTTGTGATTATGTATCAATTTTAAGCAGTATATAACAATCCCAATCAAACAATCAAGACAAATCGACACAACGATTTTACGTGGAAAAACCACAATTGGACACCTCCAATCGTGATCAAAAAACCACGGGCAACAGCCACAAGACAATCCACTAAGAAGATTTAAAGGAATTACACAGGTACACTCTCAATTACCTAGCGAATCGACGCCCGAATTGAACCAACCTCTATATGTCTCTTCCAACCCCGTCTTCACCTCGGAATTGTCTTGACGATGAGCCACTCCAGAATCCACCAAAACTTCAGGTTCGAATTCTTCAGAATCCACTGAAGAACAACTCTTTCTTTTGTATAGACTGAACAAACAATCCTTTGATGTATACTCTTTAAACCATGAGTTGAATACTCAATCAAAACATCAAAAAAAAAAAAAAAAAACTAACAAAATATCCCCAGATATAAACCTTAATATCCAAAAAGAAGATCTAGAGGAGTTGTCCAAGTATTGGGAGAAAACCAACTACTTCTAGAAAACCAAGATAATCCTAGTTTTGGAAGAAAACCAATTCCTTATAGAAATCCAAAGTAATCCTAGTTTTGAAAGAAAACCAATTCCTTATAGAAATCTAAGAATTTGTGTTCGCGCGGTCCGCTCGAGCGTGTCCATTCCCGCTCGAGCGAAGGCTTCAAAATTGCGTGATTCATAAAGGCTTCACGCTCGAGCGGAAGTTTCCACGCTCGAGCGCCGAATCACACTATCCAGTACTTTTTCAGGCGAAGCAGAGATGCTGTGAGCTTGCAAACCCCGCTCGAGCGTCACTTTCCCCGCTCAAGCGGGACGACCAAAATTAGAAAATCTGGAAAACTAGATCTGGTTACAACCTCGATTTTGATCCATGAAAATTGACAAAGGCATGATTCGGGTTGGATTCGCATCTAAAAAACTCATAGCCTCACTGAAATAAAAGATGTGAAAACAAATACAACTGAAAGGAGTTTTGTCAAACGGGGTTGCCAAGAATAAAACCTGACAATCTCCCCTTTTGGCAATGTCGTGACAAAACACACCTAACAAATAAAATCCTAATCACCCCAACCCATTACAACCAACAAAAGCCAACTTCTTTCTCAAGGGCATGATCTGCAAAACAGTTATTAGTGCCACAATCTCCAAAACAACTATTAGTCCCACAAGAGTATATAAAAAAGCAATAGACATATGACACGATTATCTTGAAACATGAGATAGAAAACATGAATAGATGAAAACTAAGACCCATGAACAACAACTCTCAAATAACAAAAGCAAGATCATTAACCACACAAACAATGATATGACGATGTAAATATCAGGAGTATGCAAGAAGGAAATAATTTGCAAACAGTGCATAGAAACATGCAAAACAACTATCGCCAATTTCCCTTACCAAACAAATCAAAGTGTTCATGCTAACAAACTCTTGCAATGATAAACCAAACTCCCTTACCAACCCAAATCAAGATGAACCAAACTCCCCCTCACTAAAAGCAACCACAAACACTGAAAATAGTGAACAAGAAGAAAAAGACAAAAAAAAAAAAAATAATATGATGGAGCAAGCAAGAAATCTCAGATTTGTACCTTAAAACACACAAGATTATCTAAGAAGCACAATTACAAGAAAACACAATGTGCACAGCCTCTAGAAAATTCCTCATAAAAGAAAGTGATGCATTATATGAAAAGCATAGATCCCATGATAAAAGTGTGTGTGTGACTCTTGGGATTCAACAAACACTAGATTCAAATCCTAGTAGTGATATAAAAGCTGGACCTCCAACAAGAGAATCTAAGCATAACTACGGAAAGTCAAACCACTAGGAATCAAGGGGTATTTGGTGAGTAAAAGCGGAGGCTCCCCCTCAATCAATGAATCCTTTATTTTTTTTCTTTTTTTCTTCACATCTTTTTCTTTTCTTTCTTTTGCACATTTTTTTTTTCTTTTTCACATTTTTTTTCTTTCTTTTGCACACTCATTGGCGGCTGACACGCTCAAGAGTATGGAAACTGAACCAGAGAAGCATGGATATAATAAGGATGGCCTGGTTGGTGACTCTGAGGTAGCATTTTCCTCATGGCTGGACTGCAAAGAATAAAGGGGGAAAGCCATGGAGATGCAAAAAGATGGAAGGTGGTTAAGAGACTCAACATCACCCAAGATATGCTAGTATCGGTCAATTCCTGTAGAAAAACAAAAGATACCATGCCAGAAGTCCATAGAAAAAAAATTACTAAGGCGGAAGACTCCAATATTTGCTAATCCAAGAGTGTGTACAGAATGAGACATACTAATCAAAGAACACACACTCCGAAATGAGTAATGACCACAGAAAGCACACACATATTAACATGTAATGAATATTCTCATCAATTCCAATATGCACCAAGGACCATTCAAAAAATTTCAAGCTTGCAAAACCATACTAAGAAAATCTTTTTGGATTTTTTTTTTCTCTTTTTTTTTTTTTCAAAAAAACAAGGCAAAAAATGAACAAGCACACATTTTTTTTTTCTAAACAAAGCAAGACAGAAAACAAACATGCACACATTAAATGACTCAAACAGAAAAAAAAACACATAGAAACCCAAAAACTAAAAAGAATAAACAAATTAATACAAGTCAAGTTTTCTCACCCAAACCGCTTTAGTATGAACAAAGTTGTGAGAATTGTGGTTTTTGGGTGGTGTCTTGACGTTGTGGTTCCCTTTGCTTTCAATGGGAACCCGTCTCGACTTGGTTTCCATCATCCTATTTTTGGGTCTAGGCAAATACATTCTCCCATGCAACTTATAACAATAAGGGCGAATATGACCATTCATACCGCAATGATGACAAATAAAAACAGGGTGTACCTTCTTTTCTTTTACCTTACCAACTCTAGGAAGTTTGAGAAGTCCATCCTTATGTTGAATTTTTTGTTCTCCCTTTCCTTGAGTTCTTGTATCATGAGATGTTGATGCACTCTGCTTTTGCTCTTTCTTACCACCAAAGCCAATGCCACTCTTGTCAGAACAAATTTGTTGAGACCCAATGATATTGTCCAAAGTCTTTGATCCTTTGTTCCAAAGACCAATGGTAACATGGCACACTTGAGTTCTTCCTCTTTCTTGATGATTAGTTCTTCCAAGGCAACTTGAGACATCTCGAGACTTTCAATCTTTTCTTTATATGTTGCAAAGACTTGTTGTAGCTCATTCCTTTCTGCCTCACAAGTCAAGAGTTTTGCACAAAGGACTTGTCGATCATTAGCTATCTTGATGGCATCAATCCTAGCCTCGGAAATCTCCTCCTTTAGTTTGACATTCTCACTTTCACATGCTTTGAGTTTCGTAGTGAGTTTGTCATTCAATTTGGATATTCCTTATACAATTTTTCATAAGCTTGCTCAAGCTCTTCATCATCACTTCCCGATGACTCATTATCAATGGCATTCTCAACCGGCCTCTTCGGATACTCAGTTCGTCCTTCAATTTCAGAAGCTGCAATGAAAGCAAGGAATTGTTTATGTCCCTCTTCACATTGATCTTCATTGTCACTTTCATCTTTATCAGATTCTGATTCATCATCCCAAGTGATAGTAAGGGCTTTCTTCTTCCTCAAACGAGTGGGGCATTCTGAAGCAAAGTGGCCAAATCCTTGGCATTCATAGCATTGGACTCTTTCAGAGTTCCCTTGTATTTTTCCTTTCTCCTTCTTGGCTATAGAATTAATTTTGAGTTTATCTTTGCCTTTAGATTTATGAGTATGAGTAGATTCCATAAGATTAGGATTCTTTTTCAAAAAGGATTTTTTTAATTGTTTAACAAAAGCAGCTGTAATCTTGGAATCTATCTCACAATCCTCATCAGAATCCTCTCCAACTCTATAAGCACTACTGAAAGCAATATCTTTTTGTTTCTTTTTGAAATTCCTATGTGCCTCATAAGTTTGGAGATTTCCAACCAAGTGATCCAGCTTGAGGTTGTCAACATCTTGAGCCTCCTCAATAGCCGTAACTTTTGGTTGGAACCGATCGGGCAAGGATCTCAAAATTTTTCCCACAACTTTGGATTCTGGTATTTTTTCACCTAAATTGAAGCTAGAATTAACAATGTCACTCAACTTAGCATAAAATTCATCAAAGGGCTCACTATCTTTCATTGAAAGGTTTTCGAAACTAGATGTGAGCCTTTGAAGTTTTGAGCGTTTAACAGAAGGAGTGCCCTCATGAATAGTTGGTAAGATATCCCAAGCCTCTTTTACGACTTCACAATTACAAATACGACTAAACTCTTCAGGTGTGACAGCGCAAAAGAGAGAATTGATAGCTTTACTATTCCAGCTACTATTTTGGTAATCAATTGTGTCCCACTTATCAATTGGTTTGGGGAAAGTTATTCCATCAACGGTAATCGTTGGTTCAGTCCACCCATACATGACAGATTGCCAACCTTTTTCATCAATAGATTTTAAAAACGATCTCATCCGAGCTTTCCAAAAAGAATAATTAGATCCGTCAAGTAGGGGTGGTCGAACCATAGAATTTCCCTCACAAATTGTATCCATTATCACAAATCAAACAAGATCTCGTTCTAAAAGAATTTTTTAAAAAACTAGAACGACCCGCTCTGATACCAATTGAAAAATCTAGAAATCCCCTAGATGTTGATTTGTGATTATGTATCAATTTTAAGCAGTATATAACAATCCCAATCAAACAATCAAGACAAATCGACACAACGATTTTACGTGGAAAAACCACAATTGGACACCTCCAATCGTGATCAAAAAACCACGGGTAACAGCCACAAGACAATCCACTAAGAAGATTTAAAGGAATTACACAGGTACACTCTCAATTACCTAGCGAATCGACGCCCGAATTGAACCAACCTCTATGTGTCTCTTCCAACCCGGTCTTCACCTCGGAATTGTCTTGACGATGAGCCACTCCAGAATCCACCAAAACTTCAGGTTCGAATTCTTCAGAATCCACTGAAGAACAACTCTTTCTTTTGTATAGACTGAACAAACAATCCTTTGATGTATACTCTTTAAACCATGAGTTGAATACTCAATCAAAACATCAAAAAAAAAAAAAAAAAAAAACTAACAAAATATCCCCAGATATAAACCTTAATATCCAAAAAGAAGATCTGGAGGAGTTGTCCAAGTATTGGGAGAAAACCAACTACTTCTAGAAAACCAAGGTAATCCTAGTTTTGGAAGAAAACCAATTCCTTATAGAAATCCAAAGTAATCCTAGTTTTGAAAGAAAACCAATTCCTTATAGAAATCTAAGAATTTGTGTTCGCGCGGTCCGCTCGAGCGTGTCCATTCCCGCTCGAGCGAAGGCTTCAAAATTGCGTGATTCATAAAGGCTTCACGCTCGAGCGGAAGTTTCCACGCTCGAGCGCCGAATCACACTATCCAGTACTTTTTCAAGCGAAGCAGAGATGCTGTGAGCTTGCAAACCCTGCTCGAGCGTCAATTTCCCCGCTCGAGCGGGACGACCAAAATTGGAAAATCTGGAAAACTATATCCTGTTACAACCTCGGTTTTGATCCATGAAAATTGACAAAGGCACGATTCGGGTTGGATTCGCATCTAAAAAACTCATAGCCTCACTGAAATAAAAGGTGTGAAAACAAATACAACTGAAAGGAGTTTTGGCAAACGGGGTTGCCAAGAATAAAACCTAACAAGTAGAAATAGCATCACGCTAATGGGTGTGCATGATGGCTTGACTATAGGAATAAGTTTCATGAGAATGAGATAAAGCCAAGAGAAAACCAAAGTGAGATGGTGAAAATGGCAATATAAAATGAAATGACTTAGCGGATAGACTGTACTTGAAAAACTGATGCGGAGTAGGAGAGGGCGCAGTCGTGGCAAAGCGGAGGGTTGGACAGAGATAATCTTAAAGATAGCCCCAAGGACAATGAACTCGGGGATAGCCGAGAGGGGATAGTTGAGGCTGGCGAGTCAGGTGGGGTGGTGTGTTGTACGGGTGGCGGGTTAGGTAAGCTGGTGTTTTGGGCCAATGAGTGAGTTGGCTGAGTGGATAGTTCAGTGGATGGAGTAGGGGAGGTATGTGGGTTGGTATTGGATAAATTAGAGGGAGTAGGTATATTGAATTTGGGTTTATGAAAATGGCTAAGAGGTTTGGCCAGGTATAAGTCAGCAAGACTAGGTGATGGGGCAGGGTGGAATGTGATATGGGCTCTGGGTATGATAGGGAAAAATATTCTCAAAAAAAGTGACATCCTGAGAAAGAAAAAATGTGTTCATGTCGAGATTAAAAAAGGCGGTAGCCGCAGTGGCGGGAAGGATATTCCAAAAACACACAAGGGACACCGCGAGGTTGAAATTTATCATGGCTGACACGGCATGTCTGCGCATAGCATAAGCATCCAAAAACACATAAGTATTTGTAATTTAGGGTTTGATGAAAATGCCGTTCATATGGTGAGGCATTTTGTAAATTGTGGAAAGGGGTGCGGTTGATAAGATACACCGATGTTAAGATACACTCACCCCAAAATTTGATGGGAAATTGGGCTTGAAAATGTAAGCATCGAGCCATATTCAATATATGGTGATATTTACATTCAGTAACACCATTTTGTTGAGGAGTATCAACGAAAGTTAATTCTTATAAAATGCCATTGATACGAAATAATTTTTGAACTGGTCAGGGTAAAAACTATAACAACCCTTATTTTGCCTTTAGTCATATTCATAACAATTTACATGATTTTGGTTCATTAAGCTTGCATTTTGTAAACTATGATATTTTGTCAAAGTGTGGGATCCTGTCTTGTTTTGATGCTATTATGTTTTGCCAAGTGTAAGATCCATGTCTTGTTCCATACCTTGTGTGCTGAACCTAGGCTATCTACCTTTGCTATCTCACACATAGGTCACACTTTTGAACCTCTTACACTTTTTTGCCGACTTGTGCACTTTAGCCAACACCTAGCAACCTTGTTCCATCTCTTGTACAAACTACGCCGACATACGTCACACCTAGGCCAAGTATTACCGCTCCTAGCCGAGGTCAAGGAGACCTTACCTGTTCGAAGCCTATGTTTTGATCCAGGATCCTTGCCTTGTCAAAAGTACCCATGCCCCCTTACTTGTTGTATACACTTTGACCTACTCTTGTCCTTTCATTCGGATACCTTTTTGAGGAGTTTTGATCAGATGATGCCCCATGTCCTAGTAGTGGGTATTAGTATTAGTTAGTTAGTAATTGAGAACCCATATCGTTTGTCATATCTTTGTCTTGAAGAGAGAGAAGCTCTAGGAAAAAGAAGAGGAAGTTCTTGGAGGAAGCTAGATTTTACCAAGCTTGATTTTTAGACTTTGAACCATTCAATTTGTGTTTTGAAGTTAGATTCTTGATCTACTTTTGTTGTTCTTTATGTTAATCTGATCACATTGCATGATCTAGCATGATTTATGAGCCATGCATTTATTTAAAGATTTGTTTTAGAGAGAGAAAGTGATGTTCATGTGTTTGTATCAAGTTCTATGTTTTTGTGTTTGTTTTCATGAAATCTTCAAGTATGGGTACCCAGGTCTATGTTTTTGAACTCATGTCATGAAATTCTAGATTTTAAATAAGAAGTTATGATTTTAGCATTCATGTTCTTCATGCTTTTCAAGGGAAACCCAGATTTCTAGACTTCATTATTTCCTAAGTGTGGTCACCGAGATCCACTCTTGTCCAACTTCCACACCTAAGCCAATCATTACATCTCACATTGGCCTACCTTGCATGATCACTTACACTTTGGCCTACCTGGCATGCACACCTAGGCCGACCACAATGCATTTTTGCCGACACGTTATCACATCTTGGGCGAGCAACCCACATCTCGGCCAAGGAGACCACACCTTGGCCAAAAGGTGTAAAACCTCGGCCAAGGCCTCCTGAGTTCATCCAACTTGGCCATTTCAGCCCAACTCATCTCTATGCATCCATTCCTAGACCTGGTTTGTACCAGACATGCCTTTCCAAGAAAAAAAAAACATTGATTTAACTTCTTGCTTTGCTTTGACTTGGTCACAGAAAAAAATGTTGAGATCTATTTTACTTATTTGAAGTTTGTTTTGAGAGTGCTTTGCATAACCATCTTTGAGCATCTCTTATTGTCTTCTTGAAGTGTATTCAATGGGATTTACCATGTATTTGTAGGTCTTGGATCCTTGTGTTAATCTCCACATCCGAGGAGCCATTGTGAGTGGTATTTTTAATAAAGTTATGTTACAATGTTTTGGACAAAAGCTTCGCTTTGTTTTGCAAATATATTTGATTAAGCATGAATGATTATCCCTTAGTTTTGTATCAAGTATTATGTTTGTTTTGATGATATTCTTCAAAGGTCCTTGTGTGCTTGGGGATTTTAATACAACTAGTACCTTTGTTTGAGATATCTCATTTGCCACTGATGGGTGAGCTTGTCTAATCGATTCTGGGTCAGTTATTCATTTCTTTTGTCAATGAATGTTCCTGCTTTGTATTATATAGATATTAGTAAACATCCTTTGAAGCTTTGAAAGCCTTTGATTGATGAACTTGGTTCATCCTTCGATTTTGTTACAAACTATGATATGTACTGTTTTGATAAAGCCTCGGATATCATTTATTCAAACATTTATTACTTATATCATTCACTGAGTTTTCAACTCACCCCTCTCCCTTATATATATGTAGGTGATGAACAAGAAGGCTATGTCGCCTAAGCTTTGTGGAAGATGTGTTTTGTTTTATGTTTTGTATTCATCTTGAAGATCATGCTTTTTAGCTTTGTAGATCATTTCTTTTGTATGTTTTGGCTTGAGAAGCCTTTTGATCAAGATGTAATATCAAGCTTTGTTTATTTTTGTATCTAAGTTATAAAACCATGTTAATGTGTATGTCATCTCATTTAATCTCTGCACAACTCTTATGGAATAGTTAAATTTAAATTTATTGCTTCTGCACATAAATGTCGTATATTTATACTCTGTATGTGTGAATCTTTATAAGTTAGCCTTCAGTAATCTAAGATTACTAGCCATCACAACATCATTCTGTTGGAGGCGGAATGGGGTCGTGATAGATTGGTATCAAATCACAAGTTCCTTTACTTGGACACAAATTTGATGACTAAAAAAAATTTAGTCGCCAAAAGTTGTGGAATTGGCGACCAAAAATTATGTTAGTCGGCAAAAATACAAGATTTTGCTACTAAGTTTTTTTAGTCAGGGTATATTGATTATTGGCGACTAAAACAAATTTAGTCGCTAATAATGTCACAATTGGCGACTAAAACAAATTTTAGTCACTAAAAATGGCACAATTGGCGACAAAAAAACTTTTTAGTCATTGTATAATTAGTTTTGGCTACTAAAATTATTTAGTCGCCGAATGATAAACAAAAATTTACTTTTTAGTGACTAAATAAATATTTTAGTTGACGCCGGTTTATGATATAGCTGCAAAAAATTTTTAATAAAGAAATATAGTTTATTGGCAACCAAAAAATATTTTTGTTGCTAAATATTCCATCATAGGCTACTAACAACAATTTTAGTCAATGATAGTATATATTTTAGGCTACTAAATTGTTTTTAGTCGTCGCCTTATACCTTCTGCCGACAAAATAATATTTAGTCGCCAAATGGCACCAGATGATATTGAAAACTTTTTAGCGACCAAAAAATTTGGTCGGCAATTATTCAGTTTTGGGGACTAAAAAAAATGAAATCGCTGTATAAAATTATTTACTCCTTATATATTAACATTTCCCAACAAATAAAACATTTAGTCGCTAAAGCTCTAAATTTTATAGAGGGAATGATTTCATATTTGCACCTTTGTCTCACACATTTAGGCTTTCTATGTATACACAACCACAAAACCTCTCTCTCACACAGATCAATCACCAGCAAACCTCACGACCGTACATCCTCAGCACCGTTGGTCCCCATACGTTGCAAATTAGCACCGTCATCACCGCTAATAGGTTCGTTCTCTTTCTCACTCCCTTTCGCTCCCTTGCTCTCTCGCTCTCACTCTCACTCTCTCTATCTCTCTCTCTCGGTGTCTCTCTCTACCTCTCTCTCTCCCTCTCTCTACCCCTTCTTCTATTTCCCCAACTATGAACTCTTGCTCTAGTGTTATTTATTGTACCCATTCAGTTTAATTTTGTCTTTATTTTTTAAATGGGTTTGTTTGAAGTGGTTTCATTACTAGTTTTATGGGTTTGATGTTGTAAATAGGTTTGATTTTAGGGTTTGATACCTTTCCCCCTCTTTTTCCTTTCTCTCTTATTAGTTTCAAAGCCCTAATCCATTGATTGTCTGTGTATTTGCATGTATGGCTACTCATTGATTGTGTATGTAATCTCATGTATTCTGATTATTTTCATTGAAATTTGATGCTCTGATTGAAATAGTAAATAATTTATTTGCTTCACTTTGATTATTATTTATTAGATTTTGGGCAATATCCATCAAGTCATAAATTGGGGGTTTTTTTTTTTTTTTCACTTTGTAATTGCTCAGTGAAATAGTCTCTTGGCACTGTCAAAAAATGAAGGTCCAAAATTTAATTTTATTTCAAGGTTCAAATGGTTAGATGTTTGACAGAATTAGAATATAATTTCGTACAGTATTGAAAAATTTCAAAACCAAAAATCTGTTTCTAAATTGTATGCTGACTAATAAGCTGAAAGTCATCATACATCTATTTCTAAATCTGTTTGAAAAGCATAAATCTATTTCAAATAATATAATTTTGCTATTGATTTTTTTTTTTTAAAGTATATGTTAATGTTGGTCATATATTAATGAATCATTTGGCAGTCACTTAGTGAAATTATAAGAATATAATATGGACTCCAGAGTGTTTAGTAAGCTTTAACATGATTGTAAGATGTATTCATTTCTGCAGGGTGTGCTCTTTCTTATTTGATGTTCTGTACTAGTTTATAAATGTAAGGTGTGCTCTTTCGTAGTACACTTGGCCTTCTTTTTTTCATGTAGTGCTTGATTTGTGGTCGTTTGTTAAGTATGAGCAAAAGAAAATAGAAAGGAAGAGGGTGATTGATGGGGGAGGGGTTGTGGCTCAATCCCTAGGAGAGGGCCTGTAGATATCCTTTTTGTGTGGTCTTTGTTACGATTTCGGGCCTTTTTACCCTCCCTCTTTGGCTCTCTAATGTGGTTGTTGTACTTCAGTTCAATTTAAATCGAGTTAGTTTAGTTAATCATTGTTGCACACATAAGATTACATTTTGTTAAATAAAAAAAAATTAACTACTCCTTTATTAAGAGGAGGCTGTTCTACACCATGCGTAGCACCCACTGCTGTGCGGCCAATGGATTTAAACATATGTTCTCATTTGTTTCTCGGTCAATCTTTGCTTGAGTTGTAGGTGACAATAAATTGACAAGAGTTGGATGACAATAAATAATAGGTTAACAAGTAAAGAGCATCAAGAAGGGGTGAAGTCATTCCTTAACTTTGCTACGGCAAATTTAGGCCTAAAGGATGAAATTAGGTGTTCGTATGTTGATTGCCTTAATGGCACAAAATATAGCAGACAAGTTGTGTGGATGCACTTGATCTGAAGAGGAATGGCGTCTTCGTATATAACTTGGGTGCACCACGGGAACACGTTCTCGTGTCTCATCCTAGTGTATCAAATGACCATTGTGGAGGTAATGGCGAATGTATACTAGATATCGATCATCCGATGATGGGTGAATTGCATATTATGTTAGAAGAAATTTACATGAGTGGTCTTATGGATGATCATACCGACGAGGAAGCTTCCCCGTGCCAAATGTGACCTGTAGGGATAGATGGTACGTACATACGACACGTAGGTTGGGAGTTAGAGTTGAAAATGTCATAAACTTAGTCGAAAAAAGGCGTTCGGGAGGCGAAAATGTGAACCAACCCCCCAACCACTATTTTGACATCACGGGAAGCTTCTCGATGCCAAATGTGACTTGTAAGGATAGGCGGTACATAAATAGGACACATAGGTAGGGAGTTAGAGTCGAAAAAAAGCATTCGGGGGACAAAAATGCAAAACAGCCCCCCAACCATTGTTTTGACGTCACGGTAAGCTTCTTGATGTCAAATGTGACCTGTAGGGATAGACGGTATGTAAATAAGACACGTAGGTTGCGAGTTAGAGTTGAAAATGTCATAAACTTAGTCAAAAAAAGGCGTTTGGAGGGTGAAAATGCGAAACAGGCCCCCAACCACTGTTTTGATGTAACAGGAAGCTTCCAGGTGCCAAATGTGACCTATAGGGACAAACGATACGTAAATAAGACATGTAGGTTGGGAGTTAGAGTTGAAAATACGAAAAGAAAATCCCTAGCCATTGAACTCATAGAATCAGAAAGGTATGCATTTATTTTATGGATCAGTATCATGTTAACTTTCAACATTTCTTATGCTTCCAAAAAGTTTTGAAGTCTCATAATAGCCTTCCAATGTTGAACACAATCTATCCAAAACTATTAAGTTCACCTCCATCTAGAATTGCAAAAATATTGCACATGCTATTATTCAATTTAAAGGTAAAATCATTCCCTAAAGGCAAATTAAAAACCTAGAACTATTAACAGAGGATCTCTGAAAAAATATGAGGTTTGCAGTTCAATCATAGTTGAAGAGGTCACTGAACCAGAAATTCAATAGAGACAAACCCAAGTATAGAGTTTGAGCATAAAGTATGAAATGAGCGCATTCTCATGCCACACGACTCCTTTGAACAGTTGAAGAACACTTCAAAATGTTCTGCACTATGCCTCGTGGAATTTTTTTTACATTTTGACTTGGTGTTAATTTCAAAAGACGACCACAAGACTTCCATAGACAAATCTAATATATATTTGACAAGGCACTGAAGATTTATGAATAGAATTGCCAGAATCAAGAAAACTATAGACCACAAATTCCACCATGTGCAAACCAAAAAAAAGAAACTCACATTCATAATTTGCTTACACAACCACAAAATAAATTAATATGAATGTCATACACAAAACCACATGGCTCTCATTAAACATCATTTCATACCTCTAAGCCACTCTGTGAGGATCCATGACAAACAAGAATTATCCGATTACTGGTTTTTCTGCCTCCAGGACTTCCAGCTATAATAGGTGAATTTGGGATCTGCATCAATTACAACAAAAATTATGTTCTGCACTTCAAGGCAACCTACACTATGGGGAAACTAAAGCTTATGCTAAGTGCTTACAGTAAATGGGTTCTTTACCCTAGAGTTCAAAATTCGAGTTTTCAAAATTTTTATTTCTTATATATTCAAGTGCACAAAACTAATGATTAATTTGAAAAGATTAATTAAGTTCGAGTTTTATATGGTCTTTTCATAATTTTAAATTGACCAATATTTAGTCAATACTAATGATTAATTTTATTTTTGCAGATAGTTTTTGACATAGAAATGTGGATATGACTTTTTTTGACAAGTACGGAAGGGCATTGTTTTTATACCTTCGTACTTATATATAATGGGTTCGTACAAATTACTTTTTTGGCGTGGTAAATATCTAAAATTTAGCCTGGTAGAAATTAGCATTGAACGTGGTACAAATTAGTTTTTGGGGCTGTACAGATTAAATTTTTGGGTGTGGTACAAATTTCCTTTTGGATATTAAATTTGGTTAATCCTCTATTTTGTATGGAATTAAATTATTGAGGTTGGATTATACTTAGTTCGTATGGAATTTGTACTACATTTAGAGTTGAGCATTCAATATGAATTTTTTGGATGGTTGGAAGTGAAATATGTGCACATTGTCGAATGGTTGATAATATATTCAAGATTGACAGATTATATTGTTTATACAGGGTACAGGTTGCACTAATAATGGATACAGGTGGTTCAGAAATTTAAAAAAAAAACAATTAATACAGTATTTGGCAACTAAAAATGTTGGTAGCCAAAAATGCAAGCAAATGTTTTGCTACGTAATAATTTAGTAGCAAAAAAGAACCAAATGGCTTTTTACGACCAAACAGGTAGTAGCTAAAACAAATCAGAATGAGGGAAGAAACTATTACCGACTAAATATTTTAGTCACGAAAAACACAGCATCCTTTGGCAACTAAAATGGTTCTTGGTAAAAAATAATGAAATGAAAATTAAGAGTCTTTTGGCGACTAAAGTCTGTAGTCGGTGAAAGTAACAACGACTAAACTATTTGGTCGCTAAATGTATGTATTATATTACTGACTAAAATGTGTAGTCACAAAATGTATTATTATCTGCGACGAAATTTCTATTGGCGACTAAAACTTTAGTCTCTAATAGTTGAATTCAGTTTTATGTGAGAACTTTCGGTGACTAATATTTTAGTCGCCAAAAAATAACCTTTGTGTTAGGTTTTTATTCTCAGCAATCCCGTTTGACAAAACACCTTTCAGTTGTAATTTTTTTCAACTTTTATTTCAATGTGACTATGAGTTTTTAGATGCGAATCCAACCCGAATTATGCCTTGTAGAGATGTTTTAGAAGTTAATTCTTTCATGTTTGCCACTTCCCTGACTATGTTGGGGATTGAGCTGCCCGGTCAGCTCGTGGGGATCCAAGGGGCAGCGCTCCTTGGTGTGTCGGAGGCAGCACCCCCAAAGCCAGAAGCAAAAATGCAGTCGAAATTGCTTGTTCGCTGGAGCGGCCATTTGTGCACTCAAGCGGAGAATCTTTGGTTCCAGAAGTTTGATCGCCTTGCGCTCGAGTGGAATTCGCAGATCAGATTTCTATAAATATGTGTGTTCAGCCCTATTTTAGGGTACGGCTTCTAGATCTTCTTCTTGAATATTAGGGTTTATATCTGGAGCTTCTTTGCTAGTTTCTTTGATGTTTGTTGGAGTTTAAATCTAGATTGAAAAGTATATGTGATAACCCAACCCATAGCATACTTAATTATGCATATGATTATGTGTTTGATATGAAATTATATGTTTAATTATGTGAGTTATTATGTGATTTATGTGATTATGAATTTCTAGCTATTGAGTGTAGAAAAATCTATTTAAATTGGGGGCTTTGAATTGAGAATATATAGCCTTAGAGATGCCAGAAACCAAAGCTGACTTTACATCTGTGTTTAGCATTTTTTTTAGAGTATGTGGTGAAATTTGGCAAAAGTTCGATTCGTAATGAATTAATCGTGTTTAATTAGCATAAACCGTAGATTAAGCCACATCATGTATATGATTTTATGTTTAATCGATTAAGGAGATTTGGATCCTAATTGGTTGTCACTCTAATGTAATTTGGGATTTATAAGAATTCTAGAGTCTGATTCGTATTTGATTTTAATAATGATTTATCTTGGAATTAGAAATTAAGGGCCCAAATGGCTTAAGGAAATGAAATTAATGAATTGAATCAATTGAATTTTAAATACGGACCCATTTGGGAGTTTAATTAATATTTGGATCAGTTTAGTAAAATCAAGAATTGATTAATTGGGTCCAAATTGGAGTTAATTAAATTAATTATGTTATAAGGTTTGGGAAATTATGATTATTATGCATTAAATCTATTCATGAGGTATCCAATTTGAATATGTAATTTATTGACGGAAATTTTGAGTCTAATCAAAAATTAAAGGCGTAAATGATTTGAGGAAGTAAAATTGAGGATAGTGATAAGTTCAATTTGATATTTGGAGCCTTTTGGGAGCTTGATTAAAAATCTGATTCAGATTGAGAAAAATTAAATATAATTAATTGGGCTCTAATAGAAGTCAATTAGACTAATTAAATTATGTGATTTGTGATTAGTATGATTTATTAAGTTATGTGCTAATAATAATTAATTAAGACAAAACATAGTTTTGTTGAATTAATTGTGTGATCAATAGACAAGCTAAATTTACCCATGTGGTATGATTAATTGTGAAGTTGTGAGTAGGGCATTATAATTCTTGTGGGAGTGTGCTGGCACATTGTTATAGTGCCTAGTGAAGTGTTGTGCTAGAGCCTCAATATGTGAGGTGTGTGTGCACGTGTTGAAGGGAGAGGTGTGTATATGTGTTACGTGTAAATGAGAGAGTGAGGTTGAACTCATTTTCTTTTTGCTGGAGAAGCTCAAAAAAGGAGGAGAACCGAGAGGGAGAAAGAGAGAACAAGGAGGGAAGAAGAACCATCGAAGTTTGTGCTGGAAAATTGAAGGAAGAACTCAAGATATTCAACAAATTAAAGTTTTAGGTAAGGAATCTAAGCTTAATTCTTGCAAGAAATTCATGTAAAAATTTAAATTAAGAAATAATTGGGTTCAATTTCATATAATTAAAAGGAAATTAGCAAGAAGATGATGAAATTAAATTAGATTCATGATTATGAAAATTAATTTAGAAAGTAATTATTTTGAGGTTGATTTTTATAATCTTGCATGAAATCAAGTTCCATTGTTACATGCATGAGGGAATTCTATGAGTATTTGAGTCTATATTTACATACATTATAGATTTCTTAGAATTGATTTCATGTTTTGATAAAATAAGAAATAAGCTTTGGCAAATTATGAATTTGTGAACAAATGAGTTTAATTTTTAAATTAAAGGAGTATTGATATAAATGATTTGAAATTAATCATATTTTCTTGATTATTTAAAAGTTTGTGTGTTTTTAGACAAGCCATGTATGAACCCAAGTCTTGAAATTATTTTGAAAATTGAATTCATGTTTTAGAATTTGTGAGTTTGGAATTGAGCTTGATATGAAGAACATGAATTAAATTTAAATTTGGACAAATATGGAAATAAATTATAATTTATATTTGAGAATAAAAAATTAGTTTGATTTTGAATTAAATTTCATACATGCAAATATTTTTGAAAGGGCCTTATAGCTTCAATTTATGTTTCATAAAATAAAGAAAGATGATTTTTGAAACATGGAGAATGTGGCACCAAATCACACATGCATAAATAATTTTGTTGAATCTCATGAATTTGAGTGTCATTTCTACCATTTGAGATGAAATTAGAGTCTACATTTCACATGCATGTACAATCCATGAAAATATAGAATTTATGTGCATGAATTTTAAAGTTATGGAAATGAATTTGAAATAATTTGGGCTTGTATGATGAATCCTTGGAGATTTGAGCTTCAAATCTTGTAGAATTGGCATTATATCATGTTAGAAGTTGTATGGTTGACTTATAGGACAAAACATGTAAGTTGTGTCATTTAAGTTATGTTTTGAAGCTCAAACAACATTTTAGAACACCCATAAATCGACTTCGTCGCTCGAGCGGAGAAGTTGCCGCTCAAGCGTAAAATGCAAGCAACTAGTATTTTTGCAGACCAAGGAGTCCGCTCGAGTGACCAATGTTACGCTCGAGCGAGGAACCCTGTTTCAAAAAGTTTGAAAAGTTGTTTCATGTCCCGATTTCCATTCTCTTTTATTTCTAAGCACTCTTAGGCATACATTGAACATTATAAATAAATTAAAAGAGTAGAAAAGAAGCCAAGAGGATTAAACAATTTAAGAACAGAATAAATTGTACTGTGACCCGATTTCTATGTGTATTATGAATTGTGTAGGGTCAACTACAAGGGCAAACCAGGCATCTGAACACTGTGAGTAATACTTTAGTAAAGATATGTTCATATACGCTATTTTTAAATACTACTCATGTTTAAGTTTTTTGGATTTGTGAATTCGAATTATGAATGAGCATTCTATTTATCTGATTGTGCTAGACTCTATGACGAAATTGAATAGTACGAAATCATTTGATTGCATGGACCAAAGGTCATTCTAAGTTAATATGAAATGGGCCTAAAGGTCATTCTGTATATTTGATTATATGGACCAGAGGTCGTTCTGAATGAATATGACATGGGCCTAAAGGCCGTTCTGTATATTTGATTACACGGACCAAAGGTCATTCTGAATAAATATGAAATGGGCCTAAAGGCCGTTCTGTATATTTGACAAAGGACATGTTTGACAAGAAATGGGCCCAAGGCTGTCTAATATGTGTGTCAAGGACATGAAATGGGCCTAAGGCCTTCTTAATATGAATGCGATCATGATCACGAGTGTAAATATGCGCATAGATATGAATATGGAAATGATGGACCTGAGGTCGTTCAGTATAAATATGCGCATAGATATGAATATGGAAATGATAGACTTGAGGTTGTTCAGTATAAATATGCGCATAGATATGAATATGGAAATGATGGACCTGAGGTTGTTCTGTATTATGATTGGGCCTGAGGCCGTTTTATAATATCATTGGACAAGTATTTTGTACCTGAGGTTGTTCAGTATGAATGAGTATTTTGGTCCCGAGGTCGTTTTGTATGAATGAGAACTTGGACCCGAGGTCGTTTTACCCCTCTGATACACCTTGAACATGATGGATTGAACTTAAAGTCATTCTGACTTGGATTCACATGTATTACGCATAAATATGAATTACTTAATTAAGAATCTCATTCATATAACCTTTTTACTTAGGTATTATTCACTGGGCGTTAGCTCACTCTTTATTTATATATATGTAGGTGTAGGTGAGCAAATGGAGGATCAACATTAGAGTTTGCCCAAGAGTCCTCCTCTTTGTCAAGCCACCCAAGAGTGCCTCTATGTAGAGGCTTTGTTCCGTTTTGTTGTGTCAAGCTTGGGATAATCTTTGTACTTGGTCAGAAGTCCTTCACGTAGTGTGTGAGATATGATATAAAATATGTCTTCATACATGTATACACGAAAGTGTGTTAAGAATGTTTTAATTACTGCAGTTGATCATGTACACACAACTCGATGGACATTATCATTTTTGTTTTGTTTTTGCTTCAGGCCCCAATAAAATTAAATATTTTGAAATTTTGTCGTTGAGGTCGTAGGTAATCTACGGATTACTGGCCGGTTACAACGCTAAACCTATAGAGGCGGGTTTGGGTCGTGATAGTATACATCAAAGGATTGTTTGTTTCGTTTAATAGAAAAGAGAGTGTTGTTCTTCGGTGGATTCTGTGGAATTTGGGCCTGAAGCTTTGGTGGATTCTGGAGTGGCTCATCGTCGTGGATTCGACATCGGCGTTGTACATTCAACATTGGGCAAGACAATTTCGAGGTAAAGACGGGGCTGGAAGAGGCACATAGGGGTCAGTTCGATTCGGGCATGGATTCGCTAGGTAATTGAGAGTACACTTGTGTAATTCTTTTATGTCTTCTTAGTGGATTGTTTTGTGGCTTTTTCCCGTGGTTTTTTAATCACAATTGGAGGCGCTCCACTTGTGGGTTTTCCACGTTAAAATCGTTGGGTCAATTTATCTTGATTGTTTGATTGGGATTGTTATTTACTAATTAAAATTGATACATAATCACAAATTAATATCTAAGAGATTTCTAGTTTTTTCACTTTGCCAACTAACCAAAGTTTAGTAGCCAAACGTTCACTTTTGGCGACCAAAAATAGTTTAGTCGCCAATACTATTGCCGACAAGGTATAAGCGACAACCTTGGTGACAAAAAAATTTAGTCGTTAATGAGTTTCGGCGACCAAACATGGGGCTTTTGGCGATCAATATTTTAGTTGCCAAAAGTGTCATTTCTTGTAGTGCTTATAGTATGTTTATTCACACACACTTGGTCTTAAAGAGCATAGGATTTTCCTTAGAATGATGTTAGGATTGCACCATATTGCTTGCTATTTGACAAGGTGTATATGAATTGAGCATGCTTATTTGCTATTTGTTTACTCGTTTATTTGTTCATCTTGTTTTAAAGTCACATTTTGCATACTCCTAGCATCATGAGAAGGGGAAGACCTCCAGTTAGACGGGACTATTTTGAGGGCAGGTTGGACAAACTAGAAATGATGGCAGAAGGTTTGACCTATGAGTTAAGGAAAGTAAGACAACAGAATACTGGCATCACCTCTACTCAGGTTGAGCAAACAAACGGACCAAATGCAGCTCCACCTCCACCTCTGCCTCCACCTCCACCTTCTCTAGTACCATAAGTGCCTCAACAGTCAGCATTATATAAGGACAGTACATTAGCTTTGATCAAAGAATTTAAGAAAATGAAGTTACCGAGATTTGAAGGAGGTATAGAGCCATTAAAGACAGAAGCAAGGGTTCTTCAAATAGAGAAGTTATTTGAAATTTTTCCTAGTATTGACACCCAGAAGGTGTCATTGACAACATTTACATTGGACGACGACACTCGTAGGTGATGGATGATGATCCGAGAAGGTAATCCAGGTTTGACATGGGCTAGATTTTTGGAGTTATTCTATGAAAAACACTTTCCACTTCGTGTCCGAGATCGCAAGAGCATAGAATTCCAGACTTTGACATGGGGTGACAAAATAGTAGCTGAATATGATCATCTTTTCACCGAGTTGGCTAGGTATACACCTCACACTATTGATACTAACTACAAAAAAGCTAGAAAGTTTGAAAGTGGGCTTCATGGACTGATACAAGATCGGGTTGATATGTTCAAAATACCGACTTACGCCAAAGTATTGGACAAAGCCATAATGGCAGAAGCTAACTTGAACAGATATCAGAGTTCAGGAGAGAGTCAAAAAAAGAGGCAGAATTATGACAGTCCCTATGCACCATTTAATGTAACGAAAAAGGTAAATTTAAACAATTCAAGCAACTCAAATCAGGAAAGTGGTACTAGGCCGACATGCACAAGTTGGGGGAAGCAACATTGGGGAGTTTGTCATCGGGCATCTGGGGCATGCTTTGAGTGCGGTGAGATGGATCATCATGTTAAGAATTGTCCCAAGGCAAAGGCTAAGGATGGTAAGAAAAATGAGAGCACCTCGAGTTCTACACAGAAAGGCAATGCCAGGAAATGACAAATGAGACAGGGTAGAGTCTCTTCATTAGTGTCAGGGGACACTCAAAGTGTCGAGATTGTAGTGTCTGGTATACTTCCTATTTGTGCTCAAGATGCATATATATTGATTGATTCAGGTTCTACACATTCATTCGTGTCTACTAAATTTGCCAAGAAGTTAAATAGAGAATTAGAACCCTGATTATTCATTATTTGTCGTTACTCCATCTGGAAGAACTATGATTATTGCATCAATTTATAGAGCATGTGTTATTGTAATGGAGAATGTTGAATTATTAGTTGATCTGATGCCATTAAACATGACTCATTTCGATGTTATATTGGGAATAGATTGATTAGTAGCAAATCATGCATCCATTAATTATGTTTCTAAAAGTGTCACTTTTAAACCCCCGAACCAAGCCGAGTTATATTTCAAGGTAAAGGAGTAGTATCCCCAGTTTACTTCATTTCATCCATGAAAGCTTGTAAGTTGATCCAAGAAGGATGTCAAGGTTATTTGTGTAGTGTGCTAAGTAATCTAAATGGAAATGTCAAATTGCATGATATTCCAGTTGTTAATGAATTTCCTGATGTTTTTCTGAATGATTTGCCTACCATTTGGTTGTTAAAAAGATAGAATTTACTGTTGATGTTATACCAAGAACACAGCCTATTTCCCAAACACTCTATAGGATGGCCCTAGTCGAGCTTAAGGAATTAAAAGTTCAATTACAAGAGTTGTTGGATAAGGGTTTTATTAGGCCGAGCACTTCACCTTGGGGTGTACCAATTCTATTTGTTAAGAAAAATAATGGCACATTTCGTCTTTGTATTGATTACCAAGAATTGAATAAGGTAACCATTAAGAATAAATATCCATTGTCGAGGATTGATGGTTTGTTTGATCAGTTACAGGGAGCACGAGTCTTTTCTAAAATTGATCTCAGGTCAGGCTACCATTAACTCTAGGTTAAGGCAGAGGATGTGGAGAAGACTGCTTTTCGGACAAGGTATGACTATTATGAATTTTTGGTAATGCCTTTTGGGGTGACCAATGCCCCTGCTGCATTTATGGATTTAATGAATAGAGTTTTGAGCCATACTTAGATGAGTTTGTGGTTGTTTTCATTAATGATATATTGATCTATTTTAAGAGTAGAGATGAGCATGACAATCATTTGAGACTTGCGTTACAAATTTTGAGAGACAGAAAATTATATGCTAAGCTTAGCAACTGTGAGTTTTGGCTTTCAAGTATTTCATTTTTTGGGTCATGTGATTGATAAAGAGGGTATTTCAATTGATCCTAGCAAAATTGAAGCAATTATGAATTAGTTGATACCTATTAATGTGTCTGAGATTCGTAGTTTTCTAGGTTTGGCAGGTTACTACAAAATGTTTGTGTAGGACTTCTCAAAGGTTGCAGTACCATTGACATAGTTGAAACATAATGGAGTGGCATATGAATGGACTAAGGATAGAGAATCAACTTTCCAGGAGCTAAAGACGAGGTTAGTCACAACACCGACTCTTGTGCTACCATTAATTTCAGATTTATAGTGATGCTTCACATAAGGGTTTAGGTTGTGTATTGATACAAGGGGTAAGGCCATAGCATGAGTATCTCGTCAGTTGAAACCTCATGAAAAGAATTATCCCATCCATGATTTAGAATTAGCAGCCGTGGTATTTGCTTTGAAAATTTGATGTCATTACTTGTATGGAGCTTCTTGTCAGGTTTTCACAAAGCACAAGAGTCTGAAGTATTTATTCACTCAAAAGGAATTAAATATGAGGTAGAGAAAATGGCTTAAGTTATTGAAAGACTATGACATGCAGCTTCAATATCACCTGGGTAAAGCAAACTCAGTGGCCAACGCATTGACCAGAAAATCTGTTGGGAGTTTGGCATGTTTACTCATCAAGCAGAAGAGCATACTTCGAGATTTTCAATTTAGATGTTGAGATTGTATTTCGCTGAGATGATGGGATTTTAGCAATGATTTCAGTATAGCCAACTATTATTGAGAAAGTAAAGACAAGACAGAGGGAGGATGAATTTTTCAGAAAGCTAGTTGATGACATTATCATGAAGCTAAGACCAGGGTATACCATTGATAACCAAGTACTAAAGTTTGAGGAAAGATTGTGTGTGGACAACATCCCAGAGTTAAAAAGGAGAATTTTGCAAGAAACTTATAGTTCCAGATTTGCTGTTCATCCAGGAAATACCAAGATATACCAAGATGTGAAGCAAACTTTTTGGTGGCTGAATATGAAGACAGAAATATTCGAGTTTGTGTCGCAATGTGTGTATTGTTAACAAGTGAAAGCAGAATATTAGAGGCTAACCGGACTTCTTCAACCTTTGTCGATTCCCGAGTGGAAATGAGAACACATCTTTATGGATTTTGTTGTGGGTTTGCCAAGGATGCAAAAAGTTATGGATTCAATTTGGGTAATAGTTGATAGATTAAATAAGTTAGCATACTTTATACCTGTTAAGACTACATTTAATGTTGACCGACTTGCCTTATTGTATATGAATGAGATTGTTAGACTTCGTGAGGTACTGATATCTATTGTTTCAAATTGAGATCCAAAATTTGTTTCTAGATTTTAGCAGAGTTTACAAAGAGCTTTAGGAACTAAGTTGAAATTTGGCACGACTTTTCATCCTCAAATCGATAGGCAAATAGGGAGAATGATTCAGACACTTGAAGACATGCTAAGGTTATGTGTGTTAGACTTTACGAAAAGTTAAGAGTTACATTTGCTGTTAGTAGAATTTGCTTACAACAATAGTTTTCAAGCTACCATTGGCATAGTGCCTTATGAAGCTTTGTATGAGAGAAAGTGTAGGTCACCGATTTGTTGGACCGAAGTAGGAGATAAAGCATTGATTAAGCTTATTCAACAAAGGATCAAAACCGCTCGAAGTTGACAAAAGAGTTATGCCGACCAAAGAAGAAGAAAGTTAGAGTTTCAAGTTGGAGATCATGTATTCTTGAAAGTTTCACCCATGAAAGGAGTTTCAAGGCTTGGAAAGAAAGGTAAGTTAGCACCTCGTTACATCGGGCCATTTGAAATTCTTGAGACAGTTAACCACGTTACCTACCGACTTGCTTTGGCACCAGAATTAAGCCAAGTCCATAATATGTTTCGATGTTGAGAGAGTACATTCGGGATCCGACACACGTAATTGATCATCTTGGGATTGTGGTTAATCTACGAGAAGAAACCGATACGGATTATAGATAGGAAAGTGAAACAATTGAGGAATAAGTCGAAACAAATGGTGAAAATTGAATGGAAGGAGCATTATGGTAAAGATGCTACATGAGAAATGAAAGAAGAGATGAAAATCTGATATCCGGAGTTGTTTTTAGGGAAAAATAATTTAAGTTTGGGGGACCAAACTTCTTTAAGGGGGGTAGACAATAACAACCATCATTTTGACTTAGTCATATTTAGGAGAATTTACATGATTTTGGTTTGTTAAGCTTGCATTTTGTAAACTATGATATTTTGTCTATATGTGAGATCCTGTCTTGTTTTGATGCTATTATGCTTTGCCTAAGTGTAAGATCCATGTTTTGCTACTTACCTTGTGTGTTGAACCTAGCCTATCTACATTTGCTATCTCAAACCTAGGTCACACCTTTAAACCTCTTACATCTAAGTTGTTGAGCGTCAATACCTAGGACTATCTTGGAACCATCTTGGTTGACTTCCACCTCCATCCTTGCACCTAGGTCGAGGTGTGCACTATCTAGGCTGAGGTGTGCATCACCTAGGCATCCAAGATCTTTGATCCTTAAACCTTACAATTGAGTTTGGACAACTTTTTTCCGACTTGTGCACCTTAGCCAACACCTAGCAATCTTGTTCCATGTCTTGTATAACCTAGGTCGAGGTGTGTCACACCTAGGCCAAGTATTACTCCTCCTAGCCAAGGTCAGGGAGACCTTACCTATTCGAAGCCTATGTTTTGATTCATGATCCTTGTCTGGTTAGAAGTATCCATGCCACCTTACTTGTTTTATGCATTTTAACCTACTCTTGTCCTTTCATTTAGACACCTTTTTGAGAAGTTTTGAACAAATGATGCCTCGTGTCCCAGTAGTGGGTATTAGTCAGTTAGTAGTTGAGAACCCATATCATTTGCCATATCTTTGTCTTGAAAAAAGAAGCTCTAGGAAGAAGAACAAGTTCTTGGAGGAAGCTAGATTTTACCAAGCTTGATTTTTAGACTTTGAACCATTCAATTTGTGTTTTGAGGTTAGATTATTGATCTACTTTTGTTTTGTTTTGTTTGTTTGTTTGTTTTTTTTTTTTTTTTTTTTTGTGTTAATCTGATCACATTGCGTGATCTAGCATGATTCATGAGTCATGCATTTATTTAAAGATTTGTTTTAGAGAGAGAAAGTGATGTTCTTGTGTTATTAAAGAAAAGCTTTGTTTTGATCTAAAAGTTTATATCAAATTCTATGTTTTTGTGTTGGTTTTCATGAAATCTTCAAGTATGGGTACCTAGGTCTATGTTTTCAAACTCATATCATGAAATCCTAGATTTTGAATAAGAAGTTATGATTTTAGCATTCATGTTCTTCATGCTTTTCAAGGGAAACCCATATTTTCAAATTTCATTATTCCTTAAGTGTGGTCACCGAGACCCACTCTTGTCTAGCTTCCACAACTAGGCCAAGCATCACGTGTCACCTTGGCCTACCTTGCATAATCACTTGCACCTTGGTCTACTTGGCATGCAAACCTAGGCTGACCACAGCGCATCTTTACTGACACCTTGTTACATCCCAGGCGGGCAGCCCATATCTCGGCCAAGGAGACCACACCTCGGCCAAGACCTCCTAAGTTCACCTAGCCAGGCCATTTCAACCCAGCTCATTTATATGCATCCACTTCTAGACCTGATTTGTACACCTAGCATGCCTTTCCAAGAAGAAAAACATTGACTTAATTTGCAGAATATGTTTTGCTCTGTTTTGACTTGATCTTGGGAAGAAATGTCGAGATCTATTTTACTTATTTGAAGCTTGTTTTGAGAGTGCATTGCATAACCATCTTTGAGCATCTCTTATTATCTTCTTGAAGTGCATTCAATGGGATTTACCATGTATTTGTAGGTCTTGGATCCTTGTGTTAATCTCCACGTCCGAGGAGCCATTGTGAGTGGTATTTTTAATAATGTTATGTTATAATGTTTTGAATAAAAGTTTTGCTTTGTTTTGGAAAAATGTTCGATCAAGCATGAATGATTATCCCTTAGTTTTGTATCAAGTATAATGTTTGTTTTTGATGACATTCTTGAAAAGTCCTTGTGTGCTAAGGGACTTTAATATAACTAGTACTTTGTTTGAGATATCTTCTTTGCCACCAATGGGTGGGCTTGTCTAATCGATTTCGAGTCGGTTAACTGTGGCTTGACTTTCGTGTTCCTTTCGGATACGATAGCCCTACAATTCGGACTCCTGTGGTTCTGAATCTGATCTCAAAAGTGCAATGTGAAATAGATAAAGACAAAAGAGCCCAAGTCTGGGAAATCTTTTGGAAAATCGATTTTAAATCAAAATGCCAAAAATGGACTGCTTTGCCAGATACAGAATTGCCACCTAAATATTTTGAAAAATTTAGGAAACCCGAGACTCATGCCAAAGGCCATTTATCCGTCATCGCCAAAGTGTCTCGGCTCGGGAACTCAAGTACGAGAGGGAAAGGTCATGGATTGAGCACCCCACTTGCCCGAACAAAGATCGGCCTCTACTAATCATGATGTGATTTTTATTTACATTAGATGGTCTTGTTTCGATTATTAGACTATCATTACTATGTGTTGCACACAAGTATAGACTAATTTGCAAAAGTTGAAACACTTTGATTTTATGTTTGTTTGAAAATTGGTTTTGAATATGTACCACTTGAAAAAGTGATCTCATATGCACATTACTCAAATTATCCCAATTTAAGCAATTAGCCTTCATCCACAGGCATTCAAACAGATATAGCACTTAAGCACTTAGCCTCACGGTAATCATGCTTGACACAGCAACAATCGCACGCATGCGATATGCTAAAGCAGTAAAGCTTACCCCAATTCCCGAGGCGAGCCAAAAGAGAGAATAAAAGTTAGAAGAATGCATGATCTTAACTGATGAAATGTGCCTAATACAACACATGCAATATGCAATTAATAGGCTCGGCTACTAGTATGACATGTGAGTCAATTTGATAGCATGCAGTTTAAGCATGTTTTCAAAGAAGTATTTAAATGACAATGCTTGGTAGCTTGATGCGCCGAGCCTAATGCATGCAAGACGAATGAATGTTTTATACATGAGAAATGCTAAATAAAACATGATGTTCTATTATAACCATCTTAAGCGAGTAAATAAAAGGGAGAAAGACGCGGGGTTGGAAGACATACACACATTATTACATATTTGCCCTCGCGTAGGAGGGTCCGAATGAATGAATTAGCTAAGCTACTTAACTAATTATTACAATACCGAATTTAACTAACTATTCTAGCTAATTAAATAGTTACAACACAAAATTAAATCAACTAGCTACTCTAACTAATTAATACAACTTAACTAATTAAACTAACTAATTAGTTACATTGCGAAATTAATAAACTAAGTAATTAATTACGAGTTGTACAACAACATACTACTATTACCATAAAAAAACAAAAAAAAACAAAAAAAACAAAAAAAAAAAAAAAAAACAAGTTTAACAGGTCTCGAGGAGCAAGGAACTGGCTTATGCACGGATATGAATTCCTCCCCCGAGAATGCCTCTACACTATTTTGGCACCTCAGCCTCTGTTCTGCTCTGTGAATGAAGTGGTACTACCTGGCTAAAAAAGGTGGACGGCAGGCCAGAAGTGATGGCCGGCCGCCCACTAATAGTGGCCTTCCACCCAGTAAAGGTAGCCTGCCAGCCACTAATGTTGGGTTTCTCTTGCTGCAATAGAAAAATAAACAGAGCATCCTCAGGGGATGTTTGTCCACCCTACATCTTCTTATCATCAAACAGCTCAAAGAGGGGTAGACTTGATTCGCAAGCCATCAATCGGCGCAAATTCATTGCGTGATAACTTATGAAACAAGGGATACAATTTCAATAAACGCAAAATTAAAGACTCACGAACCCCCTCCCTATTATGACATTGATCAAGGAAAGCGGTTGACATTGAAACTTGAACCATTTTCATCACTAGTTAGTATGAAATGCTTCAAGACTCAACGTAACGTCCGATTGAACCCCAAACTATTTTATTAGCTTACTTCAATTTTAACACCTCTTTTAATTACCTTTCCATTCATTAGTCATTTTAGTCCAAAATGAGCATTAAGTCCACTAATGGAGAGGAGTGTCAAACAAAGGGTTGTTTAGGCATGAGAGAGATGTCATGCCGTTGGTAATGAACATCCGAAGAGATTAAACCATTAAGCACAACAATCTCTATCTCAAGCTTAAACAAACAATCGGTTTGAAATGAATCTCAAAGAAAAGAAAAAACCAAGAAATGAGAGAAGTTGCAAATGTGATTATGTATGAACACAAGTATGGAAAGCATGAAATAAATGCTATCAACTCAAATATGTTGGTGGCTAAGGCCTAAACCACCAAACCTATGAGGACCACTACACTACAAGCATGCTATACAAAGCATAAATGAAACTAACACATAAAAACAGTCCTATATTATCTCAAAACAGTGCTGGAATTAAAGTAAAAAACAGCTAAAAAGCAAGCTAAAATAATGGAGCAATTAAGCTAGCAAACAAAGCCAAAAGAGGGGTGGCTAACCCCTCCATTTTTGGGACTTTAAAACTACATTTTTAGCCTCTAAAAATCTCTGAAAACTAGTAATAAAAAGTTGGAAAAAAGTTGAGGAAGTGATAGGAAACACAAGGGGAAAGGCTTAGGAGACAAGGTACAAAGAAGAGTGATTAACCCCTGTACCTTTAATAGCCTTAAACCACAAGCTTCAGCCCATAAAAATAGTTGAAAAATAACTTAAAACCAGCAAGAAAAGATAGAGGAGAAGTTGTGCAGAGATGCTCAAAATTATACCTCTTGAAGCAAGGTAACTCTTTTGTTAACAAACCCACAAATTCTCACACTCAAGGGCTGAGATTTGAGCTCAAAAACCTTAGCAAGAAGAGTTAAATTTTTGGTTTAGGAAGTATAGAGAGAGAGTGTGTAGGTTGCAAGATATATATATATATATATGTATAGAGAGAGAGAGAGAGAGATTTCCAAGAATTTGGCCTCAAGGAATTTTTTCTAACCTTAAAAACATGAGGGAAGGTCAAGTATATATAGAAACACAGGTTGATATCTCAGAAATATCCATATAGAGACAACTGGATTGGTGCATCCATCTGTGGAGACAGCTACCAAAAATATCTGGTTTTTGACACAAGTGGCCAGTAGGCCACTAATAGGGGGCAGCCGTACATTATTAGTGGCCAGCAAGCCACTAGTGGGCAACTAGACAAAAATTTGCTTTCAGGTTCGACTTCAAATGGGTATATCTCCCTCATCCAAACTCTGTTTCAGGTCACTCTTGAGTCCAAATTGAAGCCCCAAAAGTATAATTTCCAATGGTGATAGCCTCACATCTAAATTCTAAATATGCAAACAGATATGCCTATTTTAGTGAAGGCTTCTCATTTCTATCATAACAAATTGATGCCCAACTTCTTCCACAACTAGTTTTCTTCCCATTTTCTTCAACTCCAAACCTATAAATAAGATGTTTTTAAATATTTTTCAAAGAGTTCACCCCCCTTTCATTTATTTCCACATTGTCCTTACTCGGTTTACCGAAAAATGCAATATTTTAAACGAAATGTGAGCCTCGGAACATCGTAGAAACATTTTAAAAAATATTTTGAAAAAGAGGGTTTTAAGGTCTAAAATAGTTTTGGTCTAAAATGGCTGTGGTCCATAATGGCGTGTAATGTTGGGATTTGGAAGCTCTTCTTGTTGAAGGAATCGAACGTTTGTACAACATTGTAGACACCCTATTTTTGACGGCCTTTACGACTTGGATGTTTTTTCAGGTACGCCCGATGATGAGTCTGTTTACTCACCAAGTGCTTGAAGTCCTCAGTGGAATGCCACAACTTTGAGCCTTTCAAACCCTGCATCATTTTTGTCTCATTTTTTGACCATGCCTTAATTTTTCCAGCCTGCAACCTCTGGTGGCCTGCCGGCCATCCCTAGAGGCTACTGGCCATCACTTTTGGTGTGCCGGCCACTGATGTGGCTTGCCAGCCACCACTGATGGCCAGCCGACCACCAGTGTTTTCTGCAGATATTTTATGTCAACTGTGCCAGCTGTTTGCAACAGATACATGCATCTGTCCACACATGGAGGGCTAGATCTCCTTGTAGAAATTTCATGTTTTCTATATATAGGGACCCCCTCTCTCATGTTTTGAGGTTAGAAAATTTTAGACTCAAAAATTTTCCTCTCTCTACAAATTTTCTACACTTTTGCCTACAATTCCTACACTCTTGCCTATACACCCTTAACCAAATCCTCTCATCTTTGAGCTGAGGTGTTCTTGAGCTTGGTTTCTAGAAGGTGTATTTGCTTGGAATTGTTACTTGGAGCTACTCTCCTCTTCAAAAGGTATAATACTTGTCTTATTAGCTTGTTTTGCATATTTGTTTTCCTATCTTTTTCCCACTATTTTGGGCTGTTTTGAGCTATAAAAATACTTTGTTTTTGTGGGCTAAAATTGGTGTTCTTGGCCATTTAAGGTTAGGGGGTGATTCATCCATCTTTATTCCTTGTTGTTAAGGCCATTTCACCTTTGTTTCCCATTTTCAAACCATCTTTTTTTGGGCCTTTAAACACTGATTTTGAGAGTATTTTCAGTGGTAAAAATTAGGTTTTGAAGTCCAAATTTGGAGGGGCTAACCTCTCCTCCTTGTGTTTTGTTTGTTAGCCTAGTTGGTGCTATGCTTTAGCTTATTTTTCTAGCTTGTTGTAGCTTTATTCTAGCATGCTTCAGGCTATATTTTGGACTATTTTAACTCTATTTTGGGTTGCTTTTTGCATATGAGTCTTATATTGCATAGTTGTAATGTAATAGTCCTCACAAGTTTGGTGCTTTAGGCCTCTAGACACCACTTGTTTAAGTTGATTGCATGTTTTTAGTGCTTTTCTCACTTAATTTCAACACTAATCATCTCTGCAACCTCCCTCCTTTCTTGACTTTTAATTTTACTTTGAAAGTGGTTTCAAGTCACTTGTTGGCCTAAGTGTGGAATTGAGGTTTCATACTTAATGGTTTAATCCCTTAGGGGGTTCATTACTAACGGTATGATACTTCTTTCATACCTAAAGCAACTTTTGTTTTGAGCTCTCTTTCCATTAGAGGACTTTAATTCACCTTTGGACTTAATTTGATTAAAGGATGGTTGGTAAGTTAAAATGAGTAACTAAAACTTGGGACTAAAAGATGAGCAAGATAACAACTTGGTGTGTTCAATCGGACGTTAATTGAACACATGGAACTTGGGCCATTTCATACTTGATAGTGATGAAATGATCCAAGTCTCCAAGGTCAACTTCTTCCTTTGATCTTTCATGAAAAAGAGGAGGTTTGTGTCTCATTTTGCATTTATTGAACTTGCACATCTTGAATCACAAGCCATCATGCAATGAAATTGCTTAAGTTGGTGGTTTGTGGCTTAAGTTCGCCTTTCCTTGGATTTGTTCATGAAAAGGAGAGGTAAGTTGTGCAAACAATTTGTGAAAATACCTTGTATATGCCCTGTTTGTCCTATGTTGCAGCAAGATGAACCAATGCATCAGTGGCCGGCAAGCCACTTTCCATGGTCGACAAGTGGCCGGCAGACCACCATCCATGGCCGGCAGGTGGCCTGCAACATTCACCAGTGGCTGGCTGACCACTGATGTAAATCTCAGCAAAATGTTGGTAAGGTGGAGTAAAATTGTTCTGGAAGTATTCAATTATGCAAACAAAGGCTTTCGAGAGCCAAACGATGGTCTTTTCGGGTGGAGATCGAGCATGCACATACACATCCTTCGTTTCCCGAGGCAGAGTAGCTAATTAGCTTAGTTTAGTTACTTAGTTTAATTATTAGTTACAATTGTTTTGTAATTATTTAATTAGTTAGTTAGCTAATTACTTCATTTGTTGTTGTAATAATTAGTTTATTAGTTTAATTAGTTATTCATTTTGGCTTGTAATAATTAGCTTAAATTAGCTTAGCTTAATTAACTTAATTAGCTTAGCTTAGTTATTCATTCAGATTCTCCTTTGTGAGAGCAAAATGTTGTAATAATGTGTATGTCTTCCAACCCCACGTCTTTCTCCCTTTTATTTATCCGCTTTTGATGGTTAGATTAGGGACATATTTCAATCAGCATACCTTATGCTTGCATCCATTCATCTTATATTGCATGCACCGAGGCTCAGCGCATCATTCAAACTGCATGTCATTTCAATACTTCACTGAACACGTGCTTAAACAGCATGTCTTGAATTGTCTCATATGCCATATTAGTAGCTGAACCTAGTAATTACATGACACATGTGTTGCATTAATCATTTGGCATAGTTAGGAACATGCATTTTTCTAATTAGTTTTCTTTTTTTTTTGGCTTAGAGTACTAGGTGAGTTTTTAGTGCTTTAGCATACTTGCATGAGTGTGAGTGATTACCATGTCTAGCATGCTTGCCATGAGCCTAAATGCTTACTTGCTAAAACTGCTTCAATGCCTGTGAATGAAGGCATGTTGTTTGAATTGGAACGATTCAATAAATGTACGTTTTAAGCCCACTTTGTTGAGCAGCAAATTCGCAAACTTTAAGCCCACTTGAAATGAAAAAATCAAACCCTTTTCGCAAAACAAACATGAAATTGAATTGTTCCAATTTAAGCAAACTAGTCTATACTTGTATGCGCGCATCACGTAGTAATGCTAGCCTAATAACCGAAATAAGAGCACATAATGTTGACAAAAATCACATCATGATTAGTAGAGGCCGATCTTTGATCGGGCGAGCGGGGGTGCGCAATTCATGGCCTTCCCTTCTCGTACCTAAGTTCCCGAGCCGAGGCAACTTTGGTGATGGCGCACGAGTCATGGGTTTCCTAAATTTTTCCAAAATAAAATATTTAGATGGCGACTCTGTATCTGGCAAAGCAGTCCAATTTTGGCATTTTTTATTCAAAATCAATTTTCCAAAAGATTTGTCAGATTTGGACTCTTTGGTGATTATTAATTTCACATTGCACTTGTGAGATTAGATTCAAAACCATAGGAGTCCGAACTGTAGGGCTTTCTTTCGAGCTTCCAAAAGGGGGCACGAAAAAGTCGAGCTATAAGCATAACTTTCATCATCGAGTGATCAACCTGAGATGCCCAAGTCTCAAGGGCAGTCAAAAATGGGGTGTCTACACTTTGTTTTGTCAATGAATGTTCATCCTTTGTATTATGTAGATGTTAGTAAACATCATTTGAAGCTTTGAAAGCCTTTGATTGATGAACTTGGTTCAGCCTTTGATTTTGTTACAAGCTATGATATGTATTGTTTTGGTAAAATTTTGGATATCATTCATTCAAACCTTTATTACTTATTTCATTCACTAAGTTTTCAGCTCACCCCTCTCCCTTATATATATTAGGTGATGAACAAGAAAGCGATGTTGCCTAAGCTTTGTAAAAGATGTGTTTTGTTTCATGTTTTGTATTCATGTTGAAGATTATGTTTCTTAGCTTTATAGATCGTTTCTTTTGTATGTTTTGGCTTGAGAAGCCTTGTGATCAAGATGTAATATCAAGCTTTGTTTTATTTTTATATCCAAGTTGTAAAACCATGTTAATATGTATGTCATCTCATTTAATCTATGCACACCTCTTATGGACTAGTTAGATTTAAATTTATTATTTTCGCACATGTATATTTATACTCTATATGTGTGAATCTTTATAAGTTGGCCTTCGGTAATCTAAGATTGTTGGCTATCATGGCATCATTTTGTTGGGGGCGAAATGGGGTCATGATAAAAACTCAAGGGCATTATCCGAATGAAAAGTCTTGACTTTTGCATTAAACTAGGTGTTCAGTTGTGATATCCCAAGTCCTTTTAAAGCAAATTGAGTGCATTAATTGGTAAATTTCGTCTCTTATGTTGTCTTCGTCATTGTTGAACCTTTTGAGTTTTGTGTGGTTATCCATTCTTCCTTGTGGTTGTTTCAGTTGGTGAAGCTTTGTGAGTTCTGAGATGTCTTCTTGTACTTTTGGGTGTTAGAGTGAAACTACAAAGGTGGGTTATGTTTTAAAGATGCTTTGTCTCGCTTCAGGTTGAGACCGCTAGAGCGGTCTTTTGGTCGCTCGAGTGGCGAAATCAACCTTCCAGTATCTTGTTTGCAATCTGAACTTCTAGGAGTAGGTGTTCTTTGCTCGAGCAAAGCTTTAATAGCTCGAGCAGTCTTTTATAGAGGAGAGTGGAGATTCTGGGAGTTAGTATTTTTCGCTTGAACACAGGTTTGGTAGCTCGAGCGGTCTCTCAAATTTGAATTGTTTACTCGAGTGTAAGTTTGGTCGCTTGAGCGGTCTGTCCGCAATCTGCTCCAAAAATTATGCCAAATCACTTCAAAAGTTGAGTCTTACGCACTTTTCTCTCACTTTTCACGCCACACTCACTCTATAATAACTCTTACTCTCTTTTCTCTCATCTCTCTCTCTTTAGAAACCCTCCACCCATTTCATTTACTCCTTGATCTCTCATTATCGATTGAGATTTTAACCTTCGTGTTTTCTTTAATTTTGGAGAGCTCGTCAAGGGCTACGTTGTGTACAGTGGAGATCAGATTGTAACGCCATTGATTTTGGAACTTTTTATTTTCTCCTCTCAAAGTTTTGAGGTAGGGAGTTTCTTTGAATTATATATGATTTAGCATGTCTTGTTCATTTCCTTACAATTTCAAGTTTGGATTTTGGGTTTTACAATGTTGAATCTAGGAAATGTTCAAAAACTGATTTCTTTCTCATGAATTTTACCCAAGATAAATTGTTTGTGAATTATGAGCCATCTAGGGATGCATGTATGAGGACATTTTGAAAATGAAGGAAAAGCCCCTCTTTTGAACAAACCCTAGATTTTGAGGCAATTTGGGGAAAAGTGAAATTTGGAAAACATCCATGGAATTGTTGTTAAATCCTTAATTGAAGAAATTCTTGCTTATATTGTTGTGTAACTGAGATGCTCATGAAAGGGGTAAGAAATGAGGTTGAGTAATTATGATAATATGTTGTGCGTATGTTTAGAGTATGGAAAATGAAAACGAATGTTGATTGTGAACATGAGTGAATGTTATATGTCACATAGATTTGTATTATGTTATGATTTTTTTTATTTTTTTATTTTTGAAAATTATTAAACAATGGAAGTTTACTTGAACAAGTGTTGGGATTTTGGAGATACCTTATCTAATTATCCCTTATGTCATTCATTTGCATCATCTTGAATATTGTTTCAATCACAAGTATGTTTTGATAATTAAATTCATTGGTTTGAGGAAACAATTATTGTTATGGAAACTTTTCGGGGTAAATATGTTTGGTAAGTTCAGATAAGGGGTGTAATTGGTATTGTTTAGGTTGGCTTGAGTGTCCAGGGTGAAAGACCGAAAACATACTCAAGGGAGGGTACCACGTGCCTTACGGTTAGGAGCCAGTAAAGTGGGGATTTGGTAATGCTTGTTATGCCTACGTATAAACACCAGCCTAGGGATTACTTCAGTCATATTTACTACCCTATTGTCTAAATTTGAATTTCATGAAGAAAATGAACTTTTGAATGAGACATTGCATGTAGTTTCAAAAGAACTGGAAAAATGTTGACATTTGGACATGGCATGGCATTGCATTCATGTGTATGGATTTCTTAAACATATATACTTTGTTAAGAAATCTCTATTAGGTTTTGTGCTCACCCCTAATGGATTTGTGCAGGAAAAGATGCGGTAATCCCGCCTAGTTAAAGGCGTGGAGTGTATTGAGGGCAAGAGGCTCTCCTTTTGTGTGAATATTGGCAAGCCAAGGGCTTAATATGTTGTGTTGACACCTTTTTTGTATAACTAGGCTTAAATCTTAGAATTTGTAGCCTTTAGGCATTTACCTTGTTATTATTTCTTCCACTTTTATGTGATTACACATGCTATGGATTCATCTTTTTAGGAGCTTGAATATTTATTGCATATGAACACTTTTGTATATTTCCTTTATTAAATGAAATACATTTGGGGAAATGATTAACCGAGGTTGGATAGTCCATTTGAGAGATTTATCATGTCCAATTTTTTTTTTATTTTTTTTTTGGGACATTACAACTTGGTATCAAAGCTACCGGGTTTGAATACTTGGGCTCACGGGAAATGGTTTTACCACAATGGGTTCATTTCGCTAATTAGGAGATGTTCCATATTTCTAATTGTTATGTGATAACATGTTTACTTGACTAGATGGGTATGGGATTGAACTTTTAAGATGTTGTTTGCATCTACTAAATCCCTTGAAGTCTCATTAGAAGGGCACTTGATCAATGCTCATTCTAATAAGAACTATCGGTATTTTGTGGGACCAACATTATCTTGAATGGGTAATACCTATGTGTTTATGTGACAAGGTACTTATGTGAAGTGAAACTAAGTGTTGATGTGAATTAAGGCATAATAAATATTTGGTGGGATACGTGAGTTTCAGTTGTGGGCATTGCATGAATGGGTAGCTGAGGTTGGGCGAAATATTGAGACCTTGGCTGATTTTACTGAAAGAAACACTGTGAATTTCGCTATTGCCCACTATAGGGTTTAGGCCGATTTTGGGGAGTTTGAAATTTTTGACTCACCATTGTCGAATCTTCCTGTATGGATGGAGTAGTGGTGACAAGGGGTGTAATTTTTGTTTGTTCTTCCACAATTAATAAGCCATGAACCTTTCCAAGGTTGGGAATCGGGTCCATAGCGAGAATCTGAATGCAAAGAACATGATAAGGTTTAGTGAGGCCCATTAAAAGTTGGTATATACGTTCATTCGACACCTTCTTATGCCATGCCTTAATAGCGCCACATGTACATTTCGAAAGCGGATCGATATCATCAAGTTGATTCCAAAGTGTCTTGAAAGTATTATAATAATTGGTGATAGTTGAAGATTAGTGATCTCCCTTTGAATTTTGAAGATGGTAGCATGATTGCCTTAGTGAACCTTGACTCCAGATCACACCAAAGATCATATGACGTACAACAATCGGCTAAACTTGGTGTGGTCGTGTTGCTGATGTTGTTAAGCATCTATGAGAGGACCATCTTTGATACGCGTTTCCAAAGAGGTTGAATATCTGGATTTGTGGGTTCCGATAATGAGTTGTCGATGAAGCATAATTTATTATTTGCATAAAGAGCCATGGTGACAGCCTGACTCCAAGACCCATAGTTGGTGCAGGTCAAGGCAATGTTAACAAGGGTGGTGCAAGGATGATCAATGGAGTGTAGGAAATGGGGAGAAGAAAGATCATAAATTAATTTCTGCACCTTCTCTTGAGCGTCACCCATGTCGGGAAAGATGGACTGAAGGTTGAAGTTGTGTTGTTCTTCCAGTTTGCGAAGAGTGTTGTCTTACACGGAAGAACAACTGTGAGAACATTGACCTGGCTCTAATACCATGATAAATGGTATTTCTAATGAATATGATTTTATTTCTATGTGTCTTAATGACAAAATACAGCTACACATACATAGGAAAAACATACAACCTATTAGGATGAAAATGGAATGAGAATAATTATATATAATTATGGAATAGATTTGATCCTAATTGATTATTGCTAAATATAAAAGATTAGCCCTTGATTGTCGCTAATAAATATATAACAGATTGTAATAACCCCGAACTGTGATTAGTCACTAATCCATGATTAAGAGTACCTAATCAGTAATTAAGAAGAAATTTTGAATTAATTGCATGTGCATTGCATTATTTGTGTTATTATCTATCTGTTGTAGGAATATCTGTTCGTATTTCTGTTTTGTTCTACGAATTGACGGCCTTATCGACATCCAAACATGAAATTGACTTGGTTTACGTGTTATTTGGAATTATTAGAAAATTCTAGTAGGTTTAATTGGAATTCGATTTGGAACGAAATAATTAGAACAAATAATGCTCATTTGATTAGTGGTAAGCCTAATTAATTAATTTCCCTAATCAAGCTTATATAAGGCTTATACACCACTTGGATTCATCTCATCATCATCTTCATCGTTTTGAGCCTACTAAACGTGAGAGAGAGGGAAAGAGGAGACTTTATCTCAATTAAGGGGATTTGCTAGGAAGGTGAAAGAATTGAAAAGAATTTGAAAGAATTAGCTTGGAAACTCAAACAATTAGCCACCTAGAGCTCAATTGAGCACCTAAGGTAAGAATTCAAGCCTTTAGTTATATAATTGAGCTACCTAATGCATAGATTCAAGAGGTTGAAGTGTTTGAGTATGAGATTTGAGCTAGAAAATGAAGAATTAAGTTATACTATACATGCATGCATAATTCATGGATTTTGAGTTTTTAATTTCAACAAATCCTTACATGCAAGGACTTGTTTTTGTTCTATTATGGGAGCTCATTGTGGTTTTGCACTTTAACACTCCATTTGTACATGATTTGGAAGGTTTGAGTTCATATCAACACATGCATGATATGTATACATATAAGTCAAACTTATTTTCGAATAATTCACTTACCTTTAGGCCTTGATTTTGTGTAATGATTCTTAATTCATGATGTTTTGTAAGTTTACAAGTATTTTCTTAAGTTTTGGGCCCAAATGATGTGTTTTAAGGCTTTGAATTTAAGTTTTGCATCATGAACAGCAATCTGGAAATTCCATAATTTTGCAGACTTGCTCGAGGGACAGAACCTGTGCTCGAGTGACCACCCTTTGTTTTGCACTTCCGCTTGAGCAACGAAAAATTGGCTCGAACATAAAATTCATGCTCCCAGAAGTTTTACAAAATTTTGCAGACTGCTCGAGCGACAAGAGTTACGCTCAAGCGAGGACCCTGTTTGCTCAGTCTTGCGCTCGAGCGACCGTCGAGTGGAAAAATCATGCAACTAGTACTTTTGCAGAGTTTATAGACTGCTCGAGTGACCAAAGTTGCGCTCGAATGACCACCCTTATTTTTGAACCCTCCGCTCGAGTAAAGGAAGTTGCGCTCGAGCGAAAACCCTGTTTTCAGAAATTTGACCAAGTGTTTTAAAGTACATTTTGGCATCCTCATTGCATCTTAGGCATTCTTAAGCCCTAATTAAGACATGATAATAAGGTTAAAGATTAAAAACACATCTAGACAAAGAAAAAATGAATTAAATGAATTCTGACCATATATGAGTTTCAATATGTATCTGTTCTGTGTTTGTGTAGGTAACACGCCGTAGGCTACCTGGTTATCTACTCTGTTTGTCTACTATTGGAGCCAACTGTGAGTAATAACTTTGTAAAGCTATGTTCAATTATAAGTATTTTCTGAACGAATGATCTATTTTCTGAAATATTATTTTCTGCATGAATGAATGGTTGTCCAATATTTTTGAAATGTATTTGTGGCATTCTTAGCTTCAGATGACATTTGGTATCTGTTATGTTACCTCCTAATTACGGGCTAACAGTACGTCTCATAAGCCAACTGTACCGTCTCCGTGCACGTAAGTCAACTGTATGCCTTTATAGTCGTCCCTTTATGAGTCAACTGTTTCTGATAGTACTAATAAATGTACCACGTAAGATTAACTACAAATTCTGATTATGAGTATGATTCTGAATCTATTTTTGTTATAAATTTTGATTTCTGAACATGATTATGAATCCCACTTCTGTTAACTACCGAATTCTGATTTCTGTATCTGTTATGAACAACATTCATTAAAACCCTGTACTCTGTTATTATTCACTGGCCTCCAGCTCACTGTATTATTTATGTATGTAAGTAATCAGGCGCAGTGACCAGGCTTAGTGATGATCGCCTGGACTTCTGTTTTGTCAGCCAACCATTGTGCCTCCCGAAGAGGTTCCAGAATGAGTCAAGTGGTCGAGTTTTGTGGACCAAGTTTTCAGATTTTGTTTTCCTTTTGAAATGTGAACAAGTTTCTGTTTATCTGTGCACTGGGCTAAGTCCCACTTTTGTTTCATTTGTATATGAGAGTGACGTACAACTAATGTATATATATAAAAATATGACGTCACATGTGTGTTTATAAAGTTTTAAATTATCTGTCCCATTTATGTCTGTACAGCTCGATGGACTATGTTTTATATATTTGCTTCCGCTAGCCCCTTATTTATATATTATTCTATATAGAGGTCTTTGGTAATCCATGGATTATTGGCCGATTACGACGCTAAACTTATAGGGACGGGTTTGGGTTCTGACATAGATTTTCAATTCTAAAGTTCAGATAAGGATCGATTAATAGGTTACATTATATTTTCTTTTATTATTAGTTTCCAATTTCTTTTCTTCAAACATATAATGTATTGGGTGGTTCTATTTACACAACACTAGTACTCTCAGTACACACTATTAGTAGATTAAATTTATATTCCAATAATATTCTTTAATGAAATGACCCTTAAGAACAAAATGGGGTGTATTCTACCTATTCAAAAATTTCATATTTAAAAATACAAAATACTCTTCACGCACCATCATCCATATAGGGTTTAGGGTTTTTAACATATAAACATTGTATTTTTTCATCATCTTTACCATTAACATGCACTCATGATATCGTCCATTATCAATTAACTCACTTCATTCTCTTCTCCATTATACTTATTTTTCAAAATCAAAACATTATTGCCTTTGAAAATTTAAGAATATTAAAATCAATTAGTTTTGAAAAATTGCTCACCATAGATGACACTGAAATGGTTGGTTCTGATTTAAACATTGAAAACGTTGATTTGAATATTGAAAAAAGTTAGTTTATGACTTAGCATTTTAGTTTTTTATATATCTCGTTCATATATTAGGAAAATGAGTTTGTTCG